>SSNS01000136.1:964717-1182841 GCA_006937985.1 Aphyosemion australe
ACACACACACACACACACTGAAATTTAGTAGGACTAGATGAAAACTCCTTAGCAGGAATTAAACCAACTTCAATATTTTGAGAGCTGGTTTCTAGAGTTATCTGGATCTCCCTTCAATTCTTTTTCACGTTTTTTTCTCTAAAGAAGATTTGAAACATGAAATGTGACGTTTAGAAGCTTCTTTAAGGTGTTCTTCTCACCTATTGTCCTAATAAACATGCAAACATCTTCATGCTGCAGTGTTTTAAAACGCTGTTAGTGTCTCACATATCTGAAGTCCCACCAGATGCATCCAGTGGTAATAAAAACACACCATCTAAATTCCTCATTTGTTTTACTGTTGATGAAATGAGAAATCAAGGTGGAAAGGGTGGCTTATTTCTACTTTTATCTCTACTGACAAACACACAGATGATTTTATTGGTCAAAAATTACAAATCTGTTTCATGTGAAGCTCTGATAAAACTTGACAGAACTTCCACTTTTATCTACAAAACATGTCTGACCCCCAGTTTAAAAAGACGTGATTAACTGTACATTTAGAAGGAATTAAATCAGCCACACACCTTCACACACACGGATTAGAGGTGTCCCACTCAAACTGGACTGGAGCTCAAGGAAACAAAGGACAGAAACTCAAGATGGCCTCCTCCTCAGCGCTGGGGTGAGGCAGTTTCATCCTAAAACACACAAACACATGATCTTCAGCAGATGAGGTGAAATCCACATTTTTAAATCATGTCAAAATCTCACTCTGACTCCAAAATGTTAGAAAAAGTTGTATGAAGTGTAAAAAAATGAATAAAAATAAACACAGAGATATCTTTGTCATCAAACACACATGCATGCACGTGTGTGTGTGTGTGTGTGTGTGTGTGTGTGTGTGTGTGTGAATGTGATGAACAGATCTAGTTATTTACATTAAATTTGTTTTTTGGGACATTAAATATTCACAAATGGGATAAAATCTGTTTTTAATTAAAGTAACTTGTTTTTTTTAAATGTGATTTTGTGCAATCACGTGCTGTTTTACAGCCCAGCTGTTTGTCTCACAGAAGGAGCAGAGCTGCAGCTCTCAGCTGTTCAGTCGGCCATTTTGTGTCAGACTGCAGGGTTTCATGAACACGAGCCAGTCCTGGAAACACAGGTGAGAAGCACGGTCTGGACACCATTCAGCTGTCTAACATCCGACACCCGTAATAATCTAATCCCAGTGATTAGATTCTAAACATCCTCTTGTTTTGTTCTTGACCCCTGTGTGACATCTTGAGATGTTTATTCTGTTTCTTTGCACATCAGCCCTAACCCTAACCCTAGCTCCAGTTGAAGTATTTAGACTCTTATTCTATTTGAATCTAAAATTATAAACTGTAAGGGAAGAGAAGCATCCTCTTATTGAGTTCTAATGACATAAGCATTGTCAGATGATGGAGTAGGAACAGCAGAGGACTAATGATCACTCTTTAAGGGTACATGTTAATAAAAACCCAGTTTTCTGTGCTTGAGGACGTTTTAAAACCTCTTTGTGGTTTCCTGAGTCTGAAAACATTTCAAAATAAAACCGTCCAGATTTCATCTGTATCTCCTTCAACTACTTGCCACTTCAGAGTCCCTCACATTTTTATTTACCAATAAACAGTGAAGTGGTTTATTGTAAAAATGAATTAATCTGATGTTCTCCAGCGGGGAGATGCTTATTGATATTTCTGTTTTGTAATCTGCTACCACAGAGTCTGCATCGGTGAAAGGAGGAAAGGCTGTGGTGACGGTGAGGATGGGTGCTTTATTCCACTGATGCTTTTCTGCAGGAGCACACACTTTAGTGAGTTTTAGAGTTTGTGTCTGTATTTTGGAACATCTGCAGATGTTTTTATAAAAAGTTACCTGACATGCATGATTTTGGTCTGCAGGAGGAAACCGGAGAACCTGGAGAAAACCCACACATGGCTAGAGAAAGGTTTTGAACCTGCAACCTTCTTGCTGCGAGGTAACGTTGCTTCCAACTTTAGTTTTACACCCATGAATATTAAAAAAGTTCCATGTTGGTCCACCCGTAGCAGCTACAGATTTTCCATAAGGGAGAGAGAATGGTGGAACATGTTTCCAGAAGCTCTGTCATGATGTTTGGTTCTGATGTTGGACCAGAAGTCTCTGATTCATCCTGAAGGTGTTTTATTCTGAAGAGGATTAGGGCCACAAAAAGAAGAAAAGAAAAAGAAATTCTGAGATTAAAGTCAGAATGCTGAGATTAACCCTCTTCCATAGAGACCTGTGTGGGTTTTCCACATCAAACTGACACATTTGGCTTTTTAAAATGAAAACAGCTCCATCATGGTTCCTAGTTTTGGTGGGAGTGGGACAACACTCCTAAAGGAACCCGTGAGTTTATTGAGTCGTAATCAGAGGGAAGACATCAGCATCTGTTGCAGTGATCATGTCTGACTTACAGGATAAACTTTTGTTGCAGCTCAGAAACATGTTCTCATTATGCAGGTCAAAGGTTAACCTGTGGTACAGAGAACCATAGACATGAATACATAGACGCCCCATTGGACGCTGGAGAGCGTGACAGCGTCACCACCATATTGGATGGGTCCCTCACCCTTTAAACCCAACTGGAGTCAACGCAGAGTGAGCAACTATGCTACAGTCTACGATTGCAACAAAAATGGTGCACTATTGAAAATGGATTACATGGGGCTTTTCTGGGATTTTTATAGCCTACCTGATGGGATTTTATATTTAATTTTTTTATTTATTTCATTTAATTATGTTTATATTTTAACTATCTTGCCATAACGTGTCTGATTTTATGAGAAAGTTTGATAAAATGTGTTTTTTAGCAGGGTAAGCACCTTCCTCAGTAGAAATGAATGCACTGGGGGCGAACGGAGACCCATCTAAGATGGCGGCTGGCCACTACGGCAGCTCCAATAGGCAGCACCGGTCCACGGGGAGTCTACGTATATATGTCTGCACAGAGAACTGTTTCCAGTTGTTCCTCATGGCTGCTGCACTCAGAGGGAACGAGGATTTGTTCCTCCATGTCTGGAGGGTCTTGGATGGTAAATATTTAGGCTATTTTCTTTTTTGGTCCTTTTCCCATTTTATTCCCATTTTTTGTAAGTGTTTGTGATCGTGTTTTACTTCCTTTCTGTTTTGTTTTTGGATAATTAATAAAAATCTTGCAAAATAAATCAGTTTAACAGTCGAATCATAAAAATTCACAATGGCCTAAACTGTGTGTGTGTGTGTGTGTGTGTGTCTGAGTCTGTAACATTAGACTGTGTTCATGCTGCACAGATGATGTCTGAAAACTCCAACCATGAGACACACTAAGGAGAAGATTTCTTTACTCTAAAGGAGTTGAAACTCTCAGTCTGGATAAATCGCGGAGCCGCCGCTCCTCCTGCACCTTGTCTCCAGACTTCTGTAAACATGAACGTTTCTGTTCTGACCTTCTCTGAACTCATTAAACCTTCTAGTTGTTCTGTGTTCATAATAAATTATAGGAGCATTTATAAAACATTTTTATTTTCACACACACTAAATCTAAAACAGGTGAATCCTGCTTTACTTATCTGCACCTTGTTCAGGAAAGATTTTACATGAAAAAAGTTTGTTAAATTTGAATTTTACTGGTTCTATTTTTTTATTTCCAGTGACTTGACAGAATATTAGAATTCATCTTTTTTAATTTCTTTAAAAGTCAAATATAAATATATTCTAGAAAATAAGACTTTATTATAATTTTTAATGTTTTTATTAGTTTAGAAATAAACCTAACTTATCTAACTTATCTACTTTTCATTCCCTCACAGTTCTTATGAAGGATGAATCAACACAATCTTAATGTTTTAAAGTCAGTTCTCTGTAGAGAAACGTATTTAGCCTCTCAGCTGGTGAACCTGCCTCCAAACAACAAAAACAGCTCTGTTTTTAAACCTCTTTCCTAGAAACGAGACTCCTGTAATGACTATTTCTGCTGAAAGTGGACCCACGTTTGCACCAACACTCAGTATAATACCAATATTTCTCAGTGCTTTTATAGAAAATGTGTCTTTTCTTTTATTCACTTCTGGTAAATTGTCATTTTACTCTAAATTCACTCACCAGATCAATTTTCTCTCATTGTTAAGTTAAATGGAAAAATGACTAAAAATACAAAATATTTTTTGAAGAATTTGACAACAGCAGAGTGTTGTTTTCACTGAATTGTGCTTTTATATGAATATTGAGGATCTGAGGTTAAAATAACAGCAGAATTTTTAAGAAAACATAATTAAACGGTCAGAAGAGAGACTTCAGATCTTTGAAGTGCTTTAGCTGAACTAAACCTCACCTGTTTAACAAAATTACTACCACACGCACACACACACACACACACACACACACACACACACACACACACACACACACACACACACACACACACACACACACACACACACACACACACACACACACACACACACACACAGGTTACTATGTTTTCTATTGAGCACTGATAGACGGTTTTAATGCATTAAAACATAAAATAAACAAAATAAATCTTATGAACCTTCTGATTTTCCTAAAGCTTCTCACTGTAAGAAGACACATTTATTTTTATATAAAGGATTATTTGCTTGTTTTATATTTCGAAAACCTAAAATAAAAACAAATAAAAAGAATCATTCTGTATTATTGAGTTAAAATGTCAAATGAAACATGATTATTTTTATATTCACACGTGGGGATTATGGTGGTGTGTGACAACACTAGTAGGTTTAATCTGCTGATAATTTCTGTTGTTTAGGAGGAAGCTGATAGCATGGACAGCAGGAAGATGAAATGTAATTATTTATAAAAACAAAAGTCAAAATAAATGTTTGTGTTTGAGAAGCTAATTTCTTCTTCTAGTTTTAAAGGATCTGCTGTTTTATTATGAGTGTGTGTGTGTGTGTGTGTGTGTGTGTGTGTGTGTGTGTGTGTGTGTGTGTGTGTGTGTGTGTGTGTGTGTGTGTGTGTGTGTGTGTGTGTGTGTGTGTGTGTGTGTGTGTGAGAGAGAGAGAGAAATTAAGTTTATTTATTAAACAAACTGTGTTTATTTGTCTTCAGTTGCTTTAATTATTAATATTTAAACAATAAACTTCACTTTAATTTATTTGACTCAATCTGTATTAAATCAATGTGATCCCACTCTGAACTAAAGGCTTCAGATTAAAAACTGTAAATAAAATATAAAATCACATTCATTTCTCAGCAAGAACAGAAAGCTCTCATGTGATGTCTTATTTTCAATTAAAGGTACATTTTGAAATGAGATCAACTAAAAGTGATGATGAATGAGTGAGGTTTAGGAAACATTTAGGTTTATTTTCATTTAAATCTCAGTAATACTTTCTGATAATCATGGGTGTGTGAGACGTGTTTTATTATCCTGTGATTTAGAAAAATTCAAATGTGCATTAAAAAGATTTTATGCTAAAAATATGTGTGTGTGTGTTAGTGTGTGTGTGTGTGTGTGTGTGTGTGTGTGTGTGTGTGTGCGTGTGTTGCGCTTCCTGATTTCCTGATCATGTCTGTAACTCTCACATGACGTTTATTTTCAATTTTAAGTCTTGTTCCTGCCTGTCCAGCACACACACACACACACACACACACACACACACACACACACACACACACACACACACACACACACACACACACACACACACACACACACACACACACACACACACGGCTACTAAAAACATCAAACATTTTGTCTTTTGTGACTGAGTCTTAATTTATACTAGACTAACATAACAAGATTAATGGAGAAGTTTGCTTGCCACTTTTTTTCCTATTACCCTCTAAAACAACAACAACAACAACAACAATAATGATAATAATAATAATAATAATAATAGGACAGAGACGGATGGACGGACGGATAGATAGATAGATAGATAGATAGATAGATAGATAGATAGATAGATAGATAGATAGATAGATAGATAGATAGATAGATAGATAGATAGATAGATAGATAGATAGATAGATAGATAGATAGATAGATAGATAGATAGATAGATGTTCTGATTTAGAGGATTAAAGGTGATTTAAAACTGCAGCAGCACATCTCAGACTAGCCATTAGCATATCAGTCTTGTAGAACATAAAGGGTAGACAACTCCCTTCCCCGAGGGTCGTATCCTGCATGTTTTAGTTGTTTCCCTGCTCCAACACACATGATGATGGAAGCCTGTTAATCACCTGCTGATTAAAATCAGGATATGACCCTTGGGGAAGGGAGTTGTCTACCCCGGTATAAGCCCCGTTTGTGTGAACAAAGGTCGTTAAAGAAGCTATTTATATCAGATCAGAAAATATTTACAGTACTGACCCAGAAACTCACTTCAAAAGGGTCAAACAGCCCTTAAAACGACGTTTGTGCATACATCTTTTTCTGCCTAAATTATTTTTTTGAATGAAAGTTATTTTTATTTTTGGTACGTTGGTTTGGATTGGATGACAGAACCTATTTTGTTGTTCGTTAAGGTTAGAAAACACACAGTCTCCTCCTGTAGGACACATCTGAATAAAAACATAAGAGAAAAAAATACTCATTTATTCCTGAACTCTTCCAACATGTCTCACCTCTAAAATTCTACTGAAACACCAACAAGCTGCTGCTGATGCTGGATTTTTGTGCTCCTCCTCCATTTATATTTCATTAGGTATCAAAAGAAGCTGCTTCTGATGTGATTGTTGCAGTCACCTCACCCTGTGTTGTGTTTGCACCTGAACTGACCCGTTCTGACCAGTACCTACACTGTCTTGTATATAGCAGCCATCTCTCCAATTATTGCCTCATATTATTATTATTTTATTGTGCTTATTTCATATTTTTGCTTATCTCTTATTTTTCTGCACCAAGTACTGCAGCAATTTCCTAATGTTGTGACTTCTCTCACATACGGCAATAAAACCCTTCTGATTCTGAAAAGATGCTTCTTCTGTGAATTTTATTAGAAACAAATTACAGATGGGTTTTCTGGTTGATTATTCCACTAAAACACACGTCTCCTGTTAGAAACACTATAGATATTACTGAAGAAAATTTAAAAATCTTAACAAGAAGGTGTGAGGTTTTTTTTGTCATTTAAATAAAATCAAAAATAAATCAGGTTAATTAAACAAAGCATTTTTTCCAGTGACTTCGTCTACCTGGTGGATCATCCAAATATTCAGTCATTTTACTTTTGTTGTCTGAAAGTGACAAGATGGACCTCAGTGATGGAAGGACTCAGTCAGACCTCATCAAAATTCATGTCGACTTTTTGTGCCGTTAAAACAACTTCTAGGCAGAAAAATTCTACTGACTGATTAAACAAACGCTATAAGGTGTGTGTTCTGATCCATCTGGAGTCAATCCAACACCAAAACATCACCATAGCAACGGTCAGACATGGTGGTGGTAGTGTGATGGTCTGGGGCTGTTCTGCTGCTGCAGGACCACCGCCTGTAACTGATGGAACCATGAATTCTGCTCTCCAGCAGAAACTCCTGAAGGAAAATGTCTGAGAAGACAGAGCAGGTGTTTAGGGAGACAAAACTTCAGGTCATAAACTGGAGACTAAAAGAGGAGTCACTAGGTTGGTTTCATGCAGTCGGGATATTCCCTCCCCAGTCCTCACCTCTGAGAAGACTGCTGGTAGGAATGCTCATCAGCTAACACCTGTGTAAAGATTAATTAGTGAATGAATGACTGCAGCTGATTAGGGGATGTGAGCAAAACTCACTTTTGCATCATTTTGTGCCGCCGTGCAGGTCTGAACCCCCCCAACAGGAACAAACGCTGTCCAGCCGTTTTAGGCATGATGAGCCTGAAACGAGCCGCTTCAAAAAGCTGTTTTCAACATCTCTGCTGTTTCTGGGGTCATTATTTATTTTCAGCGTTGCATTTTTGTTTTGTCTATAGAATAAATAAAGTTTATCACACTGGTATTTAATAAACAATGGTGGTGGATCATCTGCTTCACTCAGTGGATTTATTTAAGAACGTTTCTTCTTGTACTGAAATTTGTGCAACTATCCATTTTATTTCATTCCTGATTTATTTTGATACTTTTGTTTTATTTTAACTTGAAAATTTTTATCTTTGTGTCTTTATGCTGGTTTGGTTTGGAAAAAGGTGTGATTTTATTGTGAAATGCTCTAAATAACTAAGCCTACTCAATCGATCCAGAAGCATTTCATGTAGTTGCATTAAACACTTTAACACTTCCAAATATATTATTTATCAGTTAAGTAAATAGTTATATTCCCAATATTATTATAACGTAAATATAAAACATCAAATTCAGGATATTCCATAATAAAAAGTGTTACACAAACCAAAGAATTTAAACATTTATTGTAGGAAAAAAGCTCTGTTATTATAAACAAGAAGGATTTACTGTGACTAATGCTAAAGTTGATTTTGTGTTCCGATTCCTAATTTAACTACTGAGATTTGGTTTTATTATTTTATTTATAATGAACTTTTTTAACCAAAGTTACCAAAATAAAACCTCAGCTGAGATTAGAAAACAAACTTAACATAGTGAAATCCAATCTGAAAGTGTCAAAGATGCTTGGTTATATTTAGGTGGAACTAATAAAATTCTCCATTCTGACGTCAGATATGCAGACGGGTGTATCTTGTTCTTTATTAGAATCAACACGTTGATTTAGACCAGATTTCTCTTTTGTTCTGTTCAAACTGAAAAATTAAACTCTGGTCTTTTGTTAAGTGGTTAAAACTGCTGTGATTTACTCAGCTCAAACGGTTTAGATCATTAGATTTACAAAAACCTAAACTATGATTAAAAAACGAAGAGAAGGAAGAAGAAAAGAAGATAAATAGAAAAGCAAAATCAGAAAATAAAACAAGAAATTTTTGATAAAATGTAGATTATTTGGAACTTATGTCTCTCTCTCCGCTGGCGTGTGTGTGTGTGTGTGTGTGTGTGTGTGTGTGTGTGTGTGTGTGTGTGTGTGTGTGTGTGTGTGTGTGTGCATTTTAATCAATTTGGAAAATAGACAGAAATTAAGTTTATTAAACAACTTGTTTGTTTATTCGTCTTCAGTTACCTTAATTATTAATACCTAAACAATAAATTTCACTTTCATTTATTTGACTCAGTCTGTAACAGTTTCATCAAACATCACCAGACGTTTGCTGCTCAGAATTTTTCTCGTTTTTATTGTCACCTCATAAGAAATCCAAAGAGGCTGCTTCTGATGCAAGAAACGTAAAAGATGCTTTTTAATTCAAACAACTGCAACAATATTACGTTAGCAGGTCAAGCAGAGCAGAAAATAACATAACAATGATAAGAAAGCATATATGATATTCTGAAGGACCAAAGCAGTAACCGTGCATGGATGATGCTGTAGATAGTTCATTCATTCATTATTCTAAAAGACATTCAATCAATGTGATCCCACTCTGAACTAAAGGCTTCAGACTAAAAACTGCAAATAAAATATAAAATCACATTTATTTCTCTGCGAGAACAGAAAGCTCTGTGATGTTTTATTTTTAATTAAAGGTACATTTTGGAAAGTAAATAAACTGAAAATAATAATGAATGAGAAATATTTAGGAAACATTTAGGTTTATTTTCATTTAAATCTCAGTAACACGTTCTGATAATCCTGGGTGTGTGAGACAGGTGTTATTATCCTGTGAATTAGAAAAAAAATCAAATATGCAATAAAAAGACTTTATACAAAAAAATGTTTGTGTGTGTGTGTGCGTGCGTGCGTGCGTGTGTGTGTGTGTGTGTGCGTGCGTGCGTGCGTGCGTGTGTGTGTGTGCGCGTGTGTGTCCTGTGTGTGTGTGTGCGTGCGTGCGTGCGTGCGTGCGTGCGTGTGTGTGTGTGTGTCCTGTGGTTCCTGATCATGACAGCAACTCTCACGTGACGTTTATTTTCAATTTTGAGTCTTGTTCCTGCAATTTAACCTGTCCAGCAGACACACACACACACACTCACACACACACACACTCACACAGGACACACACACACACACACACACTCACACACACACAGCACACACACGCACACACACACACACACTCACACAGGACACACACACACACACACTCACACACACACAGGACACACACGCGCACACACACACACGCACGCACACACACACACACACACACACACACACACACACACACACACACACACACACACACACACACACCTCTCTCACAACACACACACTCACACAGGACACACACACACACACACACACTCACACACACACAGGACACACACGCGCACACACACACACACTCACACAGGACACACACACACACACACTCACACACACACAGGACACACACGCGCACACACACACACGCACACACACACACACACACACACACACACACACACACACACACACACACACATACACACACACACACACACTCACACACACACACACACACACACACACACACACACACACACACACTCACACACACACAGGACACACACGCGCACACACACACACACACACACACACACACACACACACACACACACACACACACACACACACACACACACACACACACACACACACTTGGAGTCCCAATCACTAACACCACAACGTGAAGCCCTCTAGACCAGACGGGGCAACAAACCGAAAAGCTTAAATAAATTTGATTATGTCTTTCAAAATAAAAGCTTATTTTTACATTGAAAATAAAACTTCTTGAGTAGTTACATCTGTATGACACAAGAAGTGATTGAGTTTCCTTCAGGATGATACAAAACCAAACCTTTAAATATTTTACTGAACCTCTCTCTACAGTAACAGCTTAAATAAATCTAAAATGAATAAAAACAGTAAATGAAATGTCACACCTAAAGGAAGATTTTGTACTATTTTGACAGTTTTGTTATCAATTTAAAACCATAATTTTGTTCCTTTTTTACACCAGTCCCTTTAACAATGCTTTAAACGCTGATCAGATCAAATATCCAATCACTTCTCACAGGTTTGATAGCGTGTACGTGTGCTGGGATACGGAGATCATCAGCTTATTTTTTATATTGTTTATTTTGGGATTTTGTTATTTTTCTTTATTAAGCGTATTCTTTCAGAGAAGAATGAGATTATGTTGTTCTACCTGATGGAGGGAAGGACACAGATAACCACTGAGGGTAACCTTGTGTTACAGGCTAAAATCTAAAACCTGGGGTTAGGTCAAGCTCTGTGACTAAAATACTTCTCTACAGAACTCGAAGTACTTGTTCTCTGATTTAATAGGAAAAACCACTTGCATTAAGAACTCATTTCGTATGTCGTTATTTTTGTTCTTTTGGAACAACTGAAGTACATTTGTCATTGTGCACCTCTCCAGCCAGAAGCTAAAGTGAAAATTTCAACATAATTTAAAGTTCTGGGGCTTCATTTATAAAGATGACAATTTCTTAGTTTATTTTCTACGCAAACTTTGTGATTTATAAAGAAAAACGTGAAAGGAAAAGGTGACACCGAGCTACACCCTGCTCCTGTTTCCTTTACTCTGGCAAATAAGACAGTAATCCCACCAAGCACAAACGGTAGATTTAATGCATTATTTTATCACATATTTCAAACGGGAGGTGCCTTTATACTTAGAATATAATGACCTGCCGTGAACGTCAGCATCTGTTCTCTGGGAGAAATCATCTCTTTCTCATCACATGAGGAAAAAACCGAAAACAAACGTATCCAGGAATTAGAGGAAGTCATTAAGTCTTTAGAGGCATCCCCGGAAGAAGAAATACAAGCAAAATACGTAAAGCTAAACGAGAACTCAATGAAATTATTGACAAGAAAAACAACAACAATTTTTGGCACAAAGACCATGAATAGAAAATGTTGAACATGGTAATAAACCAGGTGGAGCTTTGGCTAACCAGTTGAAAATACAGGTGAAACTTGAAAAATTAGGATATGATGCAAAAGTTCATTTATGTCAGTAATTCAACTTAAAAGGTGGAACTAATAGATTCATTAGATGACGTCCAACTGTACATCTCCTTTAAGCCCCGTGAGATGCCTACTCTGCAGCTGTTGCACACCTGCTTAGACTCTATTAAAACCTGGACGGCTGGGAACGTTCTACTCCATTCATCTGTTCCCCAGACAGGCTGGTTCCCAAAGTCAGAGGCTCTCTTGGTCAGCTTGCTTCTCACACCAAACCCTCTGTCAGGATCTTGGTGTGACCTTCTGTTGATTCTTCCTCACTACCTGCTCTTCTTGCTGCTGTTTATCAATTCTGCCTTTCTTTGGATTCCGTATTACCTTTTCATTGTCTTTCTTCCTTCTCATTTTTTATTTTAATTGTTCCATTTTCCCAGTTTCTCATTACGATATTTTTTAAAAAGATTTATATTTTTTTTTAATAATTTTTTTTTGTTCTTGTGAAGCTCCTCGTGATTTTCATCTTGAGAGGTGCTATGTAAAAAGTTTCTTCTTCTTCTACAAAGTCAGATATTTCAAGCCTTTATTTGTTATAATGGTGATGAAACAGCTGATGAAAACCCCACATTCAAAATCTCAGACAATTAGAATATTGTGAAAAGATTGAAAGCGAGTAACACCTAAATCAACTCTTTTTTTGCTGATAACCTGTAGATGAGTGTCTAATAGTGCTGTAGACATGTGTAATCATTATTTTGGTATTTTAGTTAAACTCCCTTCAAATTTAATATTTCAGCCCAAAACCATATTTACATCTCCATCTTCAGGTTAAAACTCTGCTCAACACTGATTTAGAATCAGCCACAGCTGGTGGCTGTAGAGCTGCAGGGTGACGTCTGTACCGTACTACGTGGCTGCACTGCACTGGACTCCAGCTGAGGCTCAGCCACTCACCTGTCGATATGACACGTTTCAGCACGGAGCCGCTCGCCTCCTTAAAAAACATCCTCCTCCCCCTTTCTTCTAAGTGATCACGGTGGACAGGAAATCCTCCAGCATGCTGCAGATTCTCCTGAACGGTGAGTCTGCTGTGTGTGTGTGTGTGTGTGTGTGTGTGTGTGTGTGTGTGTGTGTGTGTGTGTGTGCGCATGCATGGTTGTTAACGACTAATTTTTCCGACTGAGAATCTCTGAGAGCGTGCGGGGGGGGGGGGTGCTGTCAATCACTGCCTCAGTGCCGCTCTCTTGGTCTGCCAAGCGACGCCTCCACCAATGGCGTGACTCACCCTGTCAATATTTGCTACATACTCTAATCAGCTAATGAATCCAAAACACCTGCAAAGGGTTCCTGAGCCTTTAAATGGTCTCTCAGTCTGAGCTGAATTACTGAAACAAATAGACTTTTTCTCATTTCCCCACTTCTACCTGTACATAAAGAGATAACTATGTCTGCTGTTAAAGACTTGACAGGGAACACAGTAAATGATCCTGAAAGACAAACAAAAACTTCAGAGACTTTAACAAACTTTATACTCGCCACAGAAAAAACCATCAGATTAATCCATTTCTTGACAGAATAATACTTCCTAAATCACCGGATAGCCAAGGGCCGACCCTGGACTCACCACTAACATCAGCTGACCTCCAGGAAACCCTTAAAATCATGCCCAATAAGAATGTGTTTTCAGATTATTCTATCGCCAACATTCTTGGGAATGATGTGAGAAATTGAAGACAATGGCAGGCAACTGAATATGAATTCAGCCATCATTAGCCTCCTGTTAAAACCTTTTGGCCCGTTAAGGTCTTAAATGTCTATGGCTCAGGTCTCCTTCATGTCTTCCATGGGTCTTGGGGATCCCCCTGTAGTTGGAACACACCCTGCGGCCCCTCTTTTTAAATAGGGGGACCACCACCCCGGTCTGCCAATCCAGTGGAACTGCCCCCGATGTCCACGCAATAGAGCCGCGTCAACCAACACAGCCCTACAACATCCAGAGCCTTAAGGAAATCCAGGCGGATCTCATCCACCCCCAGAGCCTTGCCACCGAGGAGTTTTTTGACCTCCTCAGTGACCTCGGCTCCAGAGATAGGAGAGCCCAACCCAAAGTCCCCAGACTCTGATTCCACCCTGGAAGACGTGCCGGTGGGATTGAGGAGGTCTTCGAAGTACTCGACCCACCGATTCACAACGTCCCGAGTCGAGGTCAGCAGCACACCCTCCCCACTGTAAACAGTGTTGGTAGTGCACTGCTTTCCCCTCCTGAGACGCCGGATGGTGGATCAGAATCTCCTCGAAGCCGTACGGAAGTCTTGTTCCATGGTCTCACCGAACTCCTCCCATGCCCGGGTTTTTGCCTCCGCGACCACCCGAGCCGCATTCCGCTTGGACTGCCGGTACCCATCAGCTGCCTCCGGAGTCCCACAGGCCAAAAGGACCCGATAGGACTCTTTCTTCAGCTTGACAGCATCCCTAACCGCCGGTGTACACCAGCGGGTTCGGGGGTTGCCGCCACGACAGGCACCGACCACCCTGCGGCCACAGCTGCGGTCAGCCGCCTCGACAATGGAGTCATGGAACATGACAACAGTCAGAGTCAACCCACAGAGCAGCACCAGACCTACAACATCATGTTGCTGCAGATGGAGTCACTGTACATCGTTCAACTATTTGGTGCACTTTACACAAGGAGATGCTGTATGTGAGAGTGATGCAGAGGAAGCCTTTTCTCCTCCCGCAGCACAAACAGCTGCTTGAGGTGCTAAAGCACATTTGGACAAGCCAGCTTCATGTTGGAATAAGGTGCTGTGGACTGATGAAACTAAAATTTTGTTATTTGGGCACAACAAGGGCCGTTATGCATGGAGGAAAAAGAACACAGCATTCCAAGAAAAACACCTGCTACCTACAGTAAAATATGGTGGTGGTTCCATCATGCTGTGGGGCTGTGTGGCCAGTGCAGGGACTGGGAATCTTGTTAAAGTTGAGGGACGCATGGATTCCACTCAATATCAGCAGATTCTGGAGACCAATGTCCAGGAATCAGTGACAAAGCTGAAGCTGCACCGGGGCTGGATCTTTCAACAAGACAACGACCCTAAACACTGCTCAACATCTACTAAGACATTCATGCAGAGGAACAAGTCCAACGTTCTGGAATCTCAGACCCCAGACCTGAATATCATTGAAAATCTGTGAGTTAAAGAGAGTCGTACATGCTCGGTAGCCATCAAACCTGAATGAACTAGAGATGTTTTTAAAGAAGAATGGTCCAAAATACCTTCAACCAGAATCCAGACTCTCGCTGGAAGCTATAGGAAGAGTTTAGAGGCTGTTATTTCTGCAAAATTTCTTTTTTGTGGTGCCCAAATTTATGTACCTGCCTAATTTTGTTCAAACAATTATTGCACACTTTCTGTAAATCCTATAAACTTTGTTTCACTTCTCAAATATCACTGTGTGTGTCTCCTATATGATGTATTTAACAGATTTTTTTTTGTAACAACCAACGATTTATACAGGAAAATCATGAAGATCAACAAAGCTGCCCAAACTTTCGCATATATAGCGGTGAAGAAAGATAAATATAAGTCTCATGCTTATGTAATTTTGTATCAGAGAAGTAAGGTATGCACACACAGCTGTGAGCTTACAGGAATTTATAATTTACATAAAGTGAAAAAGTCAAATTTGAAATGTTTCGCAACTTAATAAATACATTTAAGAAATACAGCTGATTATAAAAATTCTGATCATGTGTTTGTTACATCATTTAGACTCACTCTAAAGTATCTGGGACAACCTGCAGCTGGATCTTCTGTCCAGCCATGCTTATCTGCTTCTCTGCTTTCCTCAGGTCTCTTATNGTGTGTGTGAGTGTATGAGAGTGTGTGTGAGTGTATGAGAGTGTGTGTGAGTGTACGAGAGTGCATGTGAGTGTATGAGTGTGTGTGAGTGAGTGTGTGAGTGAGTGAGTGTGTNTGAGTCTATCGTGTCTGTAAATACTTGTAATGATAAAAATAGTTGGTCTTGTGTGAGAATGACATCATGTTGTTCCATGAAATATCCAGTCAATGTATTTTCTCTGGTTTTCTCATGTTTATGGACCTAGAGCCGCCAGAGGAGACGTTACAAGAGCATGCTGCTCCTCCTGCCACTAACTACTACACCTGGTTGTTCAGGTGAGTGCCTTCTGCTCATATTGACAGCAACACTGGTTCCACACTTGGTGTGTGCCTGATTAATGTCAGTATTTTTATCCATAACTTAACTCATTTATTCATGGAATGATGCATTCTTTAAAATATAGCAGGTTTTAATTTGTGTTGCAGTCACAATAGATGTTTACATGTGTGTTATAGGTATTCTATATTTTGTGTGCATGTGGTGTAATTCATCTCATGTTTAAGATAAGAAATTGTGCTTCATGTGTAGATCCTGCATCTATAGAGAACAGAGTTGGTTTGGACTGGACCACACCTGATTTCATTCTTCCTCTGAGATGATGGAAGAAGTTGCCACCATTACTTTAGCAGGACCTCAGTAAACGGTGAAAACTGGGAAAATGCTGCTTTGAAAGTAGTCCAACAAACCAAAATGATTTGCTTTGATGAAATTTGCACATATTGTTGTATGATTTACTAGAATTGTTTAAATAAATGAACAGGTCTGTACACAAGGTGTTTTTATGTTTGTGTGGGGGAGGTGGTGGTGGTGTGTGGCTTGCCTAGGGTGGGAATTGAAGCTCCTCCTGACAGGAGACTCTGCCAGAAGTTTCCGGCAGACCCTCACAACACGTTTGGGTCTGCCAGGTCTGATCAGCATCCTCCCCCACCATCAAAGCCAACTCACCACCAGGTAGTGGTCAGGTGACAGCTCCGCCCCTCTCTTCACCTGAGTGTCCAAGACATGCAGCCGCAGATCAGATGAAATGACAACAAAGTTGATCATCGAGCTGCAGCTCAAGGTATCCTGGTGCCAAGAGCACATATGGACACCTTTATGCATGAACGTGGTGTTCATTATGGACAATCCATGAACAAGGGAGTCACTGGAAGGAGCAGCCTCCAGCACCCCACCCCCCACTCCAAAAAGGGTAGTCTGACCTGCAGTTTGGTAGCCTAGTGAACTAGACCAATTCTTGCTTTGCAGAGTTTGGTCTAGGCACGCTTCATTGGAACCCTCGCAGCCCAAACCTCTGCTGTGTCTATCCAATCACAACTCGCTATAGTTTTGGTTGGGCCAATCACAGCGCTCTATATCATGGGCCAATCACAGAGCGGGAGTAGCCGATGACGTCAGCGCTGCGGCTGCGAACCCAAGCAACATGGCGGCAACTCGGAAAACACGTTCGTTTGAAACGGCTTTGTCATCAACATTGGATTATTTAGACTCCAACGTGCGTAAGTCTGTCGGATATACTTAGCGGCTTCTTATTTTTATCAAACAAAGTAGTGCAATGTCCCAGTACACCTGATATTCGCGTGTTTTTCATACAAAAACGACAGAAATCATTGAAGCTAGACGCTATTAAAGCCTCCCGCTTTTCCGTCGCCGTGATTACGTCATGTTGTTCGTCACTCTGATTGGTCCTAGCGCTATCCAATTGCGTGCTGACATTTTGAAAGACAACCGTAGATCCCGCCTCACGACTGAGAGCCGTCAATGGTTCGTGGCCAGACTATATATACACATATATAGGATGGTTTGCCAGGCTAGCAGTTTGGTGCAGAAGCACAAACAATCAGGACCCATCCCCCCACACATAGGCAGAGTGAGGGTAGCTTCTCCTTCACCAGGGTAAATCCTAACGTACAGGCACCAAGATGGGGGGTCACATGTACACCCACCTCTGCTCGGTGCCTCTCAGTGGAGGCAACCCCAGAGTGGAGTAGAGTTTCCAACAACTCTTGAGGAAACAGGTTTAGGAGCCAGAGCTGTGTGTAGAGGCGAGTCCAACTATATCTAGCTGGAATCTCTCAGCCTCACACACCAACTCAGGCTCTTTCCCCACCAGAGAGGTGACATTTGACGTACTAAGAGCCAGCTTCTGTAGTCAAAGATCAGACAGCCAAGGTCCCCGCCTTTGGCTACCGCACATCTCACACAGCACTCGACCCCTTTGGCCATTCCAACAAGTGGTGAGCCCATGGGAAAGAGGAACTACGTCCAGGCCTGGCTCCAGAGGGGGGCCCCGGGGACCTGCATCTGGGTGAAGGAAAAATATTTCCATTTACTGTATATTGTTCATCATAAGGGGTCTTTGGGCTGACGGTAAACTTGACCTATTAAACCTAAAATGTTTTTTTGAACCAGGCTGTAAACATGCTTATTTCTGCTGTGAAGTTTGCATTTTTAACATGGGAGTCAATGGGAACTTGATCCTTTCTGGATCCAGCCCCTAGTGGATGGGAGGGAACTGCAATTTTGGTTTTGCTTTTGGCAGGTGGAGTTTCTGCCTTGGTTTTCACGGTGCTCTGTGGTACAAGGAATTTAAAATATCTAAACATCAGTAAGAAGCATGGACTCTTTGTGACCAGAGTAGTTACAAGCCATTATAATTTATAGTCACATCATTACAGTATTTCCTTTCACATATGTATTATGCTACCAGTCATAAAGTAAAAGTGGCCTTTCTAAGGCACGTAGACAGATTTCACACCAATATGTGAGAGTCATGGGTGTTTTGTGCATGTGGACAAAGTTTCAGATGTTTGAGTTCAGCCCATGAAAAATGGGAGCAAAAACAAAAGTGTTGCGTTTATATTTTTGTTCAGTGTAGTTTAACCATCTAAAAGAAGACTGCAGCTGCTGCTACTGCTGTGGGCCAGTGGTGGCATTAGGGCACCACTTCTTTGCTTGCCATACACTGACATGCATCACAGAAGAAGAAGAAGTAAAAGGGGAAGTACTCTGTAACATCATATGCCTCGTCCAATCATATTTACCAAGCTTAAAAACCCTCACAGCTAGCCTGCCACAGAGCAGGACACCATAGTGAATGAGCGGGACTTCAGGTTAACCTCGGTCATGGAACTGAATTTAGGGACATTAAGCCAGGATTGTCAGAATGAGTCTGGTTTATGGGATCAGCTCGCTTTGTTGCACAGCCCTCGGGGTCATCAAACACAGCTAAACGGTGTTCTTTAAAGCCATACTATGCAACTTTTTCAAGTTTTTAAACCATTTTCTTCAGCCCTCTGTGGCCAGAATACCACATTTGCAACTTCAGAGTGGCGGGCTGCTCCCTGCTGGACTTAGAAAAAGGAGCTGACATACCTGGCGTTGCAGTCTGCTTCCAGCATGTTTCCTGCATGTTTTAGATCGTGAACACAGCTGATTTGTTTGATTTAGTGATGAACCGCTCCTGTAGACACTAGTGAAGGCTGAGGAGACATTTCAGCAGTTAGATTAAGGTGTTAAAAAGACCAACGCACAGCAAGGGGGTAAGTTTTACTTTTGCTTTCGCTAACAGAACACTAGGGGGTGCTAAAAACAATGATTTAAAAATATTAAAAAGTTGCATGATATGGCTTTAATAAGATGAGAGAGGCCTGTAATTTTCATTATAAGTATACCTCAACTATGAGAGACAAAATGAGAAAAAAATTCCAGAAAATCACATTGTCTGATTTTTAAGACATTATTGGCAAATTATGGTGTAAAATAAGTATTTGGTCAATAACTAAATTCCATACCGATACTTTGTTATATACCTTTTGTTGGCAATGACAGAGGTCAAACGTTTTCTGTAAGTCTTCACACACATGTTGCTGGTATTTTGGCCCATTCCTCCATGCAGATCTCCTCCAGAGCAGTGATGTTTTGGGGCTGTCGCTGGGCAACACTTTCAACTCCCTCCAAAGATTTTCTATGGGGTTGAGATCTGGAGACTGGCTAGGCCACTCCAGGACCTTGAAATGCTTATGAAGCCACGCCTTTGTTACCCAGGTGGTGTGTTTGGGATCATTGTCATGCTGAAAGATTCAGCCACGTTTCATCTTCAATACCCTTGCTGATGGAAGGAGGTTTTCACTCAAAATCTGACGATACATGGCCCCATTCATTCTTTCCTTTACACGGATCAGTCGTTCTGGTCCCTTTGCAGAAAAACAGCCCCAAAGCATGATGTTTCCACCCCCGTGCTTTACAGTAGGTATGGTGTTCTTTGGATTCAACTCAGCATCCTTTCTCCTTCAAACACGACGAGTAGAGTTCTTACCAGAAAGTTCTATTTGGTTTCATCTGACCATGTGACATTATTCCAATCCTCTTCTGGATCATCCAAATGCTCTCCAGCAAATTTCAGACGGGTCTGCACATGTACTGGCTTAAGCAGGGGGACACGTCTGGCACCGCAGGATGAGAGTCCCTGGTGGCGTAGTTATTGATGGTAGCCTTTGTAACTTTGGTCCCAGCTCTCTGCAGGTCATTCACTAGGTCCCTCCGTGTGGTTCTGGGATTTTTGCTCATCGTTCTTGTGATCATTTTGACCCCACGGGGTGAGATCTTGCATGGAGTCCCTGATGGAAGGAGACTATAAGTGGTCTTGTATGTCTTCCACTTTCTAATAATTGCTCCCACAGTTGATTTCTTCACATCAAGCTGCTTACCTATTGCAGATTCAGTCTTCCCATCCGGGTGCAGGTCTACAACTTTGTTTCTGGTGTCCTTTGACAGCTCTTTGGTCTTGGTCATAGTGGAGTTTGGAGTGTGACTGTTTTGAGGTTATGGACAGGTGCCTCTTATACTGATAACGAGTTCCAACAGGTGCCATTAACACAGGTAACAAGTGGAGGACAGAGGAGCCTCTTACAGAAGAAGTCACAGGTCTAAGAGAGCCAGAAATATTGCTTGTTTGGAGACCAAATACTTATGTGATGTTTCATCACTTAAAAATGTAAAATGCATGTTTTATCCTTGAAATAACAGATTGTAGATTCTCATTCAATCTTAAGAGATCTAAATAGAGCTTTTTACAGTAGCTAAAAATAGATCGTGACGTAACGTCGCAAAGCACTCTGGGATGCAGGGTCATACAAGCAAGCGGGTATTTATTATAGTTTCCTATGGGTCTGAGTTGCTCCGATCTGGCTAAAGTTGTTTTTTCATCTCCTAAAGATTTTCAAACAGCAAGGAACTTAACGCTGCTGCTGGGGGAGGTGCTAATCGGACTGATACCCAGATCAGATGCCGCGACAACATGAAACAACTGGAAAGGGACACGAGCTAAGCTAAAGAAAGAAGAAGAAAAGCAGTGGTAGTTTTTATGTGGACGAGCGGATTTTAACTGTGTGGAGCAGATCAAGAAAAGCACGTATATTTGTTCCTTACATCTTCCCAGAGGGAGAAGTCCTACATCTGAGAATGACCAGCCGCCGGTCTTAGCGACGCTCTCAGACGTGGAGCTATCCAGGATGCAGCGTTGTTAACAGAGGGGTCCAGCTGAACGTCTGGGCCAAACAGCATCATGTCCACCCAAACGTCCACGAAAAAGGCTTTTGACCAGAGGTGAGTGGAATATAAAAAGTAGGGACACAAATGATAACCTGACAGTTAAAAAAACTACCTTGAGAAAATGCTACTTGACCACTGAGAGTAATGATGGGTGTGATGGGAATAACGGCGTTTTAAACAACAGCGCTGCTAACGGGAGTTAGTTTTTACTTTCACCGTGACATTTGAGCTAGCGCTTCAGTTCTGGCGATCAATAATTAGCAGGATCACCATCAAGAAAAGCTCTCTGGTATGTTTTTTTCAACCGTCAACACAACTTCCTCCATTTTATGCCTTCATATCGATGTCAAAGCGCTCTGAAAATGGATATTTTCTATTGTCAAATGCGGTTTGTATGTATGACCGTACCCAGAAGCCTTTGCATGGTGACGTCAACTATTGAGCCCCATAACTTTGTTTTATTGAAACAAATTCTTTATTTGTACAAATCTGAGTTTTGAGCAGTGCTGGTTGTGGTCGACAATTTCATGTTTTTTCAATTGAATTAAATGGAAGAATTCCATTTCATTATACTATCTATACTATCAGCTGTTAGTATCAAAATGCACAAAGCTGAGCAGAGTTAGAGGCAACAAATAACCCAGTCTGAAAAGAGCTTTAGAGCCAGACACCAGCTCGTTCATAAATTTAGACAATAATTCGTAAAAACTGTAGTTTGTTTTATTTAGTGTCTTCTAGAGTCCTAGAACCCCCCAAGGTTCCTTACAACACCCTGGTGGTGATGAGCTACATTTTAGCCACAGCTGCTCTGGGGCACACAGGCACCACCGACTTTAGGGATCTGCTGAAGGAAGGAGCTGTTTGTTACTCGTGTTTGTTCTGTTTGGTCCAGATCAACGACCCGTTTTAGGAGATGAACCTAAACACAGTGGTGGATATGAACTGGTTTGGGTTTCCCTCACTGCCCCAGGGATGATCAGCTGACTGGTCAAACCACCAAAGAGCAGGGGACAAAACTGAGGGACGACCGAGTCAAAAACCAGACTTGGTTTCCAGAGTTCTGTGAGAAGGTTTGAAACTGGTACGAAAACATTTTGCAACCAAAACATATTTGGTGAGAGGAGGGTTGTATTTTTAGCAGGCCATTGCCAAAGACTGGAGAATTGCTACATGAACACAAAATCTTTTACTGAAACCTTGTGCCTGCAGAACTGGATTAACTCTATGCAATGATTATTTTAAGTGAGCTGTTCAAAAGAGACCATTTTAGTTTCTAGAGAAAGACATATTTGACTAAGATGTGTTTTTGTTTTTTTGTTAATTGCGTCCCTTCCTACAGGGACTGATTAACAGATAGATGTTTTCAGCATCATGGCTTGGTGTATGTCCTGGTTTTCTATGTGAAATGTGGGACCTCCTTCACGTGTTTGTACCTTCGTGAGACACGTCCACATCGCTTTGCTGTTTAACAAGTCACACCTGGTCAGGTTCAAGGCAGATCTCTGAGTTAATAATAAAGGCCAGTTATGCTAGCATACTGACAAAGGAAGCTTGTGGCTAAAAGATCACAAACTAGGAGTGAAGGCTATTGTTTACTGTAAAGCCAGCATCAATAATAAAGTCAAGTGAGCCCAGTGACAACATCCCTAGAGGTAGTCAGCATGTGAGGAGATCAGTGATGTCACAGAGTTCCCTCAGGAGGAAGCAGGCTGGAGCCGACGGATGAACTATGAGATAGATGTTAAACTGATGACCATCACTGACACTGGTGAGCTTGGATTGATCTCCAACAACGAGTCTGTTCGTGAGAAGGAAGTAGAGGAGCTGCTGAGATAGTAATTAACTTCACCTCCTAATCATCACTGGAGCTGTGGGGCTGGTGACATCACATGACCTTACATGAGCCACCAACACAGCTAGAATGGTTAAAAAGCTCTACTCCAGGAGGAGGCTGAAGAATACTGGCCTCGCTCGCTGCTGCTGCTGTTTAGGTCCTGACACCTTCTTCATCTGGTCTGGGAACTGATCTGAGGCGGACAAGAAGGCACCGCCAAGAGCTTTTAGACCGTCTCAGGAACAGAACAAAATGATGGACCCCACCTAGCCAGCTCATGAGCTATTCACCCTCCGTCCTTCAGGCTGAAGACTGAGCTGCCTCTAAGCCTGGACAACAAGGCTGAAGAACAACTTGTCCCCTGAGACTCGTGACCTCTGTCTGCGTTTAGTTCACTACAGTATGATGCTAGACGTTTGTTGATTTGTTTATTCAGCCAGTCTGGGGGTCTGTTCTCCATATCGTTATTGTTGCAAATAACAGTTAAATCAACCAGATGAATGTTTGAGCTGTTTGCCTGCCATTGCTTAAAGCTGTGCTAAATAAATTTAACCAAATAGATCAAGTGTAAGCACTGGACATTCCCTTTGTCTGTGGTTTCTCCATGGTAGTAAAAATGTTAGGATTTTTGTGTGAAAGTGAAATTTAGGAGGTTTCCATCAGTTTCCTTTGCCCCAATTAATAAAATAGTACCTTTGAAGCTGTTATTCCGAGCTGCTAAAACCAACCTAGTCCAGCACCAAGAGCCAGAATCACAAGAGATCTGCCGTTAATGGGCGTGGCCTGTCGGAGGTAGCAGGGTAAAACGTTCAGGTGTAGGCAGATAGAGGCTAGGCGAGTCTCCTCACCAGCTTAAATAAATTCTCTGAAGTTCCTGCACCGGCTAAGACTCGTCAGGACTAAGGATTTCAGACCCAAGGGACGGAGAACTTGTCTCGAGTGATTTCCGGTCTCGGCCGGGGAGAGCTCGACGGGATTCGACAACCTTTAAAGGCATAAATGTGCAGCTGATGAATCGAGTAACGATGTCATGGTAGCTCAAATTAGATATTTAAGAGATGTTTCAGTCATTTTGGAGTTTCTGTGTGAAAGTTAAACGTGACCGTTGTAGATAGCTTCCTGAACAGTCTATGTTTGGAGGAATGGGCTTCACATCAGACAAGGCCGACGTGCTTACAGCTTGTCAGAAAGCAGCTAAAATTAAAGATGCTGTCATCTAAAAATGGCTGCAATTTTCAAAACTTTATCATCATTATGTTGCTAACCTTTACTCTGGCGTAAAGCGCTCATCACATGGTTATTCACATGGTAATTATGGTTATTTATGGGAGCAAACATCAACAGCAGGTACGTTTAGAACTCCTGCTGCATCCCAGAATGAAGTCCAGCAGGATTTTCTCCGTGTGTTTGGTGAGATATAACAGAGGCTTCATAAATACAGTCACATTTGAAGATCTGAACTATTTTAACATAGAAGCAGTCTTTAGACTGTCAGATATGAACTCTGTTTCTCCAAACAGAGACTTTCAGAGTCAGAGGACTCCAAAGTGCTTTACGCTACAGTTAGATGAACCCAAATCATAACCGTTACGTTAAAATGTACAAATGAAATATAAAACAGCAGGAAAATCCAAACAGCTCATTGGAATACTGTCAGCTCTGTGTTTTATATTTTCATTATTCTATTTCAGCAGGAAAACGTCAGAAGACCATTTAATTCACCCACTCTGCAAAAACTGCTTTCCCAGAAAGTAAAAAGTCTTGTTTTTAGACATTTTATCTTATTTTTAGTCTAAAAACAAAAACAATCTTTTTTGTAAAAACAGCATTATTTAAAATAAGGTAAATATTCTTAAATATGATCAAATTTTCATGTTTTGAGTAAAAAAAAAAGCAAAATCTGCCAATGGGGTAAACAAAAGATTATTATAACTATCAAATAAATCTAACGTTAGATTAATTTGCTTACGCCATTGACAATTTTTTTTACTCAAAGCAAAAACATTCATTATATTTAAGAATATTTACCTTATTTTAAATAATGCTGTTTTTGCAGATTGGATTTTTTTTAATTTCAAAATAAGATCAAATGTCTAAAAACAAGGTATTTTCACTTTCTGGAAAATCAGTTTTTGCTGCGTGGCATTCAGGAAGTAAAATGTGTTTATATTTAAAATGTCCAATTATTTTAAAAATAAAAGGCGTTATCATCCAGCTGCTGACAGGATAAACAGCAGATCACCTCCTGGAGGATGCTCCCCGTGACATCATCCTTTATGATAAACATCTGAATGAATGCATGAATTTTTAATCTGGATTAGTAGCAGTGGATCTCACGTCCCTGCCTTTTTCTGCTCGTGCCTTCAAAGCCCCTTGGTCTCAGTTTTAACCATGACGTCATCTCCCTAAATATAGCTTTTCACTGGTCGCTTGCATCAAACAAACGATTGTCAGGAGATATTCAAGAACATGCTGTGACTTATCATATAGAAGCACTGACTTCTGGATGCTTTATTTACTTTAAAATATGTTTCTCAATGCATTAAATCATCTCAACACTGTTCCTGTATGTCATGAGCCAGTTTAAACAATCCTTGACACTATTTGGGGGCATTCTTTTGCAGCCAGACTTGCATTTTCAGAAGGAAACCAGCTGTGACGACAGTAATGAAGAGACTATAATTACCACCTGATTTACAACTAAAACAAAAAAGTCTCAAATGTTTCAACGTGTTGATTTTTAAAACTGTTCAGCAAATCTCCCATCAGTCATTTCAGTATTTTTCTTGCTGTGATGGTAACACTGGTCTTTCTGGTCTCAGGTGAATGTTTCTGCTATAACACAGGCTCCAGGTGAAGCTCACGCAACAAGAAAAAGGACATTTAGAGTTTTTTGTGTGATCTGCTTTGTGATGGAGAACAATTTTTACCTGCAGTTTTACTTTAATTTTGTTTCTCTTTAATGCAGAGGATAGAAATTCCAATATCAAACCATTAGAATAAAAAATGATCTTTGATCTGATTCTGGGTGGGGGTGGACCTTATAATATCAGTAAAACTGATGGTTTTACACATGAAAATAAGACCAATAATAATGTTTTTAGTGATGACAACGTCAGATTTAAAACAAATATATGTACTGAAGGCATCAGAAAAGCAAACTTAACCAACAGGTCAACACAAAACTCTAACTAACCTCGTTACCACACTATCACAGCAAAAATACTAATTGTGTGTACCAAAGTACCTCAGAACCATCACCAAACTAACAAAGTTTGTCCTGAACTCCAGCAAAAGCAAGAGAAAGCTCCAGACCTCTGGAACCACAACAGCATGCGCAATAATGGTGATCTTTACGCAAAGGGTGGTTCGAACTTGACGTCACCCTCATACAACAGGTGCGTGATCTACCTTTTGTCGGGAGGAATCCGAGAGGGGCAGGGTGCGCAGTTTCTGGTAGCAGCCGCTCCTCGGTGCGTGTATCCAGAACGGGGCTCACCTCTCCTCGTGGCGCACAGCTGGAGACCCCAGCTGCAGCAGTAGGCTCCATACTAGTCCCCTCCTTTACTGGGGTGTGTTTTAGTGTCCTGCAAGACAGAAAGACATCAAAACAAGCTTGGTAACTTTATTCTGAGGTGTGCTGCAGGCCCTGCCGGCGGGACGTAACGGGACAACATCCAAAACGATGTCTAGAATAAAACATCAAACTGACCGAAATACTAGAATAAAATAAACGATTTGCCTCTAATTTATAAGGCGGGTGATTTATTTTAAAGGCACTGACATCCTCATGTAGAGGGCGGAAAACAGACCCGACATCCCGAGACCGGACTCGGTGTTCCTTCGGTGATAAATTATGTTCAAAAGCGCAAAGATGATCGTGAAGGTCAGGGGTCAGCTCCTTTTCCTTTTTTCATTTTGTTTTAAAACTTGAGCGTTACAGTGACGTCACTTTTATATCTGTTTTCCTTCTTTACAGTTCGGGAAAGTTTATTTCCGCAGCACGAGCCCAGGTATACAGCAGCCTCCGCAGAACACCTGAGAGGAACGGAGGGTGTTCCTCTGTCCCACCCGCAGGAGCCCCAAAGGGGGGTGAAACCAGAGGAGAGCCGGCGTGTCTTCCTCTCTTTTAGGTTTTCACCTCACCACGTTCAAAAATGGCTGCTTTTTGCTCTTTTGCTCTTATATATATATATATATATATATATATATATAAGAGCAGGGGTGACTGGGAAACTGTCCGTCATCGTTTAATAGTCGTTAACAGTAACGGGACAGCTGAGGGGTGACTGGGAAACTGGAAGTGAAGTTCGAGGAGTTTTTTTTCTCGGGGCCAAACTGATTTAAATCCCCTTCAGGGTTTTTTACTTCATCCACTAATTGCGTCTATTTTCATCTCCGGCTTTTATTTTCGTGGATTTGAGCACTTTGTGCTGTTAGAAGCCAGAGATTTGCTCAGTCTGCTGCGTGACTGGAGAGTGATGGAGCCGGCTGCAGGAATGTGGCGAAGCTGATTTTTTATTGTGTCTGTTTCTCTCCAGGTGAAGGGCCGGTGTGTGTGTGTGTGTGTGTGTGTGTGTGTGTGTGTGTGTGTGTGTGTGTGTGTGTGTGTGTGTGTGTGACAGAAAGGGGTGCAGCTTTTGTAATTTCCCTCCATCTGACGGTTTGGATTTCTCCCCTGGTTCGGGTGGTCGGGGATTCCCTTGCACGCAATTTATTTACAGGTGTGTATGTGCGCGTGTGCGTTGTGTTTGCTTATGCAGCGGGACAGGGACAAAGGGGGGTTTGGTGACGTCCAGGTAAATTAGCGCCCCACCCCTTTAAACACACACGCGACCCTCCACGTGCAACTTGCACGGGTCTCCCTGTGTTTACACTGTGTGTGTGTGTGTGTGTGTGTGTGTGTGTGTGTGTGTGTGTGTGTGTGTGTGTGTGTGTGTGTGTGTGTGTGACTTGGTGACATGCTTGTTTTGACTGAAGAGAACAAGAGTTTCAGCAAAACTTGGCAGCGACGTGGCGTCAGAGCTTTGCCACATGACAGGGAAGAAAACAGTTGAGTGTGTGTGGGGGGGGGGGGGGGGGGGGTACAACCATAAGGGTGGAAAGAACAACCATAACAAAACGTCACTGCTGTAGCAATGACTGGAATGGCAAGGTTAAATAAAGAGAAGAATTAAGGAAAAGAGGAGAAGTCCTTTCCAAAAAGTAAAATTCCACAAGTGGAGCCGTCTTCTGTTGTGGAAGTGTCGGCGCGGTGCGTGCGCCCTCCGCAAATGCTTTTTGGGGTAAGGGCTTCCCAGATTAATAGTTATGAACAGCAAGCCCAGACCGCAAAAAGATTTGTGAAGGACATGATCTGCTGCTGCTGCTGCTGATGTCGTCCGGCGGAGATTCCGTGACAGAAGCCGAACTCTCTTCTCCATCCTGAGGATTTATCTCCAATCCTGACTCGCTCGATTGTATCTCCAACCCGAGGCAGGTCTGTTCCTCCAGCGCAGCAAAAAAGAGGAGAGGATGGATGGAAAAGGGAGAAAGAGAAGGAAGAGGCGTCTCCGGCTGCTGCCGTTGCAGCTGAGAGCTGTCCAAGGTCCTTGCGCTCCCATTCTCCCCCCTCAACCATCCCTCTCTCCTCTTGGATCTCCCCTTCCCTGTGGATCTCTTCCTCACCCAAACGCTAGGATGTGCAAAGACCGTGTGGTGACTGGGAGCTGTGTGTCGGTGCGTTTTGTTGTCAGTGCTCTCTCTCTCTCTCTCTCTCTCTCTCTCTCTCTCTCTCTCTCTCTCTCTCTCTCTCTCTCTCTGTGTGTGTGTGTGTGTGTGTGTGTGTGTGTGTGTGTGTGTGTGTGTGTGTGTGTGTGTGTGTGTGTGTGTGTGATATTCTCTGCTCCGTGCTGTGTCTCCCTATAGTAACGCTCTGGCTGTCTGCAGCAGCTTCAGAGCTCTGGCTGAGGAGGGAGCAAGGCTGTAAACTGCTGGCAATAAATAGAGAGCAGGCAGGGATCTTATTGGAGCAAACCAAACCTCGTCATCAACCAATCGGTGTCTTGCTCATATAGGGACCCCCCTTTTTTGAAAAAAATAAAGGAAATGGAAAAAAGACGGCTCACCAAATGGTAATCTATACCAGAGACATTCTGACTGTGTGTAAAAATGAACATTCAGTAAGACAGAAAGTATTCTTGCTTTATTTTTTGCGTTTTCATTGAGTCCCAGCCAGGCTGCGACTCCGAGTCTGAGTGTGACTCGTGATAAGTGACAACAAATAGTGGTAATAGTAAAACAGAACGGCTCGTTTCAGCCTCATCACAGGGTGGGAAATGAGAAAATAGAAAATGTGCGGTTAGTCAAGCCGTCACAACACATCAATTAGCTTCTAAAAGGAGACAAAAGAGTTCAGCAGAAGGAGAACACCGCAAAAAAAAAAAAAAAACACAACGAGAGGGAGGGAGGCGGGGAGGGGGAGTCTCCAAACCGCAAACCCCAACTCATTTCCTACAAGTTTTGAGTTTAAAAACATACAACAATAAACATCCTAATAAAAGTAAACAACAACAAGAAAAAGAACAACATCAGGATGAACTTCATTTACCTTCAGTCAACTTAAAAGGTGCTGTTGGGGGAAAGTCAGAGCAGCACAAACTTACCTCCCTTCTTTTCTTTTTCCTGAACCTGTTTTCCATCTGCAACAAGTCACTAACACCCCCCCCCCCCCCCCTACACACACACACACACACACACACACACACACACACACACACACACACCAGGAGACCTGCAAGTTACTGTACCGAGGTGGCGGCCGGGTCACGATCTGGATCCGGACCCCCTCTCCAACTCCCCCACTCTTTATTACATACCCCCTTCCTCCCTCTCACCCCCTCCTCCCTTCTTCTCTCTCTCTCTCTCTCTCTCTCTCTCTCTCTCTCTCCCCTTTGCTTGACCGTCTCTGATGAAACTCGTCTGCATTCATGCAGGCTGCCAGCATGCCAACAGGCAGCAGCTCTCACTAAAAACAAGCTCTAAGGGGGAAAAGGAGAGGCTCGGGATTGCCTGGAGGAGGTAGGGTAGTGGCTACAGCCCACCCCAGACCCGAGAACCTCTTACCCGTCCCCTCCTCGCGAGCCACCCCCCCTACCAGTAGGTGAGACTATGTGGTTATTTCTGGTTTTTTTTTTTTTTTTTTGGGGGGGGGGGGTGGTCTTTTTATTTGCTGCCTAGTCAGTCACGATTCTCCCCCACCGTCTGCACTGCACAGTGACTGCCTCTCCTGACGCAGCCAACGCGCACATGACTCACTTTAGTAGTCACGACTCGGGAATCCGGGCTTTTTCTACCGAAATCACACGCTTTACGTTACATTATTGAGCAAAATAATGTCCCTCGAATCGATATCCGCGCATTTTGAGCAACGAAGAATAGAAGTGTGTGTGTGAATGTGTGTGTGTGTGTGTGTGTGTCCGTGCGCGCGTGCATGCGTACGTGCGTGCGCGCGCGTGCGAAAAGGTGGAGCATTGTATCGCAAGTGACGTACGGAGGAGATTTTGCATGACAAAGACAGGCGGTTGGTGTTTTTTAATCCTCCCTTGGCTCTCAAGCCATGCAGCTTGCATGCAAAATATTTGGAAAATGTTTCCAAAGTTGTTTACTGGCTGGGGTCGCAGTGAGTGGACTGACTGCAGAGCTGTGCAGCCTCTTCATCCGCTCTCTGCTGATAATTAAAAAGGTGATTCCTCCAAACTCTTGAACGGAACTTCTTTGGTTTCGTGCGCGCTCCGCAGAAGGAAAAGTCATTTGATGTAAAGCTTTTAAACCATCATGCAGACCTAACTTTCTTCGTCGCTTTGTCTTCATAACAGCATTGCAAACTTGTCCCCAGCAAGCTTCTGCTAGCTGTTACATCATGCCAAGTTTGGACTGGTGTGGAGATCTGCATTCTTATGGGAAGAAATCACGCAGTGAGCATAAGAGTTCGTCCAATTGCCCTTTTTCCACCATTTACGCTTCCGATGAGGCCACCAGAGTTTACACAGTAAGGTTTGGTTTAACTAAGCAGAATGTCTCTAATCGCGTGAAGACAACTTTAAGAAGGCGTTGTCTTCTCAGAGAAAAATCCCTCAGTACGGCGAGGCTACTTGACCCTAATCAGGAGTGAATAAAGCTTCTGGTTGCAAGAAACAACACCAACTGACCATAGTCTGCACGTGCACGCACGCACGCACATTCAGGAAGCTACAGCCCTCTACTGCCACTTGGTGTGGTTTCAGCACCATTGTTGCTGGACAGCTCCCGGGTTTCCCCGTGCAGTGCGCTAGGTCTGCTGCAACAACAGATTCTCCTCTTCCTCCTCTCCGCATCTTCATCCTTGTTCATCGCTTTTCTCTCTCTATCGCTCCTCTTTCACAGCAAGAAAACGGTGGGGAAATGCGTCCTTTAGCACTCAGCGGAGAAGGGTTCCCCTCGCTTATGGGAGGGGAGAAGAAATGTGATAGAGACTCAACAGCGCCAACAAACAAAGACTTTTTTGCTCTAGCTTATTTACTAAAAGGGGTGATTCCTACTCCGCAGGAAGGGCTGCCACGGCTCTACAGTCAAAGCGTGCCAATAAAATCCATGCTCACGACTGGGAGTCAAGTGTGAGTGCGTGCATGAGACAGAGGAGGAGGTAAAAACGAGGGAGAACAGGCGCCGGGAAGCATGCAGAAAGTACACAGGATTAAACATTTCGTGTGCAAATCACTCACTCACCATAGCTCAGGCGCACTCTCGTTCTAAACAGCAGAAAGAGAAATACAAAGAACAGGAGAGTTTAGTGTTTTTTTAAAGCAGCAGCAAGATTCAGTCCTCCATTTGTTTTTATGCAGGCTTACAGTTGCACGTCCAAGTTGGATCGCCTCCTTTTCATACAAGTGAAACCCGTCTGTCTATTTCTGGTGCACGATCAAAACTATGCTATTTTTAGGTCTCAGACACTCACGAAGGAACAGCTTAGGGTTGTTACGTGGAATGCATGAAATGTAAAATAATGTTGCTTCTCCAACTCTGCTGAAGAGCCTCGGTTCCTAGCCGTTGCACCATTGCAGACATCTTTTTAAATCCTGCCTTCAGCAGCTCTGCGTCCTCCTTTAAACACTTTCCTCCCCAACAACTAAAACCTGGAACTGGTCGACGCTGATCAGCAGCAACACGGTGTCTTGTCGCCCTCTTCAGAAGCTTCTGGTCCCGGTGTTATTTCAACATCTGAAACTCTGAACGCCGAAATATGTCCAAATAGAGAAGGCAACCCCGGCGCTCCCAGAGGGGATTTCTCTCATGTTTTAGTCGAAAGAGCGCTGTAAAATGTAGTAATTAAGCTTTGCTGACGGGGAGGTGGGGGTAAATAAATAAAAGCCATTTTATGTTGAAGGGCTGCGTCAGTTACTAGGCATTGACGTCACGTTTAGATTTTCTTACTTTCCAACCATAGCCCGATTAAAGAGCGCCGCGCTGCGCTGCGCTCCTCCAAAATGTGCCATGGAGGAGAAAAAGGAACCAGAGCATGCAGAGGTGGAAACTGCAGCTCTGGAGCTTTGCTGTAAACGCTGGAGCAGCTGGGTTTCCAGTCAGCAAGCCCTCCGGACTGCACCGGCGTACCCACGGACCAGACCCCACATAGCGCGCGCTTGTTCATACAATGCACAAATAAAACTCCTTCCACATCCTTCATTGTCTACAACATCTGACGTCTCTCACGCCCTCCTCTGTCCGGACATTAATGAGCCTGAAGGCTCCGGGACAGACCGGGATGAGGCTTTAAGGATCCGCTGAGCGGCACAGGGAAGTCGGTCTGAGGAGGGAGAAGGGCTGCGCCCATGCTGCTATTTTTATCCCTGCCTGTAGGCCAACTATATGTCCGTGACCGACACACACACACACACACACACACGTTGCAACGTTGCAACGAGAGGTAGTACAATTAAACGAGGTGCAATTGGAAAAGAAACATTTCACGCAAACAAACACTACACTGACCAACTCACCACTAAATTAAACCCAGTGCATCCCACTGGTAAAAACACTAAACTGAAGGTGTAGTGCGCACTGATCACCGCGTGGTGCCGACAAAACCAGCACGAGAACCTTAACATTCTGAGCCCACCTCTCATCCCCACTTCAAAAACGTACGTCCCGACTCCAACATGTTCTAGTCCACCACCACCGGGTCGGTCCGACTCCATCCCGTAAAGAAGAATCGGGAGGCGGAGGGGCTCAGACTAACCAGTTGACCACTGAGGTCCCATACTGTGATAAATGTTAGATTAATATCTAGACAGGTCCATCTTGTGTCCTGCTGTAAAAAAATGTGTTTCGGGTCAAAACATTTCTATGGATGTCACGATGACAATTGTGTCAGAAAAGCAAATAGTCTGAGGAAAGAAAATGTTCATTTCTTGGGGATTTAATTTCCTGTGAGAAGCTAAAAATACTGAACAGGACTGAATCGTGACAACATAGCTGTTTGTTGTGTGGCATCTTCTAACATGCACCATCCCTGATGTCCAGGCTCAAGTAAATATGGAGCTATAGCCAATCTAAATATTTATTTATGGACATAAAACCTACAGAAGAATTAGGCCGAGGAAAGTTTGTTGAATCTCATTATTGGTTTATCACCTTCATCCAAACTATTAAGCTGAAGCAAGAAATAAAACCAAACCTGGACAACAAATGACAAAGATCCTCCTCTCAGTGTCCAGTTGTCCCAACACACACACACACACACACACACACACACACACACACACACACACACACACACACACACACACACACACACACACACACACACACACACACACACACACACACACACACACACACACACAACTTGGATCGCCCAAAAGTCTGAACACGTCCACCTCATGTGGTCTAACCCGAAAATTTCTTAGAAAATCTGGAGGCTTCGCAGCGCAGAGACTTACCTTTGGGTTTTTTGTTGTTTCAACCTTTAAATAACCTATTTATGACGGCTGAGAAAGAAAGAAAGAAAGAAAGAAAGAAAGAAAGAAAGAAAGAAAGAAAGAAAGAAAGAAAGAAAGAAAGAAAGAAAGAAAGAAAGAAAGAAAGAAAGAAAGAAAGAAAGAAAGAAAGAAAGAAAGAAAGAAAGAAAGAAAGAAAGAAAGACTCTCCACCTGCGTCAGGACGGAGTAAGTCCCACGTTTGTCCTCTCCCTGTTCCTTCACATTGACATATTTGTTGCTGCCATTTATGATTCAACGATCCTCCTCAAAGGAGGAGTGGGCTGCTCGGGAAGGGGTGGGGGTGAAAGGTGGTGCTAGTGGTGGTTGGAGAGGAAGAAGGAGCAAGGAAGTAACAACCGAGAGCCCAGTGATGAAGGAAGGACCCCGCCAAACCAAATCAGCGGGACTTTACGCACGTGGAGAGCTGCGTTCACGACCCACCTCAAAGCAGTCTCTCTCTCTCTCTCTCTCTCTCTCTCTCTCTCTCTCTCTCTCTCTCTCTCTCTCTCTCTCTCTCTCTCTCTCTCTCTCTCGTTGTGCGCGCGCGTGCTTGTGAATGACTCCAGACAGGCGCAGAGCATGAATGAGGAGGGAGACTTTGAGTGCGCGCCATTATTGGAATTTATTAAACTAAAAATAAGACACTAAAGTGTCTCAGAATAATTCATGTCACACGCAGGGAACGACTTCAACTGCCAGACCCCCCACCACCGCGCCACTCTGTCCTCCTTCTCCAGCAGTGTGCTATTGACCTGCATTGACGTCATTGCGTCATTAGGTATCCCTTAGAAACACTGACTTTCAAAAATAGAATCGAATTAATTCGGCTGGCAAGAAGGGCGGGGCTTGTGGGTGCTCTACGGGTTGGGTTGGTAGAGGGTGATGGGGTTTTTGGTGGATGGGTGTGGTAGCACCAGGCTGGAGCAGACACATCAATATCTCCTTGAGCCACCAATAGCTCAATGGAGCCCCAGTGGAGAGGTAAACACAGGAATAACTCTCACCGGAGCAGATTTTTATTCATGACTGCCAATTAGAAAAACAATCTGGACCAAAGGGACGCAAACACCGAGCGGGATGGTGGTAGCTTCTTTAGTAACTGGGTCAAACCGGTCAAAATGGGTTAGACTCTTTCTGTCTCTCTCTCTCTGGCTCTTCTAGTCTAAAAATATCCTCCAACCTCCAGCTGACTACGCTGAAACCTGCTCTCTTGTTTAACCTGCAGCTCAGGGAAACAGAACAGCTTAAACGCTGCAACAACAGGCACTGGTGTTCCTGCAGATTTTCCAGTTTTACAGAAAAAGATACACAATCCCGTCAGCAATAAACAGAATATTATGTTGGCCTATGTTTGGGTGTAAATATGGAGTCAGAGAGCACTGGTCTGTAGTGACATCATCACAGGGAAGGAAAATGTGTGTCAGTGTAAAATAAACTTAGACCCTCTTCAGTTTCTCTGCTTTTACTGTTTATTGCATTTTTACAGAAAGCAAATGAAATGTAAAAAAATGAGTCAGTTTTCAGATAAATTGTGTGATACCCGGGTTCTCACTGAGCAAGAACTCAGGAACCTGAATCAGGTGGAATGATCATACGCGTCTCCTGTAGTCGTTCATGGCTGGTGGGTGACTTTAAGCTTCTTGACGAGCAAAACGGAAAAGACGTGTGATTGTTCATCTTCCTCTTGATCACAAAGATGTACTGATTTAGACATTAGGCGTCTTAATTCTCCTGAAGAGCTCTGTTTAAGTTCAGGTGTGTTTGCCACCAGGAGCTGTCCATGGTCCTGAAAGTTTACTGCAGATTTTCTGCTTTCATTTGTTTCTGTTTTCTTTCCCTTTTCATAAAATTAACGTTGAATTACTGCTTTGAGAAAAAAAGAAAAAGAAAAGAAAAAAAAGAGAAAAAAAGAAAAAAAAAGAGAAAAAAGAAACAAATTAAGGAAAAAAAGAAAAAGAAAAGAAAAAAAGAAAAAAAAAGAGAAAAAAGAAACAAATTAAGAAAAAAAAAAGAAAAAGAATTACTGCTTTGAGAAAAAAAGAAAAAGAAAAGAAAAAAAAGAGAAAAAAAGAAAAAAAAGAGAAAAAAGAAACAAATTAAGGAAAAAAAGAAAAAGAAAAGAAAAAAAGAAAAAAAGAGAAAAAAGAAACAAATTAAGGAAAAAAAAGAAAAAGAATTACTGCTTTGAGAAAAAAAAGAAAAAGAGAAAAAAGAAAAAAAAAAAGAAACAAATTAAGGGAAAAAAAAGAAAAAGAATGACTGCTTTGAGGATTAAGAACTATTACAAAGACCCATTTTAACAAACCATCTCTAATCTTGACAGTCAATTTCATTTATGTGAATTACTGAGCTCTGCACAACATTTTAAAAGCACATGGTTACATGTGAATCTGCCCTCTTATAGGTGAAGTTTTATGTTTTCAGGAAAAACGACATAGTTCACTTTAGTCAACTTTCGTCTCTGAGTGAACGTACGTTTTTTGCATCTCATAAGCAGGAAAAATAAAAAAACTGGGTTAAAGAAAGATACCATTTAGATTAATTTAGGTTTTGTGAGTCATCATTTTAAAACGCGAGTCACAAATATGTAACAAATGCTCCCTTTCACCCGTCGTAACCATTCACAGGCACATCTTTTATATTTTCCTGTGGGAAAAGTGTAAAAACTACACTAAAATAAAGGTGTGAGTGCTGATAGAGAGGTGGAAGTAGAATGTGGGAACAACAACAGACTGTTTTAATTCAAACACATTTTTACACTAAATAACAAAAAATAAAAGTGAAATGAGCCACTTTTAAACCAGAATGTGTCAGCCAACGAGGTCTGGCAGAAATGCGTGCAGCTCATGCAGCTGATATGTGTGACTGAAAGGTTTTCTCACAAACATCATGAAGCAGGAACAGATAAATGTAAATATGGGTTTTTGCAGGTAAAAGATGAAGGACAGGGATTTGTGATCAGAGGAGGAAATGTACCACAGGAGACGTCATCAGCACCAGAATAAGTCACGCAGCAATCAGAGGTCAGAGCCCAGACTGTTAGAGGCACAGACAGAAATTCTGGGTGTGACTAAAACGCTCCAACACCGAGAAGAAATGTGCTGTTCTTTCCTTCTTCATTATTACATACAGACACGATTCAGGCCACAGGACAGGAAATGCTTTTATCTATCTGCTCTGGTTCTTTCACATCATAGAGCACATCTTTCAAATCCACCCACATTTTAGTGTGTGTGTGTGTGTGTGTGTGTGTGTGTGTGTGTGCGTGCGTGCGTGCGTGCGTGCGTGCGTGCGTGCGTGCGTGTGTGTGTGTGTGTGTGTGCTAATGTGTTTGATGATGACTCCTCTCCTCGTAGCTTTCTGTATGTTTTGGTTAACAATTACTGGGTCCGAATGCGGGTAGGTGATTTATAAATTGAAACAAAGTAAAATATCAACGGTTTTTCATCAGATTTTATGTCATATTGAAAATTCAAGTGGTACATTCAAATCCAAACTAAATTTAATCCATCCATTGCTTCATTCACACCAAGGTTGTGGGGAGCTGGTGTCTATCTCCAGCAGTTATTGGGCGAGAGGTGGGAGACGCCCTGGACATGTCTCCAATCATCACAGGGACACAGAGACAAACAACCAGTCACACACTCACTCATTTCTAGAGACATTTTAGTCACCAGTTAACCTAACATGCATGTTTTCAACAAGCTGGTGTACCTAGAGACAACCCATGCATGCATGGGGAGAACAGGCTGCAGCTAGGATTTAAACCTGCAACCTTCTTGTTGTCATGCTACCAACTGCAACACAATGCAGCCCCTTTACATTACACACCAAGAAAAATCAAACATTGCTTTTGTATTTTTTTACCATGGACCTTTCTGCAAGAAAAAAACAACCAGACTCAACGACCAACATGGCCTGGAACCAGCTCCTTGTGACCCTGAACAGGAACAAGCAGGTGTAAAAATAAAAGGATGAAATGTAACAGTATCTATTTTGTTGACAAAACGAATACAGAATTTTTGTCATAAACACTTAAATTTGTGTTTAGTCCATATTTTCCTTTGTTGTCGTATCAATGACTCTGTTATAAATCTGGTGTTGGAAAGCCTGATTAGTCAAGAACCAGTTGCTGTGAAGGGACATCCCATTAATTGTTGAAGGGGTGGAGTTTGTCACTCAGCTGTCAATCAGGAGCCAGTCATACACCTGAGGCTGGGACACACCAGCTCAGAACAAGAAGACATATCAACAGGAGAATTTTGCAAGGGATGCTGGGACATGTCTGGGGCACTACCTTAACATTTAGCCTGACGCTGGTGCTTCCAGTGTGAAGTAAGGGTTATTCATTCTATTGAGTTACAACCATGATCTTTGAGTTCTGCCTCATGGTGAAGGTAAAGAAGCTTTGCTCCAAAGAAGAAATAATCAAACGTGTCCCTACTTTCTGAGTTTACATGATGCCTTTGATCAGTGTGTAAAGTTGGATGATCTTTTTAATTATTTTTAACTGGAAAAATCCAGTTATGTGTCAGCAAAAGAAAACATCATTTTTGTTCTGACAATAAACCAGCCTAAAAATAAAGAACCATCAGAAATTAAAATAAAGAGAACATTTTTGTACCAGAACGATGGATGTCCAGGTTTTGTTTGAATCAAGCCCTGGACCTCTGCACCCTCTCTCCCTCTCCCTCCACCTATTTATTTTTCCATCTATCCTCCCTAAATGATGTCAATGGAAGCAGAGCTATAGTGCTATTTATAGACCCACACACACACGCACACGCGCGCGCACACAAGTGTGTTTGTTCTCCATGCCTGTTTATTGCGCGTGCAGCCGCACTTCCCTCTGAGGGAGAGACGCCATTGAGAGGGACAGGAGCGACGCGCGTCCTCTGCGTTCTGATTCTTCTTTTTCCGCTGCTGCGTTTCATTCACTCACCTCCAGCAGTCATTCATTCATCCTTTTCCCACTCACTCATTCACACAATGCCTCCCACAGAGTCTGTGAATGGACAAAGCCTCCTCAGCACTGGTATGGAGCGCCTGTGTGGGCCATAACCAACAAATTAGGCGCGTGTCTCCATGTGTGCGCGTGGAAATGTACGCGCGCGTGCGTGTGCGTGTGTGTGTGTGTGTGTGTGTGTGGAGGGGTGTTCTTTGAATTTGAGTTTTGGGAGCTGAGTGGATCAACTCTTTCCAGCCTGGATTCTTGACATTTAGATTACGTAAAGTAGATGAGGGGGGAGTGTGTGTGTGTGTGTGTGTGTGTGTGTGCGTGCGTGCGTGCGTGCGTGTGTGTGTGTGTGTGCGTGTGTGTAAAAACCTCGGTCTACCACATATGTAGAAACACACGTCTCCGAGGTGGAAAGACTCACGAGCTGTTTTTTTAGACTGCTTTCTATTTTCGAAAGGCAGCAGTGATAAAAATAACCTCCCCCCTCCTCTGGTTGACTCGGAGAGGCTTAATTTCAAACCCGCCCTCATCACCAGAATCGTGTAAATACCTATCAGGGAAAGCAGCAAATGATTTTATGAACAGTGAGGCTGAATCACGATTTTTCTCTGGTATGACTGGATTCATTTCGCCAAACGTCAGGTTAAAACCGCCACGTGACACGATTTCATAAATTTATCTCATTTTAGATTGCAGGGAATATGAAGAATCTGCACAGAGATTGGTGCATTCTCATGAATCTGAGGATTTAAAGGGTGTTATCTTTGTTTATTATTGTGTTTTAATAAACCGATCCCGGGCTGGTTGATGTTTCCATCAGACCCACAGCGGCCACACGTGCAGCAGCCGCTCCCCTGCACTCCTGCTGAAGCTGACATGTTAACACTCACTGGCTGCTATATATAGCTCAGCCTAACAGTGCTGTTACTATTCCCAGCATTGTACATGAGGGGGTGGACGGCGGAGCCTGTTTTATTATTCTGAAAGAGAGAGAAAAAAAGTTCCCCTTTCACAACTGATTTATTTTTTGCACGTACATTCCAACCTGCGATCCGCCACTGACACCAAATTAGTTCATGGACGCTGCAGTTAAAGCTGTCACGAATCCAGGAAGGAAGGGTGGAAAACATTTGGATGCCTTTAATAAGAAGCTGGCCACAGCTGGAGAGTTTCTGAGCAAAATATGACTTGCTGGATGTTGCAGCTGACTTACTCAACTAAAATGTGGTGTAAACATCATAGCTTTAGGCCTGTTGCTCTTTCACTTTAGCCTGGAAGGAACATGCAAAAGCAGCTATTTCAAAATGATCTAATTTAGTTAAAGATTTGTGGGGTTTTCCATGTTATCAGCACCATGGACAGCTCCCTGAAAAGTCTCGTTGCTTCCCTAGATCACAGGATGTTCAGCACCATGGACAGCGACTTTCTTGTGCGAAAACCTGCAGTAAAGTGAAATCATCCTTTTTGCAGCACTGCACAAACCAAATTACCACCTCACCGGCAAAAAGAGTTTAGGTAAAGATAAATTGAACAATATTAAGTTGCACATATGAAAATTATAAAAATGAACAAAACTGGAGTTTTGAGCTGAATGTTTTCCATCTCTTTTCTCAAATTTGAAAAAATCCATCTAATCTTGACCACAAGCGGTTGAACCAAGTCTAGTAGACTCTATTCATTGGTCATTATTGTTTTCATGTGTAAGTGATGTCATGCTGACACAACACTGACCCAACCCACGTCCACCCAAAACAGCCTCACTGAAAGCAACAAGTGGACTTCATACAACATGTCAGAACATTGATGATCTGGAACGCTTTCCTTCCTTCTGCCCCTGCTGGGTTTGGGTGCAGAACGCCACAAACATTCCAAAGGATGAGAGGAAACCCACCGAGTTCCACCAGGTGCTTCAGGACTATTGATTCACCTTCTCAGTCTCATATGGGCTGCAGTCGGTTTTTCCTCCTCTTTCTGTCTGAGGGTCGTCTTCGCTTCTCCCCTCGCTGATGCCGCCCACTCCTCCTCCAGCACTAGATTATTTTCAGCTCCTGCGTGCATGAGCTTGTGTGTGTGTGCACGCGCACCAGGCGTTTGCTGGCTGGTTTGGGAAATACCTGGTCACGATCAGTGAGGAAAAGGATTATCTTGGACACGTGGCGCCCCCTGCTGTCCAGAAACAAGTACTTCATTTTATTCGAATCCTGATGATGCTCACTCAGAAACGGTGCAAAACTGACATAGTTTCTTTAAAAAAAAAGACAACATACATTAGAATTCTACCAAATAACCTCTTGGTAATTACGATCATAAAACGATTTTTTTGGTTGTTTCTTTCTTAAATGATAAATTATTCGAACTTGTATAGAGCCTTTCTGAGTCAGAGGGACTCCAAAGCGCTTTACACTACAGTGCATCATTCATGCTCACAACACACACACACACACACACACACACACAGGTGGTGATATTGTAGCCGCTGCTGCCCTGGGGCACACAGACAGATGCACAGACACATGGACCCAAAACACAAAGACACCACGGAGGCTTTACATGACTGTTCTATGGGTTTAAAAATAGATCACGATGCTGAGAGGAAAGCCTTGGTGTGAAGCGCCCCCTAGAGGGGACACCAAGAAGCTTCTGTTGCACATTTCCTTAGTTCCCGCAATGCACAGCACTCTTTATGTCAAAACCACAAACACACCCTTAAATAACTTATTGACTATGTTTTTTAGGTGAAATCATCCATTTTACTCACTTAGGACGTCCTCATATCTATCCTCACTTTTGTTGAAGAGGACACTCAGCAGCTGAAGTTGGTTTATATAAAAGGAGCCAAACTAGAAGCCTCAATGCCATTCGATTCAGAAGTCAGAGCTCCCCTCCTTCTACAAAGCATCCACCTACACATCCCGTGCACATGTCTCTACATGAGGACCTGTTGCTGGGAGCTCCCCGTGTGCCCCACCTCCATTTTGATGCATATTCATTTAAAATGTTTGGGGTTTATGAGGGAATCTGAGGCCACCCTACCTTCTCGGAACATGAGCTATTTTCAGCTCTTTCAATAAGAGTCGCATCTCTCACTCTACAAACCTTTAGACGTTAGAAGGGGAATACTAATGCTGCCATGTCGGAACAATCATCTAAAAACACAAATAAAAGAATTCCAAGTAAAACCTTTTTGCTGAATTGGAACAGAAATGAAAACCAGTAATAGTTCATACTTCCATACAAGTTTATGATAAAAATCCAATGAAACGTCATAAATTTATACAAAGTAGCGGTCAGCCAATTCAATTTAAGCTGTGATAAAGAAAACAAAACCAAAATTAAATAAAAAAAGTAGAAATGAATGTATTCCTCGACAGGTTGCAAAACAAGAGGATCCTCTTTTCTAACAACTATCTGACAAAAATATGCAGTTACACTTACAACATGGCAGTCTTGTTACAAAAAGTACACAATGTTTAAAAACGTGAGGGGAGGAGGAAAAAGCAAACATGTTTGGGTTAACTTCCAGACAAATACAGAAGTAAAGACTGAAGAAGCAGGTGGAAAAGTGGGAGCCTGATATTCTGGAAGCAGGAAATCAAACCAATCAAAACAAAAACGTAAAAACTTGTGGAATTAACCCCCCCTCCAAAAAAATAAAACCCATAAACGTAGCAGTTGACAAATAGTCCATCATGGTAAAGAAAGAATCCTGATGTGATGCAGTTCAATGAGCAACATGTACATGTGTGTCTCAGTAGATCCGGCCTCGGCTCCTGTTGCCTCTGGCTCCAAAGCCTCGTCCACGTCCGCCCCTGAACCCGCCGCGCTGCTCTGCAGGAACAAAAAGTTAAACCAGTTTAAACATGCTGGACTTGAACTGGGCTGTAAAAAGAACACCAACCAGTATAAAGTGTGCAAGGGTTATTACATCCACGATATTTGATCTGCAGTCTTTAAAACTAATGATGGTTCTGATGAAGCAGCTGGGATGAGAATCAGCTCCTCTAAATCTGAGAACATGGTCTTGAGTCGAAAAAGAGTAGAATGACTTCTCCAGGTCAGAGACGAGGTCCTGCCTCAAGTGGAGGAGTTTAAGTATCTCGGGTCTTGTTCACGAGTGAGGGAAAGATGGAACGCAAGATCGAAAGGTGGATTGGTGCTGCGTCTGCAGTGATGCAGGTGTTGTACAGGTCTGTCGTGGTGAAGAGAGAGCTGAGACAGAAGGTGAAGCTCTCGATTTACCGGTCGATCTATGTTCCTACCCTCACCTATGGTCACGAGCTTTGGGTAGTGACTGAAAGAAAGAGATCGTTGATACAAGCGGCCAAAATGAGTTTTCTCCGCAAGGTGTCTGGGCTCTCCCTTAGAGATAGGGTGAGAAGCTCGGTCATCTGGGAGGGGCTCGGAGTAGATGTGCTGCTCCTCCACATCGAGAGGAGCCAGTTGAGGTGGCTCAGCCATCTGATTAGGATGCCTCCTGGACGCCTCCCTGAGGTTTTCTGGGCACGTCCAACCAGGAGGAGACCCAAAGGCAGACCCAGGACACGCTGGTGGGACTATGTCTCTCAGTTGGCCAGGGAACACCTTGGGATTCCCCCGGAGGAGTTGGCCTAAGTGGCTGGGGAGGGGGAGGTCTTTTCCTCCCTGCTTAGGCTGCTGCCCCTATGATCTGACCTCGGATAAGCAGAGGAGATGGGTGGATGGTTCTGATGTTTGGCTTTTTGAACCATTAATTTACCAGCTTGCCACAGACCAAAAATGAGCAAACGCTTTCTTTCCACACTTGGTCTTTTTTAACTTTAAGAGGACATATTAGGCAAAACTCACCTTTAGTGCTGCCATGTGAGTCTCTACTGCCTATAAACGATACAGGCCTGTTTTTATTGTGTGAACTTCAGGGTAATTTCTGGGAGGGGGAAATTGACCAAGAGATAAGATGGCCCGTGTCCTCTCAGCTGTTGTGTCTCCATACAAATTTAGCTCTTGTAGGACTTAGCACAGATATCAGCATATCTCGACTGCTTTGGCAGTGAGTGATGTCACTGATCAGCACCAAAAAGCATCCACAGTAACATTAACAGTTTTATTCTGTCAAAGTACGGCAATTTAATCTATTTGGAGGACTGGGAGAGCTGCTGTGTGATGTAAAATGTGCCGTTTTTACAGTGATCTGTGAGACAACTGTCTCTGTGCTCTGTGAGGCTCCTTTGAAACTGCTTTGGCATCAACTTTAGACTAGACTATTTAGACTTGGGCTTTTCTTTGAGTCAGGAGCAGATAGAGGTAATTAAGTCTTACTTAGGAAAAAAATTTATTTGCACCTTCTTTGACAGTGTTTAGCGGACTTATTTTAGTAATGTCTGCTGATGTCTTTTCCTACTGAGTTACAACCAATCAGCATGAGTTAACCGAAATGTCCCTTCAGGTACTCTGTTGGGCCTTTCTGAGTACCTAGCCGTGTTCAGGTACTCCAAAGGTTCCTGAAAATGGCCCAGAAAATGGTCCGTTTGGCCAGCACGGTGAAGTGGAGACACACATATGCCAGGAAGTTCCGGTAAAATTACTCTGAAGTTCAGATAGTAGAAACACGTCTTATGTGCCTAAAAGAAGTTGTTTCTAAAGTAAAAAGTTCAAAAGAACCTTCCATAAACCCCCACCAGCTCTGTTGGAGGAGCAGCAGCTCTACTCCAATCCCTGCAAAGATTATGGTGGGCGGGGCCAGCTTCAGTTCATTCTCTTAAAGTGACAGAGCCCTGAAACGACTCATTCTGGAAGGTAATGAAACTGTTGAGAATAAAACCAATGAGATTGATTTATGTGAGAGTGATTTAGTGACCATAAAACTATTATAATTTTATTTTTTCAAAAGTCTTAATATGTCCCCTTTAAGTAGTTTTATTACTGAGATGCTTTTCTTAGACTTGCATTTGTTGGCAAAAGGAACGTTTTCCTTTGTAGAAGCTCATCAGACAGATTCTTGACTAGTTTGTGTACAAAAAAATACTTTTTACCAATTATTCATCAGGATAACATTTGTGCCCCAGTTCTCATGTCTGTTTATTTGATGCATTGATTCTAGTTCATTTGGTTAAACTTCAACAGCCCTTTTATAATGAAGCTAAATTTTATTTTTGATTCTTTTTATTAGCCAGAAGATCCTTGTACTTCAACCAGATGAATCTGTGACTGTTTAACCTCATCTGTCAAAGAGGAGACTACTACAAAACTTCAGTTCTTCTGCCAAAAGCTCGAGGCTGAAACGGGTCTAGATTAAACACTAAGTGAATCCACTACAACCAGTGAGCTACAGACTCCCCAGTCTCACCAGTGAACCCACGAGTGCAGAGAATTTACATTTGAACACACATGAACTCCCTTTTTGTTTTAACGTGTGATAACTGTGAAAACGGTGACAGAAAATAAAGAAAAATAAAAAGTGCCACAGAATCCTTCTCACCATAGGTAAAATTGCCAATTGAGGCACTGTACTTGCCGCTGGGGGGGTTATAAATTTGTCGTGCGTCCCGTCGAGGCAGAGGGACAACCGGTTTCTTCGTACTTCCCCCAGATCCCATGTCCTCAGTTGATGGACGCTTGGCGCTAAAACCAGCAAACAAAAATAGTCAGAAGAAGGTGAAAAGAACCACAAAGCCATCAGCTGAAGGCCTGATGTGTCTGACTTACGCTACTGCCTCAGGTTTCTGGACTGGTTTCCAGGACAGAGTAACTGTGCTCTTGTATGATGGAGGGTTATGGAAAAGATCCTGAAATAAAAATAAAGATCAATTATAAAAATCATGCACGTTGTAACCAAAAATGGAAAATGGGCATTTTCATCCTTAAACTCCTTAAAGCACCTTTAAGGAGTGTTTATTATGCTTTTATAGCACTTTTCTGTTGGTGATGAATAAAATAATATTTGAATGAAGCCCTTTAAGGACAGCTGTGTCATTTTTGACTCAATAAGTCTGGTTTGAGTAGACATAGCAGACGTAACTATAGGGTGATTTGCAACAATCAGAGCTGATCACTTTAACAGGAAACAAACATTGGGCGTTAAACTTTATATGAATGGAGTTTATGCAGAGGTGATGATCCCCTTATTAGGGAAATGTCCTCGGCTGGTTGAAATAATCGTGCGATGCCCCATGAGAACATTTTCTGTCTTCACCCACAAACCTAATAAATTAACGACACTCATTTTAGTTTCCAGGTCTAATTGGTTGGTATCGAGGCTCAGTCGAGTAGATCAGCTGATGGTGCCGGAGCGTGTTCCCGATGCCAGAGATGTAAATTCTGTCTGGGATAACCACCATGGCACCTATTCACGTAAAACCCAATCCGTGAAAATTAAACCCAAATTTGGTCCAACGGCTCGTTTTTCCTTTTCTTATTTTTGATCCGAGACTAAAACTGGAAATATAAAAAGAACTTTTATTTTGTATTTGATTAAAAAACAAATAACAAAACAAATCACCCTTCTCATTCGAAAATAGAAAAAAAAAATCTAACGATACACAGATTAGAATCGGGCACATAAATTCCATTTTACCAAAGAGAGGTCATCCAGGAACCTGTCTACAAAAAAGTCAACTAGTAATTTTCTTTATAACTTTTACACAAACACTTCAAAATGGTTGGAACATTTAAAAATATCGCCCCTTTCCCCACATGTCCACTAATGCAAACATCAACCACAGCAGACCAACACCGACTAAAGCTCTACACTCTTCTACTCTGGATCAGAGGTGAAAAATGTGTTTGTGACGCAAGTCAGATCAGTTTTCCTATAACATAAAACACGTTAGCAGCGGTTATAACGATAACAGCCATACATGTTTTAACAGACAGCGGTGACTTGTAGAACTTACCTTGATGAGAATGTTGATGTTGTTTGTGATCTTGAGAGCCACCACTTTGATTTTGTTCTGATTAAACACAAACATAAATGTTTAACAGTAGTTTACTTTGGGTTCTAACCCAGTACCATAGTAAGTTTCAGCAGCACGTGGTCCTCACCTCTTCTGTTTTCAGAGCATCTCCTGTCTTCCCTTGCAGTGCTACTCGTAGCTGCCTAATGTAAACCTGCAGGCCTCTGGCAAAATACTGTAATCTGTTTAAAACAAGAAGCAAAAGCAGCACGAAATAAGTGGCAACCTTCGGACAAAATGACCAGGGGTCTAGCAAGTCATCCCTTTACCTGATCTTGAAGTCTTTGAGGCGCTCAGCATCCACTTTGTCAACAAGGAAGTCTGGGAGCTTCTTGCCCAGCTGGTGGAAGCTGAAGATCAGACACTCCACATAGCTGAACTGAAGTTTGGGTTCTTCATTCGCAGAGTTTTCTCCATTCTCCACCTCTTCTGGAGGCAGGGGCATGAACTCCTACCAACAGATACATACTATTAAGCCTAAAGCCTAGTTTATACTCCTCCATCCTCTGTTGTCCTGGTGGGGAATTGCTTTGCAACAACCCCCCAGTGCAACCCCGCTGACAGAAGTATAAACTAGACTTAAGGCACAGATTTTTACACATTTGATACCCAAAACAAAAAATTACAAGGTTCTATGAATAAATAAATTGCATAAAATTTGTTACTAGGAATAAAAAATAGAAACTCCGAGTAATGATGAAAAAACACCTACATTATTTTTTCATTTTCAAATAATTTTCCCGTTTTTCTTTAGCTGGCCTGGGACAACACTGACAGGATAAGTCTTGTTTTCTATACATTTCTGCTCAGAAAATGTTTCGTCTCACTCCCATTTCTTCTTGTTGCATGTTCAAGCTCTATTGTTGAGATCCAACCATGCAAAATATGATTTTTGGTCATTTTGAAGTGGTCTTAAAGTTTTGATCAGGACCACATCATGATGTTTCTGAGTATTCCGACAATAACACATTTTATGATAGAAGTACAAACATTTTTTACTTTTATTCATTTATTCTTATGCATAAACACTAGGGCCCTATGAAACCTGTTTAATTTTTTCCAAAATAAACACACAGTATAAATAAGCGGTAAAGCAAGAGTAAAAAAACTATGTACAATGTAAACATGAGTCACAGAACATTTTCTGCAGAGAAATGAGTACGATGACACCTCCAGTGTTGCTGTTGCAATGGAGGAGGAAGGTTCTGGACTTGGCTCTGAAATTTTTCACTGCAGCTAGCAGGAGCCAGTCAAGCTTGTACCAACTGAGCTAGCGTGCATTGCTCCCACTCGCTGGCTGCTTTACCGTCTCTGATGAGTCCGACTATAAGAAATCATCAGACGATCGTGTGCTGACGAAACTTGTTTTCTAGATTCATAAATCACTGGGCCAAAACTTTGCACTCAGCTTTTTGGTTTTTACGTTGGTGTCTCAGGACCCATTCATGCCCTGGCTGATGATTTTTTTCCTGTTTGTGTGGAGAGAAGAACCAACCCAACCCATAACCAACCAGGTAACTTATTTTTGCTGTGGCCAAAACACCTCAGAAACTTAAATTCATGATATATATTTTTTCCCTGGGAAGAAGCGATGTATTATCGTGACTGACCCCATGCGAGGATAATGTGTTCTTACCATGAGCTTGGTAAACAGCATGCTGAGGTTGGCCTCAAGCTTCTCCATATCACCACAGAACGGGCTCATCTCAGCCAGCAGCTTTAGGACCTACAAGCACAAACACACATTAGCATGTTTCACCATTTACACCATTTTCACACCTTCTTGGGTCAAATGCAGAGATGTAATTTCACCATTGTGTGATGAATACTTGGGACTTTAACTTTTCTACACTGAAGGAAACGTGCGTGGCTAGAAAACAAAAACTAAACTCACCTCCAGCTGAATGTCCAGCTCTGCCACAGGACTCGTCAGTGTGCTGAGATTAGGCAGGACGTGTTCACAGAAGTAGGTTACAAACCGGGTGGAATGAACATTTTTCTACAAAACAAACAACTTAAATTTAATTCCATTGCATATTTTAATGTTTGATGTAAAGTTTTCATTTGTTACCCGACTGGTGAAATTAAAAATAAGTTATAGTTAGAACCACTATATAGAGCTAATTTGGCACCACACTAGCTCAACAAAAGCATATTTAGACATCCTTTGAGATGTGTATGTACTCACAGAGAACAGAGGTAGGGCTTGGCGTGTGCACTGCAGAAGGCGGTCTACAGCATCTGGTTCTGCTGGGTTAAGGGCCTGTTCCAGGTCAGCCTGCTCCACTACCAGCTCCACAAGCTGCTGCCGCCCATTTACCGACTGCAGCACATGCAGACCAGACACCACACGCATCAAGAGAACAAACTCCTCACCTGTCACATCCTCCAGCACCTGAGGAGGCAGTAGGGAAGATCAATTCAACCGGGATTCTTTGGGATTACTATCCACGTTTCAATAAGGATTAAGGATTGCATTAATACATTTACACCATTTTCACACCTTCTTGGTCTCTGCAAAGACATAGTCTTCAACCTCCTTTGACATGACGTCTTCTGGTAGGCTCTTCAGTTTGGTAGACAGGAACTTGATGGCTCTTTCTCGGACAATGTCCTCTCCCTGCAGGATCTGAGAGAAGAGACCTCCAAGAGTACCTGGATGACAGGTAGGGGGGCGGTTGTAATTTATCATTTAAATAAACTGTTTCCAGATCAGATGTCATTATGGATGGCATTAAGAAGACAAAACTTACCCTTAGCATCGATTTTGAATATAGAAATCAGAGCTGCATTCACCTGGTTGAACTCTGCAGTGTCATCTAAAAGCACAATCATACACATGGATTACTACTACACTTAAGCAGTTAGAAGTGACCCAATGAAGGATGTGTGTGGCTTAAAATAGCCTTAACACCTGTCTGAAGGAGCTGGGTGAGAATATCTGCAACCCTTAAGATGTTATCGCCAGTTGCAAACCGGGGTAACTCCTTAATGGCTTGTCGTCGAATCTAGACAAAGACACATCATGAGAATTTCTACAGTGTTCAACAAATATAAACAATTCTTATGTCTAGAACTTACAGACACATCTTCATCCTCACAGAGATCAAGCTGGGCATTTATGGCAGCATCAGCCAACTCTGGAAAGCTGCTGAAGAATTTAGGAATAAACTGTGCTGCCAGTCGCTTCTCCTTGGCACCACCCTTCACGCCATCTAGGATTACTTGATAGGCATCTTTATGCTGAAAAATAAAGAAACATAGAACCCTTACAAAAATAGACGGGATGGTCATGTGACTTTGGGATTGCTGGACCCCACACAGTGAAACAGACAAGGAGACAGACATTTACATATACAGGAGTTCCCAGTTGTCAAATCAAGTTCTGCAAGAAACTTTAATAAGGCTGGAAGTTTCAACTAAGAAAAATCTGACACCCAAGAATCTATAAAAATAACAAAATATAGCTGAATAAAGCTGGCTTCAGACACTGTCAGTCAACACAAAATGTTTGGGCCTTACAGTTAAAACTCAGGGCTCTATATAAATTAATATGTCAAAGAACAAGGAGGATCATGTATGATAATTACTTCAAATTTAAAAAAATAAATCAATCTGTTAACAAACCAATAGAGCTGGGGTCACTTTAGTTTAAGAAGAACCTTGATTTGGATGATATGTGATCAAATCTGCTTTAATTGCGCCTCTCTTAACACAACTGATAAAAGAAAGGCAACATAGAGGGATTAAAATGATGAAAGATGTGGAAAAGCGTATCGTCAGTTTCGCTAGTGATGCTATCAACATTAGCCTGGTCATTATTGTAGCTCGTTGAGGCTAGCCTAGCATAAACACTAGTGAGAAAAAAACGGCTGCTAAAAAATACATTACAGATATATGAGCTAGTGCTTACAGTCTGAGTTACAGCACATTTTAAAACAGAACAAACTGTGTGTTCTATACCTGACTGAGGTTGTCTTTAGCATCAGCAAGAATCCCGTAGCTCCGGTAGAGATCCTCTATGGTGACCGCCATCAGCGTGCGTCCAAGTCCCCGCTGCTCTCAGATAAAACAGCTAATGAAACCGCTAAAGACCTTCAAGGGCTGCTATCGCAGAGCGTTAACCGACTACAAAACGAACTACGTCGTAGTATGACGTACAATCTTGTGAGGAAGCGGAAAGTGGAAATAAAAATTCGAGAAACTAGTGAATGAACACCTTCTTCGTTGTTTTCCCGCAACTATGCTACGGAACAAAACGCATTGGGCATGCGCGAGTTTAGCGAATCGAGAGGCAGGTCATTAGTCACGTGACAATACGGCATGCGCAGTTAAAATATGCAGATTGGTTAGTTTATATTTTCCACAATTTGCTCTTTAATTTGACATGTTTCAGTAAGTTTCAAAGTAACAATAAGCTAGTTGTTTATAGTTGACTATTTACTATTTTCCATCTAAATGTGTGCAAGTCCACAATCAAAAAAGTGTAACAAAAATGATGAACCAATACTGCCCACAAGGATGGAATAATTGTTTACACTTTGTGTAAAATATATTTTCATTTAAAAATTTTACTCAAAATAACACCTGCAGACTAGGGATGGAGAGATTCACCGATCTGAGCCGGTGGTTCGTTCATGACGTTAGCGATGCGACTGCACCGGTAGCTTCAGTGCGCACCGGTTATAACTGACGGCTGTATCGCAATGTATCTTCCCGTACGTGTCTCTCATCGGTTAAAACCATGGTTACATCGATTACTTCATTGTTTTCCTGCTATGTCCTCGTTTTTTGAGGCGCATTGAACGCACCGTCCTTCTCTTTTAGCGGAGGCCAGGTGGTGCGCAGCCGCAGTTAGAAAAACCATCGTGGGACAATATTAACCGACGTACGTGCTTCCTGTCTTGTCAAAATAAAACTTTCTAAAGTCCGTGTGACCGGTTTCTGCAGCAGCGTATTCTTCCGAGCATTCTTGTTGATCTACACAACTAAAGCTTTGTGTGAGGTAATTTAAGATAATTCCTTATTATTGTAACATTTGTGCAGAACTAAACANCCTCACGATTCTGATGCTGTGATCAAAGTTGGTTAAAAGGTTTTATGTACAGGTGAAACTCGAAAAGTTAGAATTTGGTGCAAACGTCCATTTATGTCAGTAATCCAGTTTAGACTGAAAGACCATCTAAAGGCTCAGGAACCCTTTGCAGGTGTTCTGGATTCATCAGCTGATTAGAGTGTGACACTAGAGTCTAGAATATTGAACCTTTTCAAAATACTCTAATTGTCATCAGCTGTAGCCAGAATCATCACAAAAAGTTTGGAATATCTCACTTTGCATGGAATGAGTCTATCTCAAATATTAGTTTTATATTTCAAGTTGAATTACTGAAATAAATTAGGTTTTGCACCATATTCTGATTTTTCACATTTCACCTGTATACAGGGGCGTCGAACTGGGGGGAAAAGTGGACCTGACTACCCAGGGCCCAAGAGGGGAGAGGGGCCCATGTTTCCCATGATTCCCTCCCCCCCGTTTTTATTTAGAAAACATTGTGTCGACCTTTGTGTCAATTTGTTTCATTATATTGTTGTTTCCAACTAAATATGGGAAAATCGAACCAGACTTTATGTCAGTGTTCGTTTTCCCCAAAGGAGGAGCCCCCCCCCCCAGGAGACGTAAAATGGTTTATTCCACTCAGCAGCGGCGACAGGCTGCAAGCCCAGACAGGCCGGCCAGACCACAGTAGGCTTGACTCGAGGCATTATCATCTTCATGTTGCCCAAAAAGCACCAATCAGGCCATCAGGAAAAAAAACCGAGAGAAGAAAAGGAAAGAAGGCAAGAAAAGCTGTTGACTGCTTTCTTTCCAACAGGTGAACTACTTTGCTAATAATTTATTAGAATTAATATCGCGGCCGCCGCCAATAAATTCGCGGACCTCGCAGTAAAAACAGGTTCTCTCTGTGTGGATATTTCAGCTCCTTCCCACTCATGGACCAGGACAAACTTGGTATCGATGGATTCCTGGTAATCTCAGGAATGTGAAGCTGCCAGTGTCATCATGCTATACGAAAACCTGAATGCAACAGACCTCAAAAACTGTCTTGTTAATCCCAGATTATGGCCCATAATGAAAGCTGGAAAAAGGCATAGCCTAATTATTACATGAGCTCTTGTTGCAAGGTATGGAGATCCAAAAGTGACACAATTCAATAAATAGCTAAAGCATTAATTAATTTTAGAAATGTATCATTAAATATTTTAAATATTTAATTACATGAACCATAAAATATTGAATTCATTCAAATTAATTTATAGATATTTCATAATTTATTTCATTATTTCATGTTTGTTCATCATGATTTTGTTTTATCTGTCAACCTTGCCCATCAAAATCAGTGAGCAAGGCTCAGGTTGATAACAAACATGGCAGCTTATATGTTAGAGGGTTTTTATTGACTTGGTCAGAGAGATTTTAAGCCTTACAAGTAAAACAGTTGCTGACTCAGAATCAGTGTAAAACAGTAAAAGAGGATTTTCAGGAGGAATTTCCTCACTGATAGAGATACTGACTATAGAATATCTGTAGAAGTACTCCTGCATGTGCTTGGTCAATATGGGTGCTATGTACAGATGTGCTGCCTAGTGGACATAAAAAAAACCTTTTTTTTCTGTAGTTGAAGGTGTAGTGTTTTAAGAAAATTACTAAAATGAAGATCTTGTTTTTAAGTACACTGTAGCAGGTAAATGCATCTGGATGGCTCAATATCACTATTAAAGTTTCTCCTGTGTTCACTGGAAGAGATTTTTATTATTGTACGTTGATATTTTGATGCTTTATTAGGGAGAACACCCTGACGGCTGTAACTGTAGTATGATTTAGAGAAGTGGGGACAGTTTTGATGGTGTTACACATTTCTACATAACACCCTGTATTGATGAAGCACTGCTGTTTTACCAGATTCTGGGTCAGCAACTTCTGTTTTATCTGTTAGGTTTAAAATATCTCACCAACTTGGAATCTTTCATAAAGGGAGCTGCCATGTTTGTTATCAGGATTAGCTCCACCCACTGACTTTGATGGGTGAGGTTGACAGAAAAAAAAANCCGCCGCAGTTAGAAAAACCATCGTGGGACAATATTAACCGACGTACGAGCTTCCTGTCTTGTCAAAATAAAACTTTCTAAAGTCCGTGTGACCGGTTTCTGCAGCAGCGTATTCTTCCGAGCATTCTTTTTGATCTACACAACTAAAGCTTTGTGTGAGGTAATTTAAGATAATTCCTTATTATTGTAACATTTGTGCAGAACTAAACAACAGACAGAATGACATTTTAGTTCAGAGAAGTTCAATAAACAGCTGAGATGAACTCACATCTCAGCCTGGACTTTTCTCTTAAAGGAACAGTAACATTAGGCTACAACAGCTTTTAATATTGCCACATATGGATCATTACCATATTTAGAAGTGTTTTCAAATTTTTACTGTTTCATAATAATTCCAAATAATTGAAAAATGATGAACTCTAATAATTTTCTGATTCTGTTGGTTTATTTTTCTGTCTAAACCTAGTGTCAACCCCCTTATTTCAAGTATTGTAGCAATAATGTTATGTATAATATGTAAAATATCACTGATGATGTGCATTGTCTTTTAATGTTGCATTTATTGATTAATCAAAAACAATAGAGGATCAAATACATCCTTCACAGAGGAGAGGGAAAATCATTTTGATATTTAAAAATCAGATGTGGGCTGGAAAATCTTTTTAATGTGTTGAATCGTTTAAAATCGCATCATGAAATGTATCGAATCGAAAATCGTTTTCAAATCATTAAAGAATCGTCAGCAGGGATGAATCGTATCGAATCGTATCGCCAGAGGGTTTACCGTATCGTTAATGTATCGTATCGCCAGTAGCGTATCGAGATACGTATCGAATCGGCCTCAGTGGTGGAGATTCACATCCCTACTGCAGACAGGGGCGTCGAACTGGGGGGAAAAGTGGACCTGACTACCCAGGGCCCAAGAGGGGAGAGGGGCCCATGTTTCCCATGATTCCCTCCCCCCCGTTTTTATTTAGAAAACATTGTGTCGACCTTTGTGTCAATTTGTTTCATTATATTGTTGTTTCCAACTAAATATGGGAAAATCGAACCAGACTTTATGTCAGTGTTCGTTTTCCCCAAAGGAGGAGCCCCCCCCCCCCCCCCCCCCCCCCCCCCCCCCCCCCCCNCAGCAGCGGCGACAGGCTGCAAGCGGCAAGCCCAGACAGGCCGGCCAGACCACAGTAGGCTTGACTCGAGGCATTATCATCTTCATGTTGCCCAAAAAGCACCAATCAGGCCATCAGGAAAAAAAACCGAGAGAAGAAAAGGAAAGAAGGCAAGAAAAGCTGTTGACTGCTTTCTTTCCAACAGGTGAACTAGCTAATAATTTATTAGAATTAATATCGCGGCCGCCGCCAATAAATTCGCGGACCTCGCAGTAAAAACAGGTTCTCTCTGTGTGGATATTTCAGCTCCTTCCCACTCATGGATCAGGACAAACTTGGTATCGATGGATTCCTGGTAATCTCAGGAATGTGAAGCTGCCAGTGTCATCATGCTATACGAACACCTGAATGCACCAGAGCTCAAAAACTGTCTTGTTAATCCCAGATTATGGCCCATAATGAAAGCTGGAAAAAGGCATAGTCTAATTATTACATGAGCTCTTGTTGCAAGGTATGGAGATCCAAAAGTGACACAATTCAATAAATAGCTAAAGCATTAATTAATTTTAGAAATGTATCATTAAATATTTTAAATATTTAATTACATGAACCATAAAATATTGAATTCATTCAAATTAATTTATAGATATTTCATAATTTATTTCATTATTTCATGTTTGTTCATCATGATTTTGTTTTATCTGTCAACCTTGCCCATCAAAATCAGTGAGCAAGGCTCAGGTTGATAACAAACATGGCAGCTTATATGTTAGAGGATTTTTATTGACTTGGTCAGAGATATTTTAAGCCTTACAAGTAAAACAGTTGCTGACTCAGAATCAGTGTAAAACAGTGCAAGAGGATTTTCAGGAGGAATTTCCTCACTGATAGAGATACTGACTATAGAATATCTGTAGAAGTACTCCTGCATGTGCTTGGTCAATATGGGTGCTATGTACAGATGTGCTGCCTAGTGGACATTAAAAAAAACCTTTTTTTTCTGTAGTTGAAGGTGTAGTGTTTTAAGAAAATTACTAAAATGAAGATCTTGTTTTTAAGTACACTGTAGCAGGTAAATGCATCTGGATGGCTCAATATCACTATTAAAGTTTCTCCTGTGTTCACTGGAAGAGATTTTTATTATTGTACGTTGATATTTTGATGCTTTATTAGGGAGAACACCCTGACGGCTGTAACTGTAGTATGATTTAGAGAAGTGGGGACAGTTTTGATGGTGTTACACATTTCTACATAACACCCTGTATTGATGAAGCACTGCTGTTTTACCAGATTCTGGGTCAGCAACTTCTGTTTTATCTGTTAGGTTTAAAATATCTCACCAACTTGGAATCTTTCATAAAGGGAGCTGCCATGTTTGTTATCAGGATTAGCTCCACCCACTGACTTTGATGGGTGAGGTTGACAGAAAAAAAAATATTGACGAAGATCATGAAACAATAAATTAAATCATGAAATAATTATACATGATTTTTAAAATTAAATATTTTTATTGACACACAATCCATTAATTTTATATTTAAATAATTATTTAAGCACACTATTTTGGGCTTTATCTATTTATTGAATTGTGCCACTTTTGCCTCTCCAGTTGAATCATATTTCATTTCTTTATATTTGATATTGAAAATGGACAATCTTATGATTTTATTGATAATGCAGGGATTATACAATTTAGAGAACATTACATTCACAGACAGAACCTGGTTTATTTAATTTCATATGTATTTAACCTTTCATTGTTGCAACAATATATATCAGTATTAGCAAAGCTTAACATCATGAACCCTTTAGATGCAGTAGTAGCAGCAGCAGGGCCCTCATTCTCTCCAGATAGCACTGAGATTTCACTTTTATTATGCTGGCATTTGTATTTGCTCAATATAGAGGTTAAACTAAGATCACATTTATTAACTTGTCTTATAGCATGACAAAAAATGTGCACAAGAGATAGACAAGTGAGCGTGGGGGCCCACCTAGATGGCTTGTACCTAGGGCCCAGAATTTGGTGCTACGCCCCTGCCTGCAGATCAGGAAAATGACAGTATTTTTGTGTTAAATTATTGTCCACCAATTTTCTTTCACCATCACTGCACATGACACAAACATGCAACACAGAACTAAGTCAAGAGAAACACTTTTATTGAATTAATTTCTTTTAATAGTTCTGTACAAGCAAATGTCCTTTTCCAATAAAGTGGATTTATAAAAACATGGCATCACAAGAATCTGATTCCCGCTCCAAACTGGATCCCATCACATATCCTGCAACAAAGTAGAAGACAATATATCAGCCACAGAGCTGCCAGTAACTTTAATAGGCCTACAAACTTTTAACATTGCATGTCACGTGTAGAATATGCCGTTTTCTTAGCAGACACTAGATCACGTGAAATATTTCTACCTGTCTCCACTCTGGACTCCCATGGGTATGCAGTAATTCAGCTCCAGTCTGGCAATGTTCCCCAGGCGCAGTACAATGCCCAGTCCATAAGACCAACGGATGCATTCTGCAAGTTTCTTCAAATGTGCTTGAGGCCCCTCACCTGCATTAAACCATATATATGACTTTGAAAAATACAGAAGAAAAAAAAGTTGATGCTCTGCACTCAAACTCTACTTTGTCTAAGAAGGAAAGCCAATCTGGGTCAATTTAGGTTAGAAAGGAGGAAAAAGAATGAACTGGTCTAATTATACCCATTAAATTTACATAACTTGTGCCTTATGATTTTTGAAATTATGAATCAGAATTGGTGCCCTTGCTGTTGGCAAATGCTCACCATAGTTGAGATTACAAAGATTTCCAGCATTGAGGAAGAAGTGGGTTCTGAAGAGGTCGCCAAAGCCTCCCCTGCCTGGTCTGAAGGGTAAAGGTGTGTAGAGGTGGAGGCCTCCTGCCCAGTATGCCTCACCTCCCAGGTAATCTCCTGTCATGTCAGTAATGACAACATTTTACAGTAGAACACTAACATCAGGAAACAGAAACAGCACTAAAAACCATGTCTTACCATCACTCTGTGGTCCCATACTATACATACTGAATCCTCTGATACTGGTGGGCCCACCAAGATAGAACCTAACAGGTCAAAGGCACAAAAAAAACTTATGGTTTTTATAAAGTCTACATTTTATGTGTAATCACTACAAGCAAATGGTTTAAATAGGGGTTTCAAATGATCACATTAATTGCATGCCAACTCTAAAAAGCATTTACAGTTCATAGGTTAATACCTGATGCACGTCATACAGTTAATGCACCAATAATTAATTTGAAGATAAACAAATTTTCATTCAGGTTCACACTTTTATTATGAGTTCAGAGAGAGGGTGGGAGCTGACTATTATGTTTGTGTGTGTGTGCTGCAAGTTTCCCCTTCTCCAAAATGTTCTCACGCTGTGGTCAGAGTTTGCCTAAGGTTGTCTACATTTTATGGCAAGTTTTTCTTTATAAATTCTTTCTTTATAAATCACAGAGTTTTCTTAGAAAATGACTTGGGCAAAAATTTATGTTTAACAAGATGGTTAGCACGCGGTAGCTCAGGCTAGTGTTGTGGCCAACCTTTATGTATTGCCAAAGTTGAAGTGGACAGGGACGTGTACATTTAAGGTGGTATGTCTAAGCCTATGACGTGTTAAACCAGCTGTTCTCAGAACAAACCGATTCTCCGTGGCCATTACAACATTACTAATTTACATAGGAAAGCAGGTCGGAGACGGCACAGGCTTTAGGTACATTTGACATCCTAACCTACTTAAAATCAACACCAACATCAACGTAAGTGTGACTTTAAATTCTAGAACACTTTTAAACACGCACTTTACAATACCGTCTGACAGCGGGATTCTCCCAGTTAATCTTTGCTCATCAACCTGCAGGACAGCTTTCTGAAGCAGCAGGCTAACTTTAGAATTTATTGGCCACAGCATTGACCATCAGAACTTTGTAAAATGCTGCCACGGTTAAACAGTAACAGACCACCAAAGCCACGATAGCGGCCTCACGTCTCTTCTCTGCCCACCTGATGGTGTCAGCTGAGGAAAATCAGACGAGGCGGCACGGATTGACAGAAAACCAGACGGATGGAGACAGATGGTCTGTCCAGTGAGTCTGCTCTCTGGGCTGTAGCCGACAGTTTAACAAACAGACAAATGTTATATTTATTTGTACCTGTCTGCTATGCACGTTGGCTTGTCACCAATAGGTAAAAGCAGGCCACCCCAAAGTGAGGCAGAAAGAACCTGAAGGAAAAAAGTTCAGTGTTAATGGGTTTGACTTGATTTATAAGCAACAAATGTAAAAAGTACATATAAAAATATCAACATGAAACTGTGTGCTTGGTGGTGATTTTCTGTAAAAAGGCCTTGTTTACCAAATAACTATTACAAACTAATATAAAACAAAATTAAATTATTGCGGTCTGGAGAGGCTGAAGTTACAAACAGGGTATCCTGCTCACAAGGGGCGGAGGGGGCTGAGTGACATTTCATTAACCCTGTAAAGGTCATTTTAGCACCTACTGGCTCAAGAAAATGATTTTAAAAAATGAAAAAGTTGCTTAGTACATAAATCTTTCTCTGGCTCAATAGACCTGATATAAGTGTGCTTTTGAATAATAGTTTTTGTAGAGATTTTAATCTCACAGAGTCCCAGACGAGAGTTTTGTTTAGTTGGATCTCAAAGTCCTCCTTCAGGAATCTGGCATCACCCCCGGTGTAACCAGCAAGTTCCTGCATGAACAAAAACATTAATGTTGAGTTGGATATCTGTCACTTTGTTGTCTTTTGAAAAAGTGCTGATGTTTTGGTTGACAACAAACCTGATGAATCTTAAGTAGTCCACCTTTCCTGGGAAGGATGGAGGAGTTTCTGGTGTCAACAACCATAGCATGCTGGAAAACGAACAAACGTTGGTTTATTACAAAATCTTTACAAATTTACTCTACCACTCTTCATAATAATTTACATATCTTTTACTAAAATACATTTTTTGCAGCATTATTGCTAAAAACATTGACCAGTCGACACTAAAACAACTTTATCCATTGTTCCCCTCCTTTTGAAACTACACAATAAATTTGAACCTAACAATAAAACCATTAGTGGGGAAAAAGGCAACATACTGAAACGGAAGACTTGAGGGAATGGCCGCTCTCCTCACGAATGGCAAAAGAGGCATTTTGACCCAGACAGCCCAGCTCTCTCCAAACTCCTTCCCACTTGAGGGTCTGGTTGGTCTTCCACACAGGAAACTGGTACATTCAGCATAAGACACAATGCTATGACTTTTTTTTCCTTCATTACAGATCTTATGCAGTAAATTAGCAGAAATGTGAGATAGTAGTGTCACACCAAGGACAGAACAACGGTTTGGTCTTTAACTACTGAGGTCTTAACAGACTTGTTATTAACAGCAAAAAACTACAAGTCTGTACAAATGTCAAGTAATTGAGCTAAATATGTTTCATGTTACACAAAAAAAACACATTAGTCCCTCCTGTTATAAAAATGGTAAATAACGTGTATTTATATAGCGCATTGTAGAGTCCTAGAACTCCCCAAAGTGCTTTACAACAATAATTTACCAGCGAGGGTGACATACAATAGGGACCACTGGTCCCTCTGACCACCACCAGCAAGCAGGCAAGGAAGGTAAAGTGTCTTGCCCGAGGACACAATGACTGACAGTCTGAGCGGGGCTCAAACCTGCAACCCTCTGATTACGGAGCGGGCCCTCCTCTGCCACCGTCGCCTCAAGAGTTGTTATGATTCTTTAATTCTAATTTTCTATTAACAGCAAAATGCTGAATAAATTCCCTCAGTACACTTAAACCACACACAGAAACGGTATATATGTTATACAAACACTTTAAAATGAGTGCTTACGCTCAGTTCAGCTGACACGCCTCGATCTGTCTCTCTCAGTGAGCTCCATGGAAATTGACCTGTTACTTTATACATGTTGAAAGACACGCTAAAATGAAAAAGACATGAAGAAATTCAGATTTTCTACCTTGATAGTTCATGCATAAACTGCTTAAACACTTAACCCAATAAACCCAACCAAACTAGAGGTGTCCCACAATCTGGCAACAGTTCAACACTTGATTATTAAAATCATGTAAAAAGCTTTGATCTGCACAAAATATGAGAAGAAAACAAGTCATTTCAGAATAGGAAAAAAAAACATGTCTAAGGCTACTCATAGATCACGCTTCTTTACACCAATTTTTACAAGTGATACTAGAAAAATGAGAATATGGTGCAAAAGTCCATTTATTTCAGTAAATTTATTTCACCTTCTACACCAAGGACTTCACCTACAACACCAGTAGCTGTCACCTCCAGAAGTTCTCTGATGACTCGGCCATCGTCGGCTGTGTGTCTGAGGGGGACGACCAGGAGTACAGGTCAGTCATCATGGACGTTGTGGACTGGTGTGAGCGTAACCACCTTCACTTGAACACCAGTAAAACAAAGGAAATGGTGACTGACTTCCAGAGAAACACTCCTCCTCACTCACCAGTAAACATCCAGGGAGCAGACATTGAGGTGGTGGACACCTTTAAGTACCTGGGTGTTCACCTCAACAGTAAACTGAACTGGTCCCACAACACAGACGCTCTGTATCAGAAGGGCTAAAGCCACCTCCATCTCATGAGGAGGCTGAGGTCCTTCGGAGTTAATTCCCAGCTGCTAAAATCCTTTTATCACTCTGTTGTTGGCTCTGTTATTCATTCTGCTGTGGTCTGTTGGGGTGTAGGCAGCTCTGACCGAGACAGGAAGAGACTGAACAAGCTAGCTACCAAAGCTAGCTCGGTTCTGGGCTGCCCACTGGATACAGTTGAGGAGACGTGTGAAAGGAGGATGCTGGGGAAGATAACCTCCATCTTAAGAAACCCCTCCCACCCACTGCACTCCACTGTGGAGATCATGGACAGCTCCTCCAGAGGTAGACTGAGACATCCCAGATGTAAAACTGAGCGCTATCGTAGATCTTTCATCCCCTCTGCTGTAAGAGTGTATAACTCCTCAGTTTAAGCTGTGCTGGTATCATCCTGGTACACAATAACACCTATGCAATATTCAGTATGTGTTCTATACTTATGCAATACCGGATTCAGATTGTTGTCTGTGTCTCTTACAGTATGCTGCATAGTGTTGGTACCAAGTTTGTTTTCATCTTTTATTTGTGGTTTTTTTAGTGATCTAAGATAACAATACTAGATTACTGCCTATGTGTATATACATGTATCCTTGTTTTTATCTTCTTCTAATTACCCTTTGAGTGATGGTGCTGCTGTGACAAGTGAATTTCCCCACTGTGGGATCAATAAAGTCTATTCTATTCTATTCTATTCTAATTGAACTTAGACTGAGAGACCATCTAAAGGCTCAGGAACCCTTTGCAGGTGTTCTGGATTCATTAGCTGATCAGAGTCTAATGAATCACTGAGTCTAGAATATTGAACCTGTTCACAATATTTCCATTGGTTTTCTGTTCTTATCTTACACACAGAGTAGCAACGTTTTTACCTGATTTTGCTGTTCACAATATTCTATTTGTCTGAGCTTGTGAATGTGGGGTTTTCATCAGCTGCAAGCCATGATCGCCACAATTAGAACAAATAAAGACCTGAAATATCTGGCTTTGCATGGAATGAGTCTATTAGTTTCACCTTTTATGTTGAATTACTGACATAAATGAACTTTTGCACCATATTCTAATTTTTTGAGTTTCACCTGTACATGTAGCATTTAAACACTGTTACTGAGCAGGAACCTTTAAGAAAGCGGTGCTACTGCACACGAATTTCACAAATTCTGATTTTTTTTTTTCAATCTCAAAATAAATAGTTTGATGAAACTACTCATGTCTTACTTGCGTTCAAAGTGTCCTGGCTGAGGTTTAAAGAAGGACAGGCCATAGGATGTCTCTTTGGTGCCGTAGGAGAACTGGAATGTCAGTTTTTCTGCCCGACCAAAAACATTAGGAAGCCTCAGGCCAAGAACCTGAATAACAGAAAAATCAATGCTGATTAAAAGGTTTTTATCCAAATCCTTACAGAATGATTATTTGAACGGATAAACGTAACTTGAGTAAAATAATGAATGTTTTCTTTAAATTAAAATATAACTGAACCTTGATCAATATTGTGTCTCAGATGACTACAACTATTAGCTATATAGATGTGGTATTTAAATGATTCACAAGTAGTCACAGCTTAATGTTACAGTGAGACAAGACTTTCATTGAGATTGACTCGAGTCTAAAAACAAGTGTTTAAAGTGTGCATCAAAATAAAGATCAGATAAATAGGAAGAGAGAAGAGCAAAGTTTGTTCAGTCAGTGAAGCAGTTTTACTGTTGGCAGATCAGCTAGACCCTTTGTCATCAGCTGCTCTACAGAAACATTAAGAGCAGAACAGAAGAGAATGGAAACTTTGAAACAAAGACTTGTATACTAAATTCAAGTTGAACATCTCTCATGTTGTCACGGTTCAGGTTTACTGGTTTTGAAAAATTTTTTTTTATCATTAAAATTATCATTTTATCAGATGGATTGAGAAGGTCCAGAGGAGCATGTTCTTCTTGATGCCGCTCAGAAAGTTTAAGCTGCCACAGGAGATGCTAGTAAACATTTAATGAACCAGTCCAGTCTCTCCTCGACTATCCCAGCCTGCTGTGGTTGAAAGACCAAACTAGACACAAACCAAAGGCAGAGGACTACTGGTGCCAACTTTCCCTCCATCCAGCACCTGTACTCCTCAAACTTTACACAGACATACAGGGTTATAACTCTTATACAGAGTTTTGGTTATCCTATTGGGTGTGTTATTAGGATTTTATACATGTAATTTTACAAATATAATTATTTTAACCTCACAACCTCAGAACAGACACAATTGTGTGGACCCCTTGTAATCTCTAGTGACCCCACTGCTCTAGCGTGAGTTATTTGTGACCTCGGCAGAGACCCCTCTCTTCCAGTAATCAATCTCTTCTCACCTCTCCCTTCCAGGCGGTAAAACAAATCAACGAAATAACAGATCTTTTAGTGTTTGCATTGACAACTGCTCCTCTAAACCGGCTCCTCTACCCTGGGGGTCCCACAGGGTTCAGTTTTGGGCCCCCTGCTTTTCTCAATCTACATACTACCTTTAGGCATCATTCTCAAAAGTTACACTATCACATTTATGCAGACGACTGTAGGGGTAGGAATCAAAAAAAGGTTCTTGTTGAGAACCAGTTCCCACTGTTTCAATTCCTAGGAATTGTTTGCCATTTTTGCAAACAATTCCCTATCAATTCCAGTCAGCACAAATGATGTCACCACACACGTTGCGTAGCTTACGCAAGCTCCGTCACATAGGTTATGCCATTTATTCAGCAGAAAACATGGCGCCTAAGCGGCACAAACGCTCAAAAGTTTGGTCATACTTTACGAGAAAGGATGATAACAGGGGAACCTGCAATACTTGCAAAGTAGATATTTCATCAGAGAAGAAACACTACAAATATGCAAAAGCATTTGCGCACAAAATATGTGATAACTCAAAGTGAATGTCGTGTTTTGACCCGCTCCGGACTAAAGAATTTCAACGCAGCAGCAGCAGTGACGTTTGCACGCCTTCTCCTGTTAATACTACAGGTAACTAATCAGCTAACACTGCCTATCATGTTAGCGTTATTTGTCTTATATACACACCTCCACACTAGCAGACTCCAGCAACTAAAGTCAGACCTGTGGTGAGATTTTTCCCATCTTGCAAAAGCTACAGCAACACTACACCATACACGAAGATGACTCTGTCTTCACAAGGAGCATAAAGGAGAACATTTGGAAAGATCTTTCCAAACGTTACCAGGTAAAATTGATTATCATAAATAAACTGAGTTATAATGCAGGAGACCGTGTGCAATAAATTTTTTTCCACCTATTGAACTACTCGGGAATTGATAAGGAATTGGATTGATAGACAGGATTGACAATGGCATTGATATTGATAAAAACGTATCAATTCCCACCCCTAGACGACTGTCAAATGTACTTTTATGTGAACTCAAACTCTTCCACGGTCTGTGTCCATGACTGTTTTTTGGGATTAAAACTAATTTTCCTCCAATTTCCTTCATCTAAATGAAGACAAAACGGATGCTAGTCTCTTTACACCAAAGCCAAAATTTCATTCCGATCGGGGCGTATCGGATCAGAATATTCCGACTGACATGTTTACATGAAGAATTTTTGATCTGATAGGGCATTCATTCCAATTACTTGTGCCCATGTAAACGTAGCTAAAGTAGACACATATAGCAACAAAAGAGGATGCTAAAAGTGGGTTTTGCATAATATGTCCCCTTTTAATTTCATAAATATTCTTATTCTTGATTATGTTTATTGGTTATATGTTAAAAAAGTGATGTGTCAAAAATGTGAGCCCTTAAAGTACTAACCATGCTCCCTTCATTGTTTCCAACCATAGTGTTATAGCTGCCTGTCATACGTCTCAGCTCAGTAACTTCAAAGGTCACGTCAAGGCCGTTAGGAAGAGCATCTTCACCTAAGGACAATGAGAAAATGGGAAAAACAAGCAATAAAAACATAAAAAACAGATGTGCATCTAATTCTTTCCTGAGAATCGTATTTCCAACAGTACCTTGTGAGGTGTCAATATTGACTTCAACCTTTCTGAAGATACCGAGACGCAGCAGTTTCCGTCGGGCCTCATGGGACTTTCGCATCACCTGCAGAATTAATTTAATATTATTGAAGGACACACACAAAATAAAACAACACAAGCATTAAAAGTTAGTCTAACTTGTGCTTACATCAATCAAGCTTTTTGCTCTGAACACTTCTGCAATTTCATATGTCAACAAGTCCTCCTTAGTCCTTCCAAGTCCATCTATGTGAACTCGCTGAACCACAACCTAAGAGGGAAGGAGACACACAGCTATCAAAACATTATTTTTAAATGAGACAATGTGACAGTGTTCATTCAAATCTCCAGAAACTGAAGTCTGTTGTTCTTACATCTTTGTTTTCAAGAACTTCCTGCTTTGGCTCCTGCTCAATCTCTGGAGCTTCAATGTCATCTGCTTGAATTCCCAACTCTGGCCCCTGCATGGGCAGAGGATCGAGGCTCTACAAAAACAATATGATATGAAAAGAGCAATTAGAATGGCAAGTAGTACATGCAGTGGTTTCCCAGACAAATAGAAAAAAATGTTGGTGATACCCATAAATGTTAGGTCACATCATAGGTCTAAAGTTTATATTTTTTTTATTAAAGAAAAACAGAAAGAAACAAAGTTAGTGTCCAGTGAAGTGACCGTCTCGCTGGTTGTGAAGCAGGGATGTGACGAGGAAATTGGTTTTTGACCAAGTGACCGTCCGGTGTCGGTACCAGATCTGCTCGGGTGCAAGATCGGCTCGGGGTCCTTCGCCTGCCGATGATGACGTCAAACTACGGCAAATCCACTCGGATTTCACACATAAGTTTTGGAAAGAGCTTAGCAGTTTTGTCTTGTTTCTTACCGCCTAAATATTTGCTTTATAACTGTTTTTGTTAATAAAACATCATATTGTCGTAGTTTTGTAAAAAATGTAAACCTACATAAAACCAACAGCAGACTTCCAAAAAGCACAACAGTTTTTATATGTGGAAAAATTGTAAATGTATTTACAGAATTAGCAGCCATTTCTGTATATTTTGTTAGTTCTTAAATCCATTCATTCATTCAAAATGTTGCTTGCTATTTGTTCAATAGTTATGTTATTTTTATTTTGCCCCTTTTCATCAAAATCAAGAGCTGCTGAGGATCTCTATTTATCAATTGGTATTTTTGCTTTTATTTTACGTTTCCTTTGGCAAAACAAACATATTTTCCCTGAAAAGTGTTTGTTTTTGGACTACAGGACTACAATCACAAGGAATACAACCGCAATTTTGTTTAAACCAATCAAAATCTTCATTGTCAACGTGCTACCGTAACTTTTATGAACGTGGTATCGTAACTTCTGTAAGTCTTACGTTCAGCCTATCATCGAATGTGACGTCATCGGCAGGCGCAGGACCCCGAGCCGATCTTGCACCCGAGCAGATCTGGGGCCTCATTTATCAACCGTACTTACGTACAGATCTGTGCGTATTTCGTGCGTGGGAACGATTTTACGCATTGTGTGGTATTTACCAATTTGTACTTGTGCGTGAAAACGTTCCTAAATATAAGTACAGCTCAGACCGTGCGTAGGAACAGCATCTAGTGGCAGAACAAGGGAACCGCAATTCTGACGGTCTCAGTGATCCACGCGTGTTCCTCATCCACTAATTATTTTACCCAATAAATAAATATTTTGGTGGATTATTATTGGAGCTAAAACACCCGTGACCCACGGGAATCTGACTGTAGAACGGCTGATTACGTGTTATTTTGTAATCACAATGTTTACTCTTACCATTTTATGATGTTTTAAATCATTTTGAACTTATTTATCTATTATGTTTTAATTTAATTTAATTATTTTGACCTTGGGAAGGGCCCCGTGGTTTTTCTTGAGATTCGCTACATAAAAGATCGCTTCTTCTTATTCTTATTATTATTATTGGAGGATCTAGCAGAGCAGTGCACTCCAGAGGGAACGGCTCTTCCGTGAGCGCAGCGCACTGATCCGATTCCAGTCCAGATTCTATTTCACAAATAAAACAACCTCCAGAACCTCCTCTGCTCCCCGATCATACACGCGTTGTCTATGGCGTCAAATTCCCGCCAAAAGTCATCACGCGCACACAAAAGTCATCCACGGGCGTGTTTTAAACTCCACGCGCGCATTGGCAGTCAGTATTGTTATTCACCGCGAGCGTATATTACTATCCACGGGTGCATTGAACGTCTCATGCACACAATTCAGTGACCATGGGAGCGGCTCCACAAATGCAGGCACAAAATACAACACATGCGCATGAATTGCAGCCGATTGCAGCTCTCATTCTGCTCGCTCGTCTGTTTACTCCTGCTCGTCTATCTACTGCTGCGCGCTCGTGTGAAACTTCGCCTGTCCAACCATAGACATTGATAGACCCCTCGCGACCGCTATTGCTTATGGGCGCTGACGAGCGGTGGCGCCGCCATCTTGGATGGGTCGCGCCCCCCCTCCCTTTGCAGAGACATTGAAGTGTCAGCATGTTAAATCAACCATAACTCCTTGAATACTAAACCGATTTTGATGCGGTTTTTTTCACTGTAAACTTCACACATGTAGCTCTGATACAGGACACATGTTTGAGCGTTTTTAATCATAATGGGTTTGCTGTGGGTACAAATGTGATTCTTATCCACTGCTTAGTGACAAAACCTATAGGAAAAAAAGGCTCAAACACATAAAAATCACAGTCAAACAACGAGAATCAAAATAATTCCAAAAGGACTACCGGTATATACCAAGTGTGAGATCTGTGGTAGGTATTTATAAAAAACACACTTAATATATGAAAGAGAAGCAGAAAGTACTACTCAGCCATTTTAATAAACAATTAATAAATACAATATAATTCTTATAGATCACAATTTAAATAAATGAGTGTTTCATATACATAGTACCAATATAACTCAAAGAGAGGGTGAGAGAGACAACGACTAAAACAAAGTCTGAATGACAAGAAATCGACAAACCATCTGTCAGAACTGACTGCTTAGTGATATTCTGGTTCTGTTGTATTTTTGTGTGTAGCTGAACCTATAACGCTCCACATGTGAGGATAAAATTGTAAGGCTTGTTTTCAATACTCAGACATCAATTCTGATTACAGCCGAACAGCACACGGGGAGAAAGAGAGAGAGAAAAAGAACTAACTGCTTAATAGAGTTAGTTTTTTTTGTTTTGTCTTAATTTATCTGTTACTTGTGTTGAGAATGTTTTTAAATAGTAATTGAAAGCTTTACATGAGCTAAAACCCCTGGAAGAGGACTGCTTTGTAGAACTTTTATCTGGAGCTCCCTTCTGCAGTTCAAGAGAGGTGAGTTTGGCCACGTGGTGCTGCCTTCTCTTCAGAACCACAGACTTAACCAATGAGATCAAGTCTGACAGCCGTGGCATCCAGCATGACAGCTACACATCTGTGTTTAGTTTGGTTTTTCTGGCCCAGCCCAGCCTCATCATCCACCAATCACAGCCTCCTGTAAAGGAATAGAAACATATTTAATATATTTGCATAAGTAATTTTCAAAAATTGGACAACATTACGATTTGCTTTGTATTGTGTGTGGAGTGGGAGGGGCAAAAATAGAGTCTCTCTGAGGTACTTGTTTTTATATGCTGAAGTGAACAAATTTTAAGCGTGTAGCGTGTGGACATTTCCACATTGTGGGGACATTTGGCTGGGCATCACAATGACAAAATACCCTAAAACGTGGTTTTAGAGGTATGGTGTGAATACGCTTTTGGTTTAGGTTAGGGTTAGTGTTCTGATGTTTAAATACTTACATCATCAGGCTGAGGTTAGTCTCTGGGGAATCTTGGGAGGTCACAGACAGGCTCTCTTCAGCTCTTCTGGATGTAGTTCTGCACTTTCCTGGTTAAAACAAACAAGCATAATGTTTGACAATAATATACTGTTTATAGTACACACCTGTGGTTGTCAGTTTACATCAGGGGGCCTCTGGTGCTGTGAAAACTCTGGGGCACCTAGACATGATTCTTAGGACGTTTATTAAAATAAATTAATTTTTGACAAATATTATCAAGACAAGGTATGTAGGGGGAATAAGTATTACACTCTGCCTTGTGATTGATAAAAGGATATGTACATTTATGAATGCTGATGGCCTTATGATACACTTACTGTTTGAAGGAGAACCAGGAAGCTGAAGATGAAACAAACTCCATCTGACACAGCCCAGTTCTAATCATCATAAATCAGCTGCAGGAAGCCTCACACTTCTTCCTCACATCTTTTGTGGGAAAACCTAGAAAACAAAAACATGCAATTTGCAGATTAGTGTCTACCAATATTGTACAAAGGTCAATGCTATTTTCTTAATTCCTCTTGTGTTATTCCTACTCTTCTGTTTACCTCTTCTTTAAGGTTTCTTAGAACCTTTCTTTAACATAAAAACCGCATTTCTATTGATAATGAACTAAAACTCCTCAAAGGGTAAAACCAGAAAAAAGTTCTGCACAGCAAAACTCTTTAGCATGTTAGCTAACTATTCTCCTGTCAGAGGGGAGGGTCTGAGACATGAGCTATATCTGATACCAGGAAGATTTGTTTGATTTCTACAGCAGCATTCTTGTGTCAGCTGTAACCTAAGTCAGTGTTTTGGAATAAATGATTAATAGTCTCATTTAGCCTTCATTGTCAGGGGAGCACCAGCAGTAAACATGTAGCTAACGTTAGCTAACAAGGAGGTGCTGCTGGTGGACACAAATATAGTACAACAAAGTTATATTTACAAAATACAAACAACTAAAATGCTCGAACTTACTTGTGAAAAGTTATCCCCCGAGCCATGGTCTCAATAGTCCGCCAATTAGAGCAAGAATAAACTGCACAGAGCTCAATTATTATGTCTATGGCTGAGCCGGTCAGTCGGAGGCAAAGGTCACGGGGCGGAGATAAAAGGAAAGTGGCCAATCAAATGCAGGTTCGGTTTTCCGTGTTTTTTTCTACCCAGAAAAGGAGGGGAAGGAGGGGGTGGTGGTTGGACAGGAGAAGTTTCACACGAGCGCGCAGCAGTAGATACACGAGCAGGAGTAAATAGACGAGCGAGCAGAATGAGAGTTGCAATCGGCTGCAATTCATGTGCATGTGTTGTGTTTTGTGCCTGCATTTGTGGAGCCGCTCCCATGGTCACTGAATTGTGTGCATGAGACGTTCAATGCACCCGTGGATAGTAATATACGCTCGCGGTGAATAACAATACTGACTGCCAATGCGCGCGTGGAGTTTAAAACACGCCCGTGGATGACTTTTGTGTGCACGTGATGACTTTTGTCGGGAATTTGACGCCATAGTTGTCAAGTGTCCAGTGCTTCGATCTCGCTGTCAATAAAGTTTTTCTTTTTTGTCCGGGAAGAACCCAGGGAATCCCCTCCCGATCTGAGGACGTAGTGTGACCAAATATGGTTAATTGAGGGCGTTTCTGTATGTAAATGACGTTAACGGGCACGAGCTCCTGCAAGCGCACAGGTGGGATTTATCATCAGACGATTGCGGAGGAACATGCGTACGAGAGGCCACCGCATGTTTCATAAATCAGGACATTGACTGTTCGTACACACATTCTAAATTTCATCCGTAGGAGGGAATATAGGAACGCTTCTACGAACATTTGATAAATGAGGCCCCTGGTACCGACACCAGCAGGGTTTTGGAGCAGGTGTTTGCTGAAAAACAAGAAAGTAAGTGTCCCAGTGCATCCTGGAACATGAATGCTTCAACAATCTTCTTTGTTTTCCTCGTGTCCACAAGGACATAAGCAATAGCTCAGCCTAGCACAAGCAGCTCAGGCTAGCGTTAGCAGTATTCCAGTCTAGCGTTGTTCTGTGGTTAGCATTATTGTGACCAGCGTTTATATATTCCTGACACTGCAGTGAAGATGCAGATGTGCAGGTGTGGCTTGCTTATAAACCCGCTTTTCTAAGAACAAACTGTTTCTCCCTCACCTTTTCAAGAATACTAATTTACTTAGAAAGCAGCTCAGACATGGCTTTGACATTTTGGCTACATTTGACCATCCAAACTGTCTTTAATCAACAACAACAATGTAAATGTGGCTTTACATTCTACTGCCCCTTTAAGGATAGCAAAATCCATCTATGATAAAGAAATGATAAATGACCTGCACTTGTGTAGCGCATTTCTGTGTCAGAGACCTCCAAAACACTTTACAGTGAATTATTCATGCATGCATTCATACACACATTCACAAGTGCATGGCGATGAGCTACATTGTAGCCACAGCTGCCCTGGGACACTGACAGAGGCGAGGCTGCCGTACACAGGCGCCACCTGTCCGTTAGACCAGTGTTCCCCAACCCTGGTCCTCAGGGCCCACTGTCCTGCATGTTTCCATGTCTCTGCTTCAGCACACCTGATCTGCATTGCCTCCTCAGGAGGACTTCAAGTGCTGCAGATGCCTGTTAATCACTCATTCATTTGAGTCAGGTGCGTGACAGCAGGGAAACACTATTGCTTGAAAGGGCAACATGGAAAACAAGCAAGACAGTGGGCCTTGAGGACCAGGGTTGGGGAACACTGCGTTAGACAACCACCAGTAGGCAAGGACAGTGAAGTGTCTTGCCTAAGGACACAAAATCAGATTTCCCTGCAGGGAGCTGGGATCGATCCAGCAAACCTCAGATTACCTCCCGGATGACCGAGCTTCTCACCCTATCGCTAAGGGAGAGCTAAGACACCCTGCGAAAGAAAACTAATTTTGGCCGTTTGTATCCACAGTTTGATTCTTTCGGTCACTACCAAAAAGCTCGTGACCATAGATGACAGTTGGAACGTAGATCGACCAGTAAATCGAGAGCTTTTCCTTCTGGCCCAGGTCATCACTGCAGACGCAGCACCAATCTATCACGTATCGATCTCCATCTCCACCTTTCCCTCATTTGTGAACAAGACACAGAGAAACTTAAACTCCCCCACTTAGGGCAGGACCTCATCCCTGACCTGAAGAATGGCCCTTTTCTGACTCAAGACCATTGTCTCAAATTTAGAGGAGCTGATTCTCATCCCAGCTGCTTCAAACTTGGCTGCAAACTGCTCCAGTGAAAGTTGGAGATCTGGGTCTGATGAAGCCAACAGGACCGCATCATCTGCAAAAAGCAGAGCTCTGACCCTTAGGCCACCAAAATGGATCCCCTCAACACCTTGGCTGCGCCTAGAAATCCTGTTCATAAAAGTTATGAACAGAGCAGGAGTCCAACTCTCACTGGGAACAAGCTCAACTTACTGCCGGCAATGTTGACCAAGCTCTGACACCCCGATCATACAGGGACCTAACAGCCTGTACCAAGAGACCTGGTACCCCAAACTCCCAGAGTACCCCCACAGGATCCTTTGAGGGACATGGCTTAATGCCTTCTCAAAAATCCACAAAACACATATAGATGTGTTGGGCGAACTCCAACACACCCTCCAGGACAGCCCTAAAGGACTCCGCCCACCAATCCACAACTTCCTGAGTCAAGGTCAGCAGCACACCGTCCCCACTATAAGCAGTCTTGGTAGTGCACCATTTTCTTCTCCTCTGATGCCGGATGGTGGACTAGAATCTGGATTGACTTGTGAAAAAACTTAAGGTGTGTTGCTTCAATTGGCATATAAAACAATATATGTCCAAGCTAAAAGGAAGTCCGTGACAGCGCAGAGTCTGTCCCACACCCACTTACCACTATCATCACGCAATATTTTGTGAGAAACGCATGATGGCACCACATTACCGCCACAGGCTGACCACTTTTAAATGACCAAAGGCTCCCAGATTCCGCCTCCATTTTGCTGTAATGATGTGTCGGTCGCGAACGAAACTGCTCACAGAGCCGGCTCTCTGATGTGACCGATAGGAACCGACTCCCTCTTGGAAGAGCCGAATCCCTCTTGGAGAAGCCGGAGTGAGTGACACAGCGTGTATCTGCAGGACCCCTAGCTGCTAAAAACTGCAAAATGTGCAAGCGTCATAACTCCTGAAAAGCTAACGTTGAACTCTCACAGTGGCCCTTTATTCTAAAAGTTGGACTGGTAGCGACCGATTGGCTGCAGAGAGCTGCGGGAGCTGCAGTGGGCGAGGTGCATTGTGGGTAGTTATGTTTTTAGTTAGTTTGTTCTATTTTGGGGTGTTTATGCATGTTTATTTTGGGGGGGGGGGGGGGGGGGGGGGGTTCTGTTGTTCTTAGCCATTACTTCATTCACTATTGCAAATGTGGAGTTACTTGTTGTGTCATGTTGGTACCGTAAGTGAGGAGGTACGTCAAGAAATGGGGCCGCTGTGCTGGTGGTGCATGTTTCACACTAAATTCTCAGGACTCTGCTCCTTGTGTTCCTCTCTCACTGGCTGTCCACAGTCACGAGGTGTACAAGGCACGAGTTAGCTGGCATTTTTCAGTGTGGCTGGTAGCTTCTTGGCATCAAACACTGACTAAAATTTCATTAATTTATGGAGTTGATTTATAGCTGAATTTAACTCTAATGAGTGTAAAATTGACTCTGAATATTTAGCACTTGTAGTGTTCATGTTACTGAAATGAACGCTTTAGAGAGTTAGGCTAACACTGTCTTGGTATCAAAATTTCACTCTATAAGTTTCTGTAAGTGGAGTTTTAACACTAATTTGGTGTATTTTGTAAACTCTGCTGGTGTTAAAATTTAACACCAAAAGATTTTAGTATTAACACTAAAATGGTGTAAAAAATGTTAACTCTGTTAAAAGTGTTGATTTAACACTGAAGTGGTGGTTCCCATATAAACTCTGAAGTATTAATTTTAGCTCTGAGAATGTTAATTCTGAACTTTCAAATTTGCTGTGTATAAAGCTTGTAATTTATCACGTTAGATGTGTGTATGGGGGTAAGAGTTGGGTTGTGGGGGCCCTGGCTCGTCTTGGACACAAGCAAGGGGGTCCTCGTAAAATAAAAGGTTGGGAACTACACAGTTAAAATTAGAATTTGTAAAAATTTTGAGAAGAAATTAGTTATATGAAACTGAAAAAATGTGCAGTGTTTGATTTTTTTTGTTTTCTTGTTAATAGATCAGACCAGTGCCTTCCTGTCTGCTGACGGACCACACCTCGTGTCTTTCTTATAATTTCCTGCAAGGAAAAAATCCGCACACTTCAATCTGAAGCAACAAACTATTTAATAATCAAGCTTGATTATTAAATAGTTTGTTGCTTCAGATTTAAGTGTGCAGATTTTTTCCTTACTAGATTCACACTTTATCCAGCACCTTCTTATAGATGAGATTAGATTTATTTCTTGGCAGGACTACAGTACGACGCTTTCTGACTGACCAATACATTTAAAGCTGCTATCGCGAATCTACAGAACAAGCTAGGTTTTGAATGCAAACACAGTCACGGAACACTCACCCCTCCCCTCACGTATCTTCCCTGATACGCTTCTGCCAGAACCGGAATCCCACATTGCCAGAGGAAACGAGATAGTGCGAAACACCAGTCGCTGTTTTCTAGGTCCAAACGTCTTTTGTTGTCTGTGACTTCAAATGGTGTTTTCCTTTTTGGGACTCTTGTCCTAAAGTTGAAGTGGTAGCAGCCGGCTGTTTCTCCTTCTCTGATATTATTGAGCGGAGAGAACCTCTCACACCAGTGGTGTTCTGCTGCTAAATACGTGAGTGCGTAATGAATCGAGGACCCAGGGAAGTGCGGAGGTTCGTTTAGACCAACCGGATGGTCCAATGGTTGCTTTCTGTGTGAAACGTGTTATTGGTGGAGGTTTTTAAACAAATGAAAGAGAACCACTCAATTTTTTTTTATCTCAACAACATATTTATAGCTATATTGTTATGTTCTTTCTGTGATTCTTTTCAATCTCCATAGGTTTTTCTTGTTTAATACACAGTGTAGCAATGTTTTTTTTTATACCTTAAATTGCTGACAGTTACGGAAACACACACCCTCCATCTTCAGAGCTGTGTCGCCAAAACTGTCAGCAATTTAAGGTAAAAAAAATACATTGCTACACTGTGAATTAAACAAGAAAAACCTATGAAGATTTATAGCTATACTATGTTAGAACGTTGGCATAAAAAAAATGTTTTAAGTCTATTTGTATTCCAAATTTGCTATTGCAGCGAAATGGCAGGCAAACACACACACACACATTCATGAATTCCAAAACAGAATGATTTAAATTATATTTGGACTTTTGATAAAGTTTGGTGGGCACAAACTACTTTTATTTCATACATGCCGAGTGTGTGTGGACAGCAGCAAAACCTCAGTTAAAAAAAGGTACACAGCTGTAGAATGTGTCTTATTACTACCTCAGTAACGAGTACGTCTTTAATTAATGTAACGAACACACAGCTACCAGGACTGATTAGATAGCAGCACGCCGGAGCCCTGAGCCTCTGTATGGGCCTTTCTGTCATTCAACTCTCGCTGAACACTCAGAGAGGTCAAAGTCCGAGCTAACGCCTTCACTGGACGGTTCCTTACCCTGGCATGGACGGTGCCCATGCTGAGCTCCACGGGCTGCTGTACGGGACGAAAGTTTCACTCAGAAAACGACAGAAAACTAATAACCTCCAAGTCACCGGAGAGTGGCGATGATGGCGTCACTTCCTGACCACGCCCTCTGCTGGTGCGCGTTCAACACAGCAACGCAGCACAAGAAAGAGTTGGCATCAATTATGTTACGTATTCTCCAATAATAACCTACGTAAAAAAATCCTTTAAAATGTGTTCCTCAAAGTGCGGAGGCGTTGCTGTAACATTTACTCCTCTGGTTTGTTTCCTTTAATTACGTTCAAGGTTGCTTTCCATGATTATGAATTGCAGCACAGTTGTTGAATTTAAACTATTCAAATGACACTCATAACAATTAGAGAATAAAACAATTTCCCAGTGTTGAATTGTTGTGGCATGCACCTGAAATCAACTGGATTTAACCCCTGATGCATGAAATAAACATTAGGTTTTTTAACTGAACTATTTATGGCTAAAATAACAAAACAATTGTAATTTCATGTAATTGTATAACAATGAACAGAATGCTTTCAGATAGTCAGTCTTCAGATTGTACCACAGTGTTTTATTTAACCTGACTATAACAAAACACATTCAATTAGAGGTTTACAGCAAAAAATCATATGAATAAAAAAGTCAACAGAACACAAATCTGCCTGGAAGAAAAGAGCGGTTCAAAGTTGAGCATAAGTGGCAGAGTTTCTTTCCAGACCAATCATCCTGTAAAAATAAAATACATTAAACAAATGACAAAATGATGAATGTGAAATACTTTGAAATGTCAGTTAGATTGTATAAGTTGCACTTACACTTCTGTTGTGAATGTCTCATGAGATATTCTGTCTTCATTCACTCCTTCGGGACATTCGTTGATATCTTTTATGCCAAGCAAGGTCAAAGCTGTTGGAAAAAACATTCCTGTAGTTAGATCCCACAGCTTTTAGTTTAGTTATATTGATAATGCACAATAAGGCTTTGATCAACAGAATGTTTTTATGTGAGTTATTATACTACGTTGTGAATAAAAATAATACATGTGATGAAAGTGCACCAATGTTCAGAGCACAGGGTGTTTGGGTCAAACCTGTAAATCTGTTTATAATGCTAAATAGAGAAGTATTTAGAGTTGAGGACTTTAAAAAGAACACACGATTGTTTGATTAAAACCAAGGAACGTGTTTCTCAGTGCCGCTACTGTGTTAGAACATCATCTTAAGAATATTCTGTACATTAATATTTGTCTAATAAAACACCTAAATAAAAAATGAGTTAAAAACATGATAAAAAAAATATCTGATGCTGTATTTATACTAAAAACTACTTAGAAATGCCTGTTTACAGTGTATATATGTTAAATAAATAAATAAGTCTCTGTAATGTACCTTAACATGCAGCACTCACCATGCTTGTACTGTGCAAAGGTTATGTATTGTTTATCCGTAGGGTCCAGTATCCTGAGGACAGCAGTCACATCAGAACTACTGAACAGTTTTAGTCCTGATCTGTAAATCTTCAGCTGCTCCAGCTGCTCAATAAGAAACTCTCTGGGATTCTCTGAGAAACACAAATAATATCAATGCATTACATATAAGGAAATTATTTTTAAGTACTCTTAATATCATCTTCATATTTAAAGACTTTATCCAACTAAATAACAAAAACAGGCTTAATGATGATATTGTGAAATTAGGCACTTTATCATCCACATAAAGAAAATTTTCTTGTTGAATGAACACATGAACATTACCATTGCCAGAAGAACACAATAAAAACAAAAAGAAAAATGTGATCTGTATAGAAACACAATAAGAGCAGGGAAAGACATTAAAAGATAGTTTTTCCTGGGAAAAACACCAAAGCAGTATCTATGGGGTGCCATTTGGAAAGTCAAAAAGTCATAACTTCACAACAATATTGTGGGTTATTTAGCCTATCATAAGAGTAAAAAATGGGAGTTAATTTTTCAAAGTCATATTTTCACCATGTTATTCATACATTTATACATGTTAAAGTTACCAACAAAATATTTAGTTAGCAAGCTAAATATTTAATTTAGAGTTAAATTGTTTTATTTTACAAACTAAATATTTAGGTCAGACCTAAATATTTAGTTTGTAAAATAAAAATTTAACTTACTAACTAAATATTTATTTTGGAGCTAAATATTTAATATTAAATATTATTTAAATTAAATATTTATTTTCCCAAATAAATATTTAAATCCCAGCTAAATATTTATTTTGGGGCTAAACCTAAATATTGATTTTGCAAACTAAATGTTCAGCTCCAAAATAAATATTTAGCTAGGATCTTATCTGGAATTTAAATAATTATTTGGGAAAATAAATATTTATTTTATAAACTAAATATTTAGGTCTGACCTAAATATTTAGTTTGTAAAGTAAATATATATCTCTAAATTAAATATTTAGCTTGCTAACTAAATATTTAGTGAAAATATGACTTTGAAAAATGAACTCCCATTTCTTTTCTCTTATGATACGCTAAATAACCCAAAATATTGCTTTTATGTTATGAGAAAAGATGGCACCCCATAGTCTGCAAACACCAGTCAGCAATTATTCTGATGTTGCAGTTTAGGTTAAATATATTTTCCTGGCATAAAAAAACTTTTTGTGAAGCTTTGAATTAAACTTTCACCTCCGGTGTAATACATATTTAAATGAATGAGTTTATCGCTTCGGTCAAATTATCTAGTAAGTAAAAATAGTTAAAACTCTTAGTAAACTCACGTGTTAGCTAGAATGCTAACATTTAACTGTCGATCTGTTTTCCAGCCTATAAAAGTTGAGTAGTTATCAATAAGCTCTCACCAGGTTTGTGAAACAAAAGCATGGAGGTCAGGTTGTCCATCAGCTCTAATATTTTATGTTTCTCTAGATAATCCGTAGCATCTTTCTCACGCTGGCTCGCCATGTCTCCCACTTCTGTTTAAGTCTGTTGCTATGGAGACGGCACGCGCACGTTCCTGCAAGTCAAACGTCATACATACGTAGTTAAATGTTTATTGGGATTCTTTTTAGATTCAACTTTTGAGAAGAGGGGCAAATTATCTTCTGCTAAAATTTAAACAATAAACTAAGCCAGCCTATGTGGATCATTTCTGGAATTACGGAAAGGGTTTTGAATAATTAAGGAAAATATTTAGGCTGGGTCCTGAGGGAATATCAGCGAACACGAGAATTAGGAGTTTGGTGGACAGTAAGTGTAACTTATTAAATTTCTTTCAGGAAATGTTTTCACTTTAACTTTGATATAAAGGCAAGATTTTATTTCTAGTTCTATTAACCAGTCATGTGTGCTGAACTCAAGTTTATTTCCTCTCAACAACTTTTATTTTTTTGGTTTTAAGCTCCTTTATTAATAATCAAAAAATCTTTGAAATCCATGCAAAAGGTTCATCAATGTCCCATAATAAAAAAAAATAGGAGATCCGTGAGTTAAAACCATAATCCATATGAAAGTGGGGTTCATAAAGAAAAAGGAGGTTCAAAATTTAAGTGGTCAGCAAAAGTTGACTTCTCCATCACCTGCTCACTAAAAAACAAAACTTCCACCAGGTGCGTTAACAGGTGACAGGTAACAAGCACAACTACAACAGACATAACGTGACCACAGGCTCTGTCTGTTTGGCTCATGAGCACAACACTGAAAAGATTTTAATCAGATAATTACATGAACTGAACAGAAAAACTGCTCAAACTAATCTTGATGAAAACATGTTCTTTTAGGCCAGAGCTACATCAAACAATTTAAACTACAAAATACTACATTTGTTTTAGTTTTATATTTGTTATTGTTTATGAAACTTTTTATTTTCTTGGAGAAAATGAGATCTTTCTGAATCATACAGAGCAGCGTTTACTTCAGTCTCAGCCAAAGTGTGAAAACATTTTTGAGAAAAATGATGAAAATGTCAAAATAGCAAAGCTTCAGATAGAATCTCTGTCCTGGACAGCTAAATGGAAAACCTGTGGCATTTTCTTGAATTCATTTATAAGAGAAGGCATCCATTGAAGAAAACTCTGCCCTGCTTTGCCTCACGCCGTCTCTGCTTTCAGCTCTAAGCAGAAATATTTAACATCAGTCCACACTTTACTCATGTTTAAGCTGCTTTAGGGCAGCAGCAGCAGCAGCTTCTTCTCTGACTTTGTAGCCTCGTAGTTCTGTCCGAAGTTCTCCGGGCTTTGGGGGGACTTCTGGTATAGTCTGAAATATAAATAAATCCAAGCTCACTTCAATAGTTTATTAAACACTGAAAGTGTGGTAAAAAATCACTTGTTATGACTTGACGAGACAAAATCTGATAAAACAATAAAAACATTTGCATGAAAGCATTTGGCAAGATTTGTTCTGTGCGTACATCTACTGGGCATGAACATAAAACAAAGAGGTCTTCATGTTGTCCCTCACCAGATCAGGTAGGTAATACTGGTGGACCACCTGTGCTCCTGCAAACATGGCCAACATACTGGCCCCAAACAACCTGATGTACCGAGGCCACGGCACTCCAGCTGGCATCTTTACAAACTGGTGTGATGTGACTCAACCTGGAGAAAAGGGGAATGCAAAAACTAATGGTAAATAGCCTGTTTTTATACAGCGCCTTCTAGGGTTCTACAACCCCCCAAGGTGCTTTACAACTAACCAGTCATTCAGTGAGTGAATCTGAGTTTCACTTTTACTAGACTTCTAGTCATGTATAACAAACATTTACACTCTTTTTGTAAACATGTTGCTTGATACAGTCAGTGGTGCCCCCAAAGGCTGGCCAGGGAGGCCATGGCTACCACTGGATAAATGTTGGCCACCCCACTGCCCCCCAAGGATGAAACCCCCCACTCCCATTAATGTTCACACCAATCAAACAGTCATCTTCTCTCATCAAGACATAAATGTTAAAGCCAAATAGCCAATAAATCATTTTACTTTAATACATTATTTTTACGTCACTAAGACTCAAAATAAAAAAGGTATGAATCTCAATATTTTTTTGTGGATATTTTTGAAACCTCAACAGGCAAATTAAATGGTTTAAAATTCTAATACAATAACATTTAAAACAAAGACTGAAATAATTTAAAAAGAATTCTGAAATGTTTGTGTTTCTCAAATTTAATGTAAATGTATTAGATCAGGGGTGGGGAATCCTGGTCCCTCAATGGCCACTATCCTACATGTTTTTGTTGTTTCCCTGCTTCAACGCTCCTTATTTTGATCAGCAGATGATTAGCAGGCTTCTGCGGAGCATGATGAGCTGCTGAACAGGTGAATCGAACACTGAATTAAGATTGTTGGAGCAGGGAAACAACTAAAACATGTAGGATAGCAGCCCTCCAGGATCAGGGTTCCCCACCCCTGTGTTAGATGCATAGGTCTAATTTTTTTTAATCTTTTTTTATATAAAAAACAATAAAGGAGCAATGCAATGTGCAGCTACAGGCTAAACTCAGTTGTCAGTTGGACTACTGCAGTTCCCTCTATTATGGCCTGGAATGCAGCAGTGCGTTTGTTAACTGGTACAAGGAGGCGCGATCATATCACTCTGGTGCTTGCAGTAGTACTGCTCTTTGTTATTAAATCTCTCCATGGCCTGGCTCCACAATACATAGACAATCTACTGACCATCTACACTCCTGTCAGGAATTTGTGGTCTAGTTCCCAAAGGCTCGTCTCTAGACCCATGGAGATGAAGCTTTTTTGGTGGCTGCTCCTAGGCTCCTTCCCATACAGATTAGGACCTCTCACAGTTTGGAGCATTTTAAGTTATTACTTAAAACTTATTCTTTGAGCTGGCTTTTAATATTGGTTGATCGTTTACATTTTATCTGGTTTTACTGTGGTTTTATTACTTGACTTTGCAGTTATTGTTTTACTCTCAACCTGTCATTTTATTCATGGCTTTAATATTTCTTTGTTATTTGTCTACTATTTAATATGTGTTATTTTTTGGGTGTGTTTTTATGTGGCTGCATTGCTGTGTACAGCACTTTGGGTTGTGTGAGCAACAGTAAATGTGCGCTATAAATAAAGATGACCTTGACCTTGAAACTCTTCTCCCACAGAGACCAATTTGTGAGCCACCTCAAAAATTTCTCTGGTCTATCTGACCCCCCTTCAAACTTTTCTGGGTGCACCACTGGATACAGCAAAGAACACATCATTTAGGTTTAAAGCTGTTAAGAGTTGCTTTATACACATTCAATTAAAAGTCAGCCAATTTGATTGTTTTCTTTCTATGTTTTTTATATAATAGACGCAAGACGCGCAGAGATTGTAATATGATGTGAGTACACTAGTGTCAACAAATTAGCCCTGTGGTTTTAACTATCAGATATAGCTAAACATATAGAAAAATAAACAGAGAAAATGGCCTGATGCGAATCTTGTTAAATCTTACCTTAATTATGACATCTAAAAAATGAAAAATGCTTATGTGAAGCTATCTGAAGTCTGTTATTGAAACACGAGCAGGTTGTGCTGTTTAGCTAACACTTTCATGATTCTAAAAAGGAGCGAGGTCTCACTCTGCATCTATATACGTCTGTTTCATTAACCGTTTCTCAAGTTATTGTTCTTTGATTTCGTTATGTAGTTGTATACGTTTCCGCTTTAGTTATGATAAATGTTTAAGGTGACATTTTAGATTAACATAAAGAACAATGAAACAAGTGACTCTGAGACAAACGCTGGCTTAAAAACTTTCTGAAGCTAGCAGTGGCCATTTGCCTATATTCGTTTTGAACAATTAAACTTTTTCACAAGGAAAAAAATAATCTAATCGTGAGATACTTGAATGAGATTAATCAGGTGTAGATTTGTTGTAATCTTTTCTTTTTGTGTTGTTTTGGAGCATCATTTTACAATTTACGATCTTTGACAGAAGGCTTCTTCTACGTTAATAATTTGGGTAGGCGCATGCGCAAAGCTTTAGTTTGCCGCCGCTTAGTGTCTGGTGATGAAAATTCATGCTGTTCGTGTTTCAGGTCATATCATAACATTTGCGCTAGCTTTTGTTTGACATATTGAGCAGAATGCTGTGGTTTGAATAGTATTTATTAACCGAACATACAATATAGCAGTTATTGAAAATGTAAAGCAATAAAAAAGACAGTGGAGGTGGCGCTTGCAGTGCACCTCATCAACACTAGATGGCGATAAATGATCAGATAGCCCAATTTAGGGGAACGTTTAAATGAAATGGTCTTTGTTGTTTTTAGACTTTTCTGTTTCCTTATTTAAAACCCAGGAGAAAATGTACGACAGGTATGTTACATGTTTATACGTTTTTGCTTCGTTAATCTATATTTACTCTAACAGGTTCGCGTCAGCTATACCTTCACTCTGTAACCAGAACGGGATTGTGTTGTAATGTTCTAAATGTGTAACGACATTAATTGGTATAATTTATGTGAACTCTTACAGTCACAATTTTTACATTATTTGCTTCATTTCTACTGATTATTTTCCACCGTGAGTTCGTGTAGGAGCCGGAAGAAAACAATGAATACATTATTAAGGAACAGTGGTCTCAAACTAAATAAATAGATAAAACAATCTGTTTATCATTATTCCTAAACCATGTTAAACCATTCTTAAACCAAGAGTCGATCAAAAGCAGGTAAAATACATAGAAAACAGTTAATAAATCAAGCATTTGCTGAATTTCACATCTTAATGAGACAAATTTAAAGTAACTATATTCATTGTCAGGTCAGTTTAATTAGTCAGCACTCTTAAAATCTTTGTGACAATGTGTTTTTTACAGAAAATTAAACTAGGAAAGGAGGAACTTTAGATTTAAATAAAACTGTTTAAACCAAAAGATACAGGTGAGTGAATAATCAACACATTATAAAGCTTTAACTGAGCACCACCTCACCCCTGCCACATGGACCCCAAGGGATAAACAATCACACCCTGCTCAAACGTCACCTTTCCTGGTGGGGTCACCCAATAGGACAGCGGGAGGGTTAAAGCATTCAAGAGATCTTACAATATTAACTTTAGGACCCAGAATAGGAAATATACAGTTGCTTTGTGTTTTATAGTCAAGCGAACAGCTGGAAGGCTTTGATCAGATGCGTGGGGGAACGTTCTCTGGTATAAGATCCTGGTTGGCTTCATAAATGAGAGCTAGTTAAGACAGAAGATGAAGCTGAAAAACAAGATATAAAATGATCACATGGGAGGCGTGGTCTCTCAGCTTATTTATTATTAAACAAATCAACTTATTAACACTTCCACATTTATTATTCAGTATTCCACTGTACAGATGGTCTCTGCAGACATACTTCACGGTACAGATAGGGTAAAAAGAAAGTTACATTTAGACAAATGCAAACTCTGATGAGCAATACTAAATAGCTCCGGTCACAGGCTATCTAAACAAACCTAAGCCACATATGTAGAAAGAGTGTGTTGAAAAATGCATGAAACCCAGGAGCTCCATGTCATTTTCTACATGCTTCAGTTTGCAGCTTACATGTTAAAGGTGTGGAACACTAAAAAAACATTTTTAATTATTATTTCTGATTAATCAGTCACGCTGAGTTTTTCATGCAGGCTGAACATGAAAATAGTCTCCTCCACCTATCTCCTGCATTAGCTTCTGATAAAAAATAGACGGTGAAACTCTAGGATTAGAAAATCCTGACAGATCTACATCACACTGTCACTTAACATTCATGGACTCACCCATCTTGACTCACGACGGGGAAGGCTGTTGTTGGGTTAGCGTCCAGGAAACAGCAGAGAACGTCTCAGCTAGTAGAAGCTAACCGTTAGCATTTGCAACACCACCACACAGCAGAACTCCTCCAGGCTTGTGTTATTTGTGAAGATAAAACATCAACGTTGCAGAGCAAACAGAGTCAGCGGTAGAGTCGTGTTGCTGTTAGCCAATCAGAGGAGAGATGTCCACATATCAGGAAAGACCCCAAATCCTGCCGTGTTCAGCGCTGTTCTGATGGGACATTCTGCTAGTTCCTGAAACAGGAACATCTGAGCTTTTTTATTTATTTATTTATTTTTAGGTCAACTTGCAAGGCATTCATCCCTACTAGAGACCACTGCAAATGTATTGATTAAACAAGTGTTCCACACCTTTAAAGTTCAGGACAAATAGAAATATATGAAGTGAATGAAAGAGACAAAAGTGGCCATATATAAGGGACAACTAGCAGAGCATCCCAACACAAACAGCTCATGATTTGAGTTGGTTTTGCAGCCACAGGACCTGGGCCTTCATTTTTATCTTCCTTCTTTATTTCTAGTTACCAGGCCAGTCAGCAGCATCCGGACACACCACATATAATGTCCTATCACCAGATGGAAGGTTACCCTGAAGGACCAGGGGAAGACCTTCCCATGTCTGCTCACATTGATTTGTCAATGTATCAGGGACCTGTTTACCACAACTACCCCCCAGCCCCTAATCCCTACCAGGAGCAGGTCTGCAAGCAGAACTTCAGTGAGCATCAACACCAGCAATATCCTGCAGTCCAGCAGCATCCTCCACATCATCATATGGTGCAGCAACAGCTCATGCATCAACACATGATCCAGCAGCACCCTCAGCACCAACACATGGTCCAGCAGGAGCAGCAGTATCAGCACACCGTCCATCAGCATCTTCCACATCAACATCTGGTCCAGCAGCAGCCTCAACATCTGGTCCAACATCAGCATACGGTCCAGCAGCAAGAACCAGGGGTTCAGTCTTCCACCCCCCCTCAGGGTAAAGAAAAAGAACTTTGACTGGACTACATTTTCTCCTGTAGGGCCCCATGCAATGTTACTGGAGCACCGCTCAGCATTAGCCAGTAGAGTTAGACATCTGCTACCCCACAGATGAACCACCACACAAGCTAAAATGATGCTAATCCTTCTGGTGTGTGTTTATACTTCTTGTCATGACTCATTTACTTTCCTGTTGCAGCGTTGACACCACTGAAAAAGAAAAGAGGTCGGCCTTCTAAACAGCAGGCAGACAACAAGGAGATAAAGGAGGAGGAAGATGAGGCTGAGGCTGCTAAAAAAGCCAAGAGAACTCTTAACCGCTTCAATGGCATGTCAGTGAATGAAGTTATGGCCAAAACCCTCCCTGATGTCATAACTTACAATCTTGACATTCTGATTGTGAGTGTTTTACTGTGAACCTGTTACAGATGTCTGAATTAGTTCAGTTATAATCAAAACATTGCTTTGTGGGCTTTCTTTTTTTAGGTTTTTTTATCTACAAAAAGTCATTTTAGTTTCATTTCAATACTAATTTCTTCAATATTTCCTCAGATTGGAATCAACCCAGGACTGTTGTCAGCCTTCAAAGGACATCATTACCCAAACCCAGGAAACCATTTCTGTATGTCCAAACTCAGATTCACTCACTGAAAACAGAGAGAGCAAACGTGCATTCTGATGATCACTTTGATAACTTTCATTATATTACAGACTGTGATCATAGTGGGTTTAAATTCTAACCTTATACAGTAAACATATGTGCCCTCTTAAAGATCACTCCTGTTGAAAACAATCATCTAAACAGAAATTAAATTTCTCCTGTTTTTGCCTTTTTTGTCACATTTAAATGTTTCAAATCAACCAACCCATCACAGACCAAGCTAACCTGAGGAAATACAGAATGCAGGTTTCAAATGATGATCTGATTTATTAGAGCAAATCTCTACAAACCAACCTGGTCCTGTGGAAAAGTAACTGAATCCTAAACCCACTAACATCTGGATCCAGATGAGTCTCTAACATCACTGTGGAGGAATTCTGTCACACTCTTATTTACAGAATTGTTTTAATTCAGCCACATCAGAGGGTTTTACAGCCGGAACAGCCTGTTTAAGGTCAAAGGTCAGACTTTCACTGGGACGTTCTGCTAGAGAGCAGAAATCATGGTTCCATGAGTTACAGCAGGTGGTCCTGAAGCAGCAGAGCAGCCCCAGACCATCACACTACCACCACCATGTCTGCCTGTTGCTATGGTGATCTTTTAGTTTGACTCCAGGTGGAACGGGACACACACCTTATAGAAAGTTCTGCTGTTGTCTCTTCAGTCCACAGAGTCTTTACTCAGAAGTCTGTGGGATGATCCAGGTGTTTGTTGGTAAATGTGGGACAGGTCTTTGTGTTGTTTAGATCAGCAGAAGTTTGAACCCTTCCTTTTGTCTCTTTCTTGTTGAATCGTGACTTTTGACCTCACAGGGTTTTAGATGTTGTTCTGGGTTCATTTAGCAGATCTTTGTGTTGTCAGACGGGTTCTGTTGAGGTCTGGGTGTGGCTGGTGGAAGTGAACCCATCTTTACTGATCATCGCAGTTAATTCAACCGTTAAATGGTGATCTCTGTTTCACACAGGACCAGGTTGGTCTGGATATTCTTTCCCTTCATAAATAAAATAAATCATTTGAAAACTGTCTGATACACATTCCAGGGCCAACTCCTAACCCCTCAGCCACCGCCTTATCTAAAATAGATCTGCTTTTCACAATGCTGCAGTTTGATGGAAGGTCATTAAAGAGGAGTAGTAACAGGGACAAAGGCTAATTTTTACTATATGATTGTTTTTAGTGTTTTAGCTTTAGCAGACAGGTTTTATAACAGGAACATGGTGGTTTGTTGATGGATTTGTTTGGTTATTGGTTTGTTTTTATTTTTTCTGTCTTTGAGGGAAATGTCTGTTTCTGTCTGGTCTGACTGAGCAGCAGCTCAACTACATGCACGACCACAGTCTGCCAGAGAAGTACAGCATCGGCTTCACCAACATGGTAGAAAGGACCACACCTGGCAGCAAGGACCTCTCCAGGTATTCCATCATGCACAACCAAAATGGTTTCTAACAATGTAGTTCCAGTTCAGTCTCAACAAAAGTTACAGCATCACTACCTGTATATCCATATTCTAAAATCTGTGATGAATTTGAGATAAAAGCTTTAGAATGTGATACGCTGTCATTTTTTTACCAGTAAGGAAATCCGTGAGGGAGGCCGGCAGCTGCTTGACAAGCTACAGAAATACAAACCATTGATAGCAGCTTTTAATGGCAAAGGTAAATGATTCTAAATATTAATGCAGTAGAACAGTACCTCTGTTTAAGCTGAAGCACTTGTTCTGTTTTTTAGGTATTTATGAAATTTTTTGCAAAGAAATCTTTGGCGTAAAAGCCAAGAGTCTGGAGTTTGGCCTTCAACCCTACAAAATCCCTGAGACAAAAACGGTTTGTGAAAGCAGGAAGTGATTGGTCTTTAAATGTACTTCTGGTTATAAACAAGCTGGTTGTGCCATGCTAGGTGTGTTTCCTGATGCCATCATCAAGCCCCCGCTGTGCCCAGTTCCCACGGGCGCAGGATAAGGTGCATTTCTACATAAAGCTGAAGGAACTGCGTGACCAGATAAAAGGCCTGGCATTGGGCCGCGAGGTGGTGGAGATGCAGTACTCCTTTGACCTGCAGCTAGCTAAAGGTAACAGCCTCCAGCTATTAAAGTGCAGCTGAGAAGAACGCCTGCGTGTGAATTTATTCTGAGGTGTTTGTAGTTTTTAGATGATTCTTTAAGTTGCTGTTGTTGTTTTTGTCCTGCAGACGATGCCAAAAGGATGGCGATCAAAGAAGAGCAAGTGGATCCAGAGTATGAGAGCTGCAGTGGGCTTCACAACGAGGCAAGGCAGAACATCTGAGGAAGAGGAGAGAAGACGCACAGACCAGGCTGCTGTAGCAATCAGGTAGTGTGGTTAGTTAATGTAACCATAAAAATGACTTCTGACCATTTTAATGAGCTCTTTCACACTAGTCTGACTTCTGAGTTGATTTGAAACGCTGACATGAAATGTGTGTTTTGTTAATCGACACTACAGGCCAGTCAGCGAATGGTAAGATGAAGAACTACAGCTGTGGCTGATGGCATTATCCAGATATGAGCTGAACTGTCAGAATGATCCTCGAGGAGGAAAAGAAAAGGTGCAGCTGTTCTGCTTCTGAGCCTCTGCACACCGCCCTGTTCCCCTAAACATCTGCATGTTTTTAATGACTATTTATTACTGTTTCTATTTGTGTTTCTGAAAAACGATGATGTATTTTGATAAAACTGTTTATGGTCTATCTGAGGTGATGAAAGAATTTTCTCATTTGTTAGTAAAGACTTAATAAATTGATTCTAAAGCTTCTGTGTTTGACTTTTTGACTCATTTATGACAAGTTTTATTGAGGTCCAACATACAAGAAGTACTTTTGAAAGCATCCAAAAACATGGGCTGACTTGAGCTAAGCAGTATTGTTTTACTTTTGTTTGATTTTTCTATTTTGTTCTTGTAGTCTTGTCTAATAGATCTGGCACGCTGACATCAAAATAATGATACAATATGAGGGTTTTATACATTCTTGTATTCCTTTAAATGTGTCTTAATATGATAATTACATTTTTTTGGGTTGGATTTTTATTTTCCTTCGTCTCTTAAAGATATTGATATAATTCAGGCTGCCCTTATAATGTTACTTCATGGTCTTGACACATCAATTTAATAGTAAAACCAGTTCCTTTAGGAACTCTCTTATTCACAGTAAAGCTATAGAAACCTTCCAGTAGGTAATGTATACACAGGTGAAACTCGAAATATTGGAATATCATGCAAAAATTAATTTATTTCAGTAATTCAACTTAAGTGAAACTAATCTATGAGATTGATTCATTACATGCAAAGCCAGATACTTCCAGCCTTTATTTGTTATAATTGTGATGATTATGGCTCACAGCTGATGAAAACCCCACATTCAACATCTCAGACAATTAGAACATTGTGAAAAGGTTCAATATTCTAAAAGTGTCACACTTTAATCAGCTAATGAATCCAAAACACATGAAAAGGATTCCTGAGCCTTTAGATGGTCTCTCAGTCTGAGTTGAAATACTGACATAAATGGACCTTTGCACCATATTCTAATTTCTCCAATTTCAACTGTACATTAGAGCAGTTCTACAAATACTGACAACATCTAACCCTGAATGAAATATTAGCAACATATATTATTTGGTAAGGATTGGCCACCTGTATCCTATAAGCGTACTAATTAAAAAGACATAATGTGACATACCTGTTCTGCAGTGAAAATATATTTAAAATTTAAGTTCACGAAAATAAAAAAGATTTTCTGTTAATGTTATTGAATAAACAGTTTTAAAATGATGTCTAGTACTAGCCCTAACACTCTAGCCTGGCAAGCCATCTTATTTTGGTCTAGTTCACTAGGCTACTTCCACTCTTGACCAGTGATTTTTTTTAGTACATCCCAAAGACTGTATATATAAGAGGTACATCCACATCTAGACCTGACTCCACTGACACGTCTGTGCACGACTCTTTAAATTTTACAACTAGCCAATAGGGAGCGAGCTCGCGTTGTTTAAAAGCCAAACGGCTCATACCATTATCATCTGTAGGGGTGCGGTAGCTTTGCTCAGTAATGTGAGGTTTGGTCCTGTGGTTTGCTACATACAGAATAACTGATTTGTAAACAGAAAATACTTATTTCTAAGTGTAAATCTAGAACAGCAGAGTAGACAGTTTTGAAAAGATCACAGATTCTCTCAAAGAACCCCCCCTCTTCATGGTTTGAGATCTTCCGGTGTCAAAGTTGACCGGCTGGGTTGTCATGTCTTTGTTTGCCTCTGTATCATGCTAATCTTGTGAATTGAAGTGTGGAGTAGATGGGAAAACAACATATATCGACAAAGAAGAAAGTAGTTTAAGCCTCGCCCTTAACAGGTATGTTAGCGTTCATGAACTGTGATAAGTTGTGTAGAGTTATTTAGGAGGGGTAGTCTTAATGAAGGGAAACTATTCAGCCATGCTAAGCTAGCTTCTGGCTAACATTAGCTGTGTTTGAGGCGCTGCTCTGAGTAGCTTCATCGCTGCTGTTCATCCATGAATAAGAATGTTGTCACAAACTCGCGTTTAAATGTGACTTTTCCAGATTAATGTGATAGCTGATCACAATGGAAAATGATAAACTCAGAGGGTGAATTTAACTCATTCAACTTTCTCACGACAGTCTCATAAAATGTATCATAAAAAAGTCATTTGTCTCCTATGTGTCATCAACATGTAAATGTTTACTATTATGGTCTGTTTTGTGTTTGTCTTTAGTTTGACCGTATCTTTAGTTTGGTTATAAAAACGCCAGCACATGCATTCATTTTTAAACCTGATTAAGATCCAAACCACACATAAACCAACCAGTTATGTTTCTTCAACATGCATGTTGATTTTATTTGATGAAGTCAAAGCACCCAAAAGATGGACGAAAAGCTGAATGGATCACTGCCTGTTGTCTCCCCGGAGTATCTTCATCAGTGGTGAGTCTTCCTCCTCATCACAACGTGGCTGGTGTTTTAGCATACCTCAAAATTACATTAAATGAAAGCATGTGCACCTGTTTGTTATTTTTTATTTATTTTTCCACCATCATTCTCATACTAATAACACAAACCACACATGATGATGATGATGGGAGATCAACTCAGCATTTTATTATAATTTTGGTTCTGTCACAGGGTTCGGTCTGCCCAGCAGTTTCAAGCTCTCCAGGCCCAATACGCAAACTTCAACCCCAAACACCAATTTCACTACCCAGAGAGTCAGATTGGAGAGACAGCCATGGCTCACACGGCTAACCCAGAACCCACCATGGATCAGCTGGAACCTACCAACTTGACTAAACGTACTGTGATGCTTTTTGGTTAAAACATCAGGTGTTGATTCTGAGTTAGGCTTTAGTCACCACTGTAGTTCTGCATAGTGACACCTGGATTGTAAAGTTTAATCCTAATGGAGAAGTTTAATCTGAACTCAAACCTAACAGAGTATTATTAAGGTATTATGATGTATGAAAGCCTGTTAAGTGAATTATTTAGTTTAAAGGGATAACATTTTACAACTAAGCTCCAAAAGGTCTTCTATAATTTGTTTTTTCCCCTTTTCTTATAGCTCCAGCCAAAAAGAGAGGTAGAGCAGCACAACCCAAGGAACCCAAACCACCAAAAGTCCCCAAGGAACCCAAACCACCAAAAGCCCCTAAGGAACCCAAACCACCAAAACCACCAAAAGCCCCTAAGGAACCCAAACCACCAAAAGTCCCCAAGGCACCAAAACCACCCAAGGACCCAAATGCCCCTAAAGCCAAACCAGGTCCAAAGCCCAAAAAAGCTGCTGAAGCTCAGGCTGATGGTAAACAGGAGAAGATAGATGAGAGCTTCAAGAAGGTGAAAAGGAAAGTGGATCGGTTCAAAGGGATGACAGAGGAGGAAGTCATGAAAAAGACTTTACCAGACCTGCTAGACTACAACCTGGACTATGTCATTGTAAGATGTGCTTCTGAACAATTAACCACTAGAACACTCTAACCCCGGCTTTCCACAGGACATGAAGGCGGTGCGAAACGGCCGCGAAACATACTACGTGGCAATTAGCCGCCATTATAGTGGACAGGGTCCTTTCCACCTGCAGATATGTGTAACGTTTTGAACGCGTCCCAGAAGCGACGGCACACTATCATTACATCTCAAGTCTATTTTTTACGTGCTATGCTTCTAAAACACGTCAAACTCCGAAGTTTAGATAAGGCCAGACAGGAAGTCAAACACGAAGGCAGTGTAACACATCCGAAAACTTCCAAAATAAAAGTCACGTGTAGTACGTCATTTCCTGTGAAATCCCCGTTGCCTATGTAAACAGAACAGAAAATAAACCACAGACCTTTTTGGCTACACGCAGCTGTCTTTCTCCTTGCTCGTCATTGTGTGGACTTCTGAAATCACGCGTGGTGTTGCAATTCTCCCGAGATCTCGTGACCTTGCGGGATCAGCTGTGTGGAACGCTTTCGCTCCCATTTCACGTCAGAATCGCTCCCGGTTGGGAATGAGCTCGTGGGTAAAACAGCACTATTGCATTGCGTGCCGCTTTCACATCCTGTGGAAAGCTGGGGTTAGAGTGGATATGATTGTGTTGCCTACTAGCAGAAAACCAGAGTTTTTTCTCAGAGGGCACCATCTAGAGGTGAAATAAATGCACCTCAAGCCCTTCTTCCTACTTCTGTGATTACGACGGGAAGCAGCGCCTCTCGTTCATGAGCGCACACCTCTAGTCAAGCAACAGAGCTAAAACATTGTTTTACAATTATTATTCTCACGTTATGTTGTTTATTCATAATATTTTTTAAGACTTGTCCACAAGAAGTGTGGCTAACTGTGCATTAGTCTAGGTACTTCTGCAAATGCTCACGCACGCTCTTTGATTGACATCAGCGTGTAAGCGGATGTCTAATGCTATTGGCTAATGCTGAGTGGCACTCCTTCAAAATACATGGGGCTCTATGGGACAGGGGGGAGGGCTTAGCAGAATAAATTACATATCGCCTACATGATATCACTGTGTGTGTGTGTGTGTGTGTGTGTGTGTGTGCATTTTCAGATTGGAATTAATCCGGGGCTGATGGCGGCGTTCATTGGTCGCTGGTTTCCTGGGCCTGGGAATCATTTTTGTAAGTTCTGAGTTCACATTTAGAAAAGTGTCAAAGGGAAACGATGTGCTAACCCAAACAATACCAGGTGTTTGTGTCTCTGGCTAATAAAAGCACTCATCAGAGCTGTGTTTATTTCTGCTGTGGGTGAACTACAGCAGAAAGGACTGATGTCTGTCTCAGTCTCATCTGTAAATGAAGACTGAGCAGGATTCTCTTACTGGAAACTGTTACCAGTTTGAATAACCTGGGGATGGTTTGATTCCAGGGAAATGCCTGTATCTGTCTGGATTTACAGAGGAGCAACTCAACCACATGCACGACACAACACTGCCTGTCAAGTACAAAATGGGTTTCACCAACATGGTAGCAAGGGCGACACCTGGAAGCAAAGACCTCTCAAGGTAGGCGAGTCCTGCAGACCGATGAACCACAGAAGACTTACCGACTCACGTGCTGTGTGGATGTGTTTGTTTTTCCATTTCTAGTAAAGAGTTACGAGAAGGAGGCAAAATTCTTGTGGAGAAGTTGATGAAATACAAACCACTAATTGCTGTGTTCAATGGAAAATGTAAGGTCTTTTCTGTTATAGGAGCAACAGATAGAACAAGGTTGTTAGGCTGACTAAATGAGATGGAGCTTTCCTCTGTTTTTAGGTATCTATGAAATGTTCTGCAGAGAGCTGTTTGGAAAAAAACCACAGAAACTTGAATTTGGTCTGCAGCCGCACAAGATCCCTGACTGTGATGTGGTAAGAGCGTCAGTCCCAAGGATTTACAGAAATCTTAATGGCATCATGATATTACTTTATTTGTGTGTGTGTGTGTGTGATGGTGATCATGCCATCTAGAAATTATCTGGACTGAAAATATTCTAAATGTGCAGTTTCTCACTTTGTCAAAGTAAAAATCTGCTTTTCTGTCGTAAAATTCAACCCGTTTTAAGCTAGACGTGTGTGGAACCCTGTGAAAAGTGAAATAACGGGACTTTTTTTGTATCCAGGCGCTGTTTTTAATGCCTTCTTCCAGCGCTCGTTGTGCCCAGTTTCCTCGTGCGCAGGACAAAGTTCACTTCTACATCAAGTTGAGGGAGCTCAGAGATCAGCTGAAGGGAGAAAGGAGAAGTGCTGAGATCCAGGAGGTGGACTACACCTTTGACCTTAAGCTAGCTAAGGGTGAGCAGCAGGAGGATTCATCTTTCACATATAAGTCCGTATTGACGAGCTAGACCACATTTGTCATTCTCCTGGTTTCCCATCCACAGAGGACGCTAAGAGGTTAGCCATAAAGGAGGAGCAGTATGATCCTGGTTATGAAGATGCTTATGGAGGAGCCTATGTGGAGAAAGGACCTGATGAAGGCCAAGCTGGAAGTCACGTCAATGGTCTTTGTACATTCTCATCTGCTGGAAATGCAGGTAACAACACTCACACGTCAGGTGATTTACATCACGCCAGTGTTCATGAAGATACATAATCCCTCATGGTCACTATTAGGCAGACGTAAAGGCTTCTTTGATTGAGGAACTTTTCTAAACTGCTGATAGAGAAAAGTCTTCATACTTCTGTGTTTAGATTGTTGCAGAAGTCTGTTAGCTGGACTAGATTAACCATCTCTGTCACCTCCAAGCTGCAGCCAGACTAACAGGAACAGATTAGCAATCCCACATCTCTGCTGCCCTCTACTCCCTACACCAGCTTCCTGTTGAGTTTACTTGCCTATAAAGCTCTCCAAGGCCAGGCACCAGAACATGTGTCCTCCTGACTTCTCACTGAACATGCTCCTCATGTTCTCTGTTCACAGGCTGATTATTGAGATTTTACAAATTGATTTTATTTTATCACAATTTGATTTTTTTTAATTGTAAATTGCTTTGTGACTGTATCTCTGTGAGAAGCACACGATTAATAAACTTTACCTACAGAGGTTGTCGGACATTATATTAGTCACATTATGGAGATTGGTGGTTTTAATTCTCAGGACACGAAGGAGCACACCTTGATTTATCTGAAACAGACTTTACTGAAAAAGTTAAGCATTAAATCATTTTAGATTGTAAAATAGCTGCAACAAAAATGATTTGATCACTCAGCTCTGCAGGAGTCTGCACAACAAGCTGCCACAGAAAAACACTGAGCTCAGATTTTGAACCAATACAACAAACCTGGTAAAATATTGGCACACAGGTTTTTTTTCCACCTTTATCTGTAAGAGTTTGTTGTAGGTGTAGCCTCATGTAGACAAACCCTTTAATGTTACTAAATAGGGATGTGTATTGGTAAAATTCTGATAATACGATACGTATCACGATACATTGGGATACATTCAGTCAGACGATATTAGTGATTTTTAGACTGAATTTATTGTTGGAAAATTCAATAAACAGTCCAAACTGATACGTAACATGCGCTGCAGATTTTACAGACTGCATGGCTCTTGTCATAGTCTTTACTGCCTTCCTTTGTCTTGAATCCAAAATAACTTCATACATCAGCTTTGAAAGTTGAAGGGCTGGATGAACCTTCTCCTCTTCAGCCATCGGTGAGCTAGCGTGAGTCGGCCATATACAGTCCATTATGGTTGGAGAGTGAGAGCTTCTTCCTCCGTCAGAGTGAAGGCGGCAACACTGCTGCCAACTAGCGGTCGGCGTTTGATTTGCACCAAAAAAAAGAAAATACACAAATGTTTGCATGTAATTTCTTCCAAAAATTCAATACACGGCTTTTGAATATCAATATAATATTGCAGGAAAAAATATCAGGATATATTGCCATATCTATATTTTCTTACATCACTATTACTAAAGTAGTTTGTGGAGGCCAACACGCTGGTCTTAACCTTATCAGACCCGCTCCTTATTGGTGCACCAGGACAACTCATCTCTGGATCTGAGCAGCACTTGTTCTTATTGGGTTGTTTCTGTTGTCTCGTATGTAGTACATGTTGTTATCTCTGCTCCTCTTTTGTTAAATGTTCTTCTGACTCCAGAAAGAGTAGCTGCTGCTTGTGCTAACAGGAATCTTAATTAACTAAGCTGACCCTCTATACACCAGCTAGCTGGCAGCCTTTTCCTTTAGAATGGTGCGGTGTTCTCGAGGAAATTTAAACCTCTGTTTTTGTCTTCACCTCTTCCTTACATGCTGTTGGATATGTTTGTTGTAAGTTCAGTATTTAGTGTAAGGGTGAAGCATCATAAAAAGGTCTTGAATCCCTTAATAACCATTAAAAACCATCTTTGTCCTTGTTTCCATCCTCAGAAGAAGCGAAGGAGGCGAGTACATCCCAGACAGAGGGCCAGCTCCCCGACGGGCAGTGGATGACCCAGTCGTTTGCTGATCAGATTCCAAACATCAGTGATGGACCAAAAGATGGCAGCGTGTGAGGGAATAATCCAGGAACACCAGCAACTCAGTCCTCAGACCTCGCTTAGTTAGGTTTTAGATATTTGTTCTTATTAATGACGTCTGAGTGAAAAACGAACACACGTAGAAGTTTCGCAGACTTTTTTTCTGCACATTTTATTTTTTATTTTGTGCTCTTCTGAACATGTGCGCTTGTCTACACAGCAGTCTTTTTAACATGTGAAATCAGGGACAGTGATTGTTGTGCAGGTTTTTTCTTTAAACTGTTCTTTACTGCACTGAGCTGCAGTAAGCATCAACGTTTGAATCTGCTGTAAGGGCAGGAGTTATTTTATAAGCTCTTATCCACGTGATCCTCAGTGTGGAGCGAGGGTCACATTCATCATGGTGCTATGAGATAATGAGAAGACTCGCGGGTCTGCAGCTACAGAGGAAGAACCTATGAGAAGCCTTTCAATGTTACACACCTCTAAATGCTTCTTTTATTCTGCATCACCTTTGTTGCGTTAGAGATGTTACAGTTGTTTTAGTTTATGAAAAATATCTTTCTTATGGAATTTTATGAAACATCTGTTAATTGAAATGTCCAAATAATGCTTTTTAATAAAAATTGTGTTGGACAAGACAATAGATATGTGATGTTAAACTTCAGTTTCATTATTTAAGTTCAGAATTTAGACGTATCAAAAAGGATTTAATTTTTTAAACCATAACAAGAAGGAAAATGACAGAAGATGGGTAACAAAAGTTGTACTTTTACTGAAAATATCAGTAATGCTACAGAGATTTCAGATAAAAATATCAGATTACATAACAGATCTGACGTATCATGAGGTAGATGGCTAACACCTTTAGAAGGATCAGTCTGATGTTCCCGGGATTAGTTTCACTGGGTGGTCACTCCTGGCCTAACCCTTAGTTAAAGGTGCAATAAGTAAGAATTTTACAGTGAAATAATCACAAAACCGTCTAATGTCTCAACCATGTTGGAAGGACGGTTACTTTGAAACAGATTTCCTTCTCAGCTGAATGGAGGGTTAGTTTGTCTCCTTTTAAAAAGGCAGAAGAGGGACGTCATCTTTGTTTACATTCTGTCCCGCCTTCATACTTCCTGGTCCCAGAGCCAATCATATGTGAGCCTGCGGGGTTGCCAAGTCTGTGTCAGCATTTGTAATTTGACACCAGCCAGCAAAGAGCAGCAGTGGTGTAGAATCCATTATAGTCTGTGGGGGTGATCAAACCAGCTGAAATGTGGCAATTTTCAGGTGCCTCCCAGAAGAGGCTAGCTGCACCGCTAAAGATGGGATCGGCTGATTGGGTTCTATTTTTGCAGCGTGCCGCTTCTGGGACGTGTCAATTTCCACAATTAATATAGGGCTAGACAGGAAATCACACGCAGTTTCAGTGTAAAATGTCTGGTAATTTTCAAAGTAAAAGTCTATTGCAGCAATGCGATTTTATATCTATGTAGATTACATCTATACGTGTGCCGTTCCGCGATGCTGATTCTTCCAGTGTGAAGTAGGGGTAAGAAGCCACAGCATCCTTTTGTTTTACTCTAGGCTAGAGGCTAATGCTGAGCTAACAATGCTAACAGTGAATTAGAAACAGCTAGTTGGCTCTAAAAAAATCTCAAGCTACCTTTGTCTATTACCAACATCTGGATATTACAGTGAAACGTATTTATCAACTTGTGTGTGACTCGTATTCACTCGTCATCTAGAATCTTCCGGTGCTGATCCGTAACTGGCAACAGTTACTCACAACGGACTTGTTTGTTTTGAAACATGGACTGCAGTACCCACATTTGACCACAGGATGTCATTCTTACTTCATGCACCTTTAAAGTCACTTATGACTCCATAAACTAGCTTGGCGAAGTTAACTGGTTTCACAATAACAGAAAAAAGTCTGAACTTCATACAAAGATGATCAAAACACCAAAGTTCTGTTTTCACCAAATGCAGCTTGTTCATAAATTCATATCCTGGTTGGGAAAATGTCATAAGTCACGTGAAAACAAGAGTTTCAGATACTTTGTCCATCTTCTACAACATCATTATTATTTATACTTTATTGATGCCGTGGGAAAACATTTCTCTGGATTTGACTCATTCCCGTGTTTGTTCAGCGCCCAGGGGGCAACATTTGGTGTTTAGTATCTTTCCCTCTGCCCCTCTGATCCGGGGCCAACCACCCATTCAGTATGCTCAACATGTTAGCCAAATCTCTCTTTACCAATGAACGAGTTTAATGGAATGTTAAAAGCTAATCGTTAGGTAAACATCTACACCCAACATTAGCAACAAAACTGGCTGTTGATTTTACAAATATGAGGCTACAGACTGATGTAACTAGAAATACATTTGTAAACTATATTTAAGGCCCGAAACAGTTTTTAATAGGTAGAGATGCTTGTTTCAGTGTCTAATGTCACTTTACCACATGCAAGAACAAATAATGATCAAAGGCCCACATCAACCGTCCGCTAGGGTCCAGAAAGAGATTGATTTTAATATTTTGTTGATTGATGAGGTCAAAGGTTTATGTCTCCTCCTGCCAGGTCACTGGGATGGGGTTGTCGTGACACAGCACATTAAAAGGAATAAGATAAAAGCAGAGATGAACATTTTATCAGAAAGGTGTTGCAGTAATGTAAAATATTGCATTTGCTATCAGACAAACCTGCTGCTGTCATCCACTGTGATGCTGCATGTGTGACTTCAGAGACCTGCTGTGACCATTCAGAGTTTGTAGTTCACGCTTCAGCCTGAGAAGGTCCAAATATTAAAACCTTTTTAATAGAATTATAATCACATCATAGCTCCAGTCTGCCTCACCTTTTAAAGAGAAGGAGGCTGATGTTCACGGGAAGGAAGAGGAGGGTCTGCAGCTTCACAGGAAGGATGTTAGTGAGTGAGAAACACCAGCCGCCACCATTAAAACTCTGCCTGCACACCTCACACAGCACTAACACACACACACACACACACACAGAGGAAGAAATTAACTCATTGGTTGTTCCTGAACATCTGACCGATTGACAGTTGGGTCTTCTTCCATATTTTGGCAAAAATGGTGACATCTAAATATGGTGCTTGTTTTCAGTTGAATTAAGTAATGATTTTGGAGTCCAAAGTTGTTTAGGACTGGATCCAAAATACTTTCTCCACTTTTTAATACTATTTTTTAAAGGAACACTTGGCAGTTTTGGCTTGTTTTTAGCACCTCCTAGTGTTCGTTAGCGAAAGTGAAACTTATCTCCTCGCTGTGCGTTCATCTTTTTAACACCTTAATCTAACTGCTGAAACGTCTCCTCAGCCTTCATTAGTGTCTACAGGAGCGGTTCATCACTAAATCAAACAAATCAGCTGTGTTCACGATCTAAAACATGCAGGAAGCATGCTGGAAGCAGACTGCAGCACCAGGTATGTCAGCTCCACTTTACTAAGTCCAACTGAGACCGGACGGCCACTCTGAAGTTGCAAATGCGGTATTCTGGCCACAGAGGGTGGTGGAGGTCTGAGTAACATTTCATTAACCTTGTAAAGGGTCATTTGAGCACATACTGGCTCAAGAAAATGATTTAAAAATATGAAAAAGTTGCATAGTATGGCTTTAACCGCTGAATCTGGGGATTCATACATACATGTAGAAGCTCTTCTGTGTGCGCACCAAAACTCAGTTGCAGAATCACTGAAAGATTTCAATGACTTGGCTTTTAAATGTGACTAAGAAAAGTAGTTTTATTTTAACTTTGCTCTTATTTTGTACAGCACTGTAGGGAGACTTGGGTTGTTGACAATGCACCCAATGAGTAAACTTGACCTTTTGTAAATCTACAACAAAGAGGAACTCAGTAAGTCACGATCACTAATCAACCTTTGATCTGTCAAGTTTAAAAACATTTTAGACCCTTCAGCCCGACTTATTAACAGTTGTGGGTGAATGTATGTGTATATTCACCCTGAGTGAACCAAGGTGTTATTTTTATATAATCATTCCACCATGAAAAACATAAAGTTCACATATATCATTAAAAGTCCCAAACCATAAAACCCATGATGGACGCACGTTAGCTTCTGATGGTAACATCCACTGTCTATTCTTACCTTTCTTAATACCCACTGGGAGGTTTTCTATCACTCTGTGGTCCACACACTGATGTTCCTCCCATTCAGGACGTCCTCCATTATTCAGGATCTTCCTCCTCTTCCTCCACTCTTTCACAGACCCACAACAAGGAGGTTTGTCTCCCAGCAGCACACTGTGGGGATCCCACTCCACACCAAGCAGATCTAATATAAGTAGAGTCAAATGGAATCATCAGTGGACCAATGGTGAGGCTTACTGGTGAGGAACGAGGAGGTGGGTGTGCTTGCCTCTTTCTTTCAGGAAACGAAGAGCATCTATGTAACCATTGTGGCAGATCTCAGCCAGCTTCTGCTCCCCCACCCAAAAAAAAAAAATCTCACTTAAATATAGTTTTAGACTCCACCAACAGAAATCTGGACAAGGACGCACCTCCAGTTTAGGAGGCAGGAAGGATGTACACACACGATGGACATTTCCAGTGTTGACCTGTATGCTAACGTTACCGTAGTGAGCCTCGAAGAAGTTGAAAGTCCCCTCCTTGGGGCAAATGTCGCTCTCACCTGAGAATGGGGCCATGGTGATGGTGTTCCTGTGCTCAAACAGGGGCATGTTGTTGCTCAGGGCTCCATCCATGTAGAACTAAAGAGAAACGGGAGACGATGAATGGAGATTATGAAGATTAAGATTTAATAACTGAGAAATCTGGGATTTATATTGATTTTCTTTGGCTTTTTTAATTTTAAAAACATAGCAGCCATTATTAGCATTTGGCTTTCATGTAGTAACAGCTTTCATGTTCTAAACTCAAATCCACAGATTACTGCCCCCTCAGACTTTTTCTGGTTTGGCTTTTGTGATTTAAAAGTTTCAGATTCAGTCTGTAGGAGGATCAAATACTTGTCCCAGCTCTGTACTCACAACTCCTCGGTATGAAGGAGGGATGAAGCCGCAGTAGACAGGGAAGAAGCAGCTGCACATGAGAACCTGCAAAAAAAAGCATGAAGCTGATAAATGATTAGAATTTAGTAGATCTGAGCCGCAGGTCCTGATCACACCAACAGTTCTTACCTGAATGAGCTCCTCCCTGGTGGTGAACTCTGACACCAGGACATTCTCTCCATCCGACAGTCTGGTGAGGGACACGCAGAGCTTTCCAGTAGCTCGGAGGTGAGCATCTTCTGGGAGCATCTCCTGCAGAATGAGCTGCGCTGCTCTCAGTAGACTGAAGGTTGGGTGGAAAACTCCTAGGATGTGATTTCTGGCCTCCTTCGCCGTGATTAAAATATTTAAACACAGCTTTTCTGAGGGAGAAACAACAGCGAGTTATCATCTTTGCTGTTCAGGAAAAATTCTTGGAGTTATGAACAAATCATATTTTATTCCTCCTGGTTTAAAGTCCTTTTATTCAGATTTATGTGTCATTGTCACATCCTAATCAATCACATAAACCTGTGTTTGCTGATGTTTTTCTCTCATGTGCTTCTGTTGTCTTTAAATATGATGTGAACTATGGAGTTTGCGCTCTCTCTCTCTCTCTCTCTCTCTCTCTCTCTCTCTCTCTCTCTCTCTCTCTCTCTCTCTCTCTCTCTCTCTCTCTCTCTCTCTCTCTCTCTCTCTCTCTCTCTCTCGCTCTCTCTCTCTCTGTTACATGATTTTAGTGTGTCAGTGACCCTGCAGTGTTTGATGTCTGCTCCAAGTGCCGAACAGAGCACCAGATAACATAATCCTGACCTTTATGAATAAACAACTAAGCCCCAGTAAGAAGCAGAACGAACATATTTATTTACATTAGAAAAATGGGAGAGAGGGAGTGAAGTACCGGATTCGTTCATGGAGTAGGAAGAAAACTGGGTGATAGGGCAAAAGCAAAGAGTGGAACAAACTTTAATCTGGAATGTACAGTAATAAGACTCACCGATGGGAATCCCTACAGCCAGAGCTGCTGCTACAAGACACCCAGAAGAAGCTCCGCCAATTTTAGACGCACCATGAACCAGGTGTGGGGCCCTCTCCAGGATACAGCTCAGAGCTCCAACGTAATAGATGCTCCTAAATCCACAGCCTGCAAAAGAGATGTTCCAGTCCTCGCCTCGGTCCATCATCCTCTCTGAACAAGCATCAGGCCTGAATTCAACCTATGAATAAGTCTCTGATACTCTTATCTTTTCTCGTGGGTTTTTTTCAATATTGATTGTCCTATCACCAATACACAAGTGGGCGGTGCTTCAGTTTATGTCGCACAACTTACAATTAAACCAGCTGATTGACGTGAGGTTATGCAACGTACTGCTGTGTGGGAGGGAGAGTGGACTATGAGCATCTACACCCAACGATGAGCATTCTGATTGGCTTTGGATGGATTATGAAGGTCTACATGTCATCAACAAAAACATTCCCACACAGGATTTTATTTATTTATTAGGCTCCCTATAGGTGGTTTAACTTTGAATAATTTGGATTATTAGAAGTTGGATTTTCTTGTTAAAGTTATTTATTCATGCTTGTGATCACTTTTGTCTTCCATAATAAAATATATAGTTAACTTTGATGACAAGAAACAATTAAAACATTTAAACAGTTTTTGTTCCATTCATGCCTCTTTGTGATGTAAAAAGATGCTCAACTTCATTCACTTTGAGGCGGCAGTGATCTATTTTGACCACCAGGGGGCAGCAGAACCTGCCCTAGCTCATACTTGCAACATTTAATATGAGGGACTAAAACAATGTAGGAGCCATACAAATATAGTGGTCAGATGTTTTATTTGTTAATGTTTAGAACTGTGATGTTTTGTTTGTGAACGTTGTTTATCAGTATGTGTGTCAACAAAACATGGGTGGTGGTTTGAGTCTTTTGTATTCTTCATTCAATCAAATGTTTTGAAATGAAAGGACTTAATCAGTTAAAACATTTTATTTTTAATGTCTAAAGCTAGAAAATGATTATTGTCTATTATTTTACACAGTTTTTAAGATCAAATGATGGAAATATTGGAAAAACGTATGATTGCAAAAGTACAATTGTATATACCACCTTAAAACAAACATATCTCAGGGTATGGAGTAAAAATTGTGACACAGTTTGGACGAGGTTTTGAAAAAATGCTTAATTCAAAACTTTATAAAGTTAAAATGATAACTTCTTGTGTACTTCTGGGCTAAGTTAATTTGCAACTTAGACTGTAATTTCATTTAATGTCTAACAATGCCTTGAAATTTATTTTGTATTCATCTAGAAAGGGCCGAGGAACTCAGAATCGCTGCTTCTCCTAATCAAACACAGTCACCTGAGGTAGTTTGGGTATCTGCTTATATTTTCCATCCAACTGGAAGGAGACCCTGCTGAAGCCAGAACTTCCTGAAGGGATTATACATATACTGTATATCCTATCTGACCTGGGAATACCCTGGGAGAGGCTGGAGAGTGTCCCTGAGGAGAGAGAGAGCTGGGTAAATGAATGCTTGATGGATGATCTCCAATCTGTTACAATTAATTTATTTAAGGTGGCTTAAGATGATTTCATAATGTAACACAAAGTTTCAGTTGTACATTTTTTCTAACTATTGATTATTTTGTTGCAGAATATTTAGCAGAAGGAGCTTCTATTGGAGCTCTTGAACAGCACATTTCCAGTGGCGTCCCTAGAATTTTTTCAAAAAGGGGCCTTGTAAAAATTTTGGGGTGGCACACCAAATTGGTTCTTGTGATAACTCTGGGAGAGTTTAGCCTGTAGCTGTGCAACACAGTCATGGAACACTCACCCCTCCCATCAGGTATCATCCCTCCCATCAGGTATCATCCCTCCCATCGGGTATCATCCCTCCCATTGGGTATCATCCCCAAAGCCAGGCCACGCCTGAACCTGAACCGGAACCCACATTGCCCAAGTAAACAATAACACCAGTCGACGTTTTCTAGGTCCAAACATCTTTTGTTGTCCGTGACTTCAAATGGTGTTTTTCTTTTTGGGACTTTGGTAGTTTGTCCTAAATTTGAGGTGATAGTAGCCGGCTGTTTCTCCTTCTCTGATATTATTGAGCAGAAAACCTCTCACACCAGTGGTGTTCTGTTGATAAATAAGTCAGGGTGTAATGAGTGGAAGACCCAGGGAAGTGTGGAAGAGCTGCGGTTCGGTGAAACCGATAACCGGAGGGTCCAATAGTTGCTTTCGGTCCGAGCCGTGGAGGTTTTTAGACAAATGCAAGAGAATCACTTTAACATATTAATAGCTATACTATGTTAGAACGTTGTTAAGAGGCATGAAAAAATGTTTTAGGCTAGCTTGTTTTGCAGATTTGCCATTTTAGCGTTAACTCAGACATTTCAGAAAAAGAAACTTTTTAACAATTAGCTCAGTTGTTATTCCAGATGTTATTTTATAAATATTTTTAAAATGTTTAATATGTCTTCATTTGTCTCAACATAAACATCCACACAAAATATTGGGATTTCTTTTTTTTTTTTAATGGTGAGCCTCAGTGACATACATTTAAATTGTTATTTATTAATAAATTATTTATTAAAATAAATTTATTCATTGGCTTTAAAATTTATGATGATTAAAAAATATGAATATATGGGTTGTGTGAACATGAATGTGATTTGTTAAGGGGGTGGGGGTTGGTCTTCCCTGGGGGGGCCAGTGGGGTGTCCATGCCCCACCCCCCAAAGGGCACCACTGCACCCTTCATGTACTGCTGCAGACAACAAGATGCTTGTATGTTTTGTAGAAATTTGATCAATCTTTGTAGAGTAATAAACATTAGATTAGGCAAGCCAGCTTTATTTATAAAGCACATTTCATACAAAAAGGCAATTCAATAACAAGAAAATCCAGTAAAAACCTAAAACAGTTTATTTTAAAATCAAATTTGAAATACACAAATAAAATAAAATAGAAAATACAAAGTTAAAAACTGAGTAGCTACAGTGCAGAAGGTGCGGCATAAGAAGCAATCACTCAAAGACTGATGAAAGATTTTCATGATTAGTGCAGACTTGAATCCCAGCAACACGTTTCAGATTAGAAAACATTGACTGAACACAGATGGTCAGTTTCTCTTATGTTCTTTGACAGTAACAATCTTATACATTCATTTATTCAATACTTCCTCTTAAAGAGCAAATTGCAAGTTAGAGACTCCCATGACTGAATGTTTAGAGAAACATAACAGAAACTCGTTTTAAAAAGTTTTTTGCACATACATAAATTATTTAGGCTTTTAGAGTCATTTTTGTGAGAAAATTTTTTTCTGCCAAATCAAGTGACGTCAGAAAAGGGAGTCCCGTTAGCTTAATCCAGAGACAAATATGGATTCTAATGCGGCTCTGACACGGTGGAAACTTTAAACGTTTATAATTATACTTATGGTGGACAAAAACCATAAAAATATGAGTCTGGTGTACGCCTCAGAGAGCAGAGACAAGCCAGAGTGAGAAACGATCGGCCAAAGGAGAGAGATTGAGCTGTGATGTGAGGAGAAGCAGCGGGGGAGCAGCAGGTGTCTTGGTGAGTTAACGATGTTAGCTTAAACTCGTGTGCTAACATCACAATATTTAGAGCGAGAGAGGGAGAGAGAGAGACGCTGCGGAACAAACGGAGGTCTCTGGAGGCCAGCGTTGACCTCCGTGAGTTGGTACCGACACCGATTTGGGTTCCAGAAGTCCCGTCTTTCCAGCTGCCCAAAACGCCCCCAGACACGGAGATAAGAGGCTAGTTTTACTTATTTAGAAACCCGTGGACTCAATGTCTGCTCAGGCTGGAGTTTTTACAGCCTTCACAAACAATAGTTTATCAAAATTAACACAATCCTAAACTAGTGAACACACACACTGACTCGATAACACGACTCTACCCTAAAACTCTCCACGCTTCACACTGAGCTGGGGCAGAAACTAGCTTAGAACTCCCTTGAGTTACGTCAGAGGCTAAGATTTAGAAAAAAGAGCATTTTTAGAAGATTTGCTGAAAAAGGCCACTTTTGACTCAAAAATCTGTGCTGTTATGTATTTTTAAATGAAATGCATACAATATATGTTTAAAATAATATGTTTTGGACAGCATTTTATATGAATTAGAAAAAATTTAACCTGCAATTTGCTCTTTAAAGTGCAACATTCAATATTTCCTTGAGTCCAGACGACTGAGTTATCTGTTTATTTGGAACTTCGCTCAAACCCAAAGTTTCTAAGTAAATCCAGCGCTCTGCCTAAACCCCAGCCTCTACCTGCACCTGGAGACCCAGAGCTCATGTCAGGTGCTGTGGCTGAAGGTGGCATCATGCTGTCAGGGTTCCAGGTGGGAGTGGCCTCTGAGCTTAGTGCAAAAGCCTTTATGACTTCATGTGTTGGATAGCACAGGTTCAGGTCTGATGGAAGGCTTGTGCTTCTGCGCAGAAGAGGCCGACTGAAAGAGGACAAAGCAGTTTGATGACTTCAACATTTCTACCTAAATGATCATTTGAGCTGTAGACCAGAATTACGTATCCTAATACGTAATGGTACCTAATACACAATTGTTCCTGGATGGTGTGAGACAAAAGCTTGTGTGGATCATGACAGAACACACAATTTTCTTTCAAAAACACAATCTAGTCCAAAGATCAGGTCAAAGTTCCCCCCTTTAGTCCAGGAGAAGATACTTTATCTCTAAACCTAATCTGTCTTATCTGTTGTTAGAGATAAGTTGTCATGTCTGAAGCAACAGTTCAGCATTAGTGAAGAGCTATAGACACATTTTAATATGTCTCCTACCTTTTTCTGCCTTCCACCTTTTCCTTTAGAGCTGGTTTGTCTCCTGCTGAACCAAAGATCCGGCTCACATCTCGTGGCACATCTGGAATCCAGTCCTTAACTCTGGAAGGGAAAACAACTTCTTTCATGAAATAAAAACAACAAATTAGTTAAAAATCTATGATGTGGATACAATTGTTGGTAGCCTTCCAAAAAAAAAAAGTTAAACAAATCAAACTGGTCTGGACAAAAATGATGCAACCCGTACCTTAATCATTAATGTAGTTGCTCAACCTTTTGAGGTGAGACCTCTCACCTGTGAACAGGTATTCTGGTCCACTCATGAGCAAACTGCTTCAGCTGTCTCAGGTCTGACAGTTTCCTTCTCCAAATGTTTCAGCTACTTTCCTCCGATGTTCAACAGGATCTAAATCAGGACTCATAGTGGGTCACTTCAGAAGAGTCCAGTGTTTGGTTCTGATCCATTCTTGGTGTTTCTAGCTGTGATTTTTGTCATTATTCTGCTGGAGGACCCATGATCAACATGTCCCTGTGGTCACATTAGGTTACACTTTTCACGAGGAACCATCATTTTAGTCTTAACCAGTTTCATTGGTTTGGTTTTTGCTTCGGTTGAACCACAATTAAAAAATGTCTGCTTTTCACCAGTTGACTTTCACTAAAACTTTAATTGTTAATTTTGCCAGATTCACGTGATTTCAGTTTCTAGTGTGAGTTTTTCTTCCTTTAATGGAAGGTAGGTACCAATAATTGTATCCATGTCTGTACTTCATACATAAACACTGAATAAAAATTGAGATTGATTTTCCTTCTCTTATACGCAGCTCCTGTAGATCTATAAGAGAATAAAAACGTTTGTACCTCTGAGCTAGAAAGCGGGCTGACTCAAAGGGCAGATAGGACGTCACTTTCTTTGGCAGGTACTCGGTCATTTGGGTCAACAGACCACCAGCAGAGTGTGTCTCTCTACAGGCCGTACACAAGACTGTCAAAAACAATCAAACACATTGATGTGCTTCTCACAGCTGATAGTAACTAACGTCAATTGTAGATTCTTGTTTTCTTTCATTTTGTCTTTGTATATCACAAACGCACCAGTAGCTGTCCTTACCTCTCTGAATGCTAATTGGGAGGTTCTTTATGAGCTTTGGATCCAGCCACTGGTGATCTTCCTGATCCTGCTTCGTTTCTCTCTGTACGGGTGACTGCTTCAGCTGCTCACAGCAACGTTCAGATGTGTCAGCCTTCAAACTCCTCAGTGGGAGCTCACTGCCGATCAGATCTGTGACGGGTTTGAATATGAAGCTCTGCTCTCAGTGGTCAAACAGCTTCTACAGAAGAGTTTGTAATCTGTTGGGTGCTTTTGATGGATAAGCTAAACACTTGTCTTCTCACCTGTTTAACAGATATTGTAAAAAAAACAACGTTCTTACCGTTTTCCTGCAAGAAGCGGAGAGCATCCATGTAGCCATTCTGACAGATTTCTGCCATTGCCTGTAAGTTTTAGGAGCCATTAAGAAACTTAAAATCAGTTGTTTTTATCTGCACAGTGTTAAAGCTGTCAGAATAAACAATTATATTGTGTTTATTCAAAGTGTTAGAGACAAGAAAGAGGCTGAAACAACTCATCCACTTTAAACATGCATTAATATCACATCCTTTCAAATCTTCATCAGATTTTTACAATGTTGTGCTTTATCTCACATAATCACAATATTTCACACAACCTGAATTTGGAGTATGTTTTCTGAATGACTTTTGGTATTTTTTGGCTCCACACTAGCTTCATTACCAATCTGCTTATTCCATTAATAAAGACATGTAGAGTTTTCAGAAGGGTTTGTATAACTTTAGATTTCAACACTTTGAGGTGGTTTTCAATGCAGTTTAGTCTAAAACTTAATGCTAAATAGTTTGAAACAGTTCCATATCTTGTGTTTTATACATTAATCTTTGCTGAATGTGTGCTTTGGGTTTTTACTTTATTTCAGGTATTTACTTTAAGGTTTTCTTCTACCTCTCTTGCTCATGGTGTGCCACAAGGTTCTGTTTTGGTGCCCCTACTGTTTCAGCTTTCTGCTCCCTCTTCATCACATTCTCAACATTTTTAAATTTGTTTCCTAAATTTAACTATACATCTCCTTTAAGTCCCAAGAGATAACAATGGCTACAAATGTTCCATGAGTGTTTAAAGGGACACTTTGCAACTTTTTAATATTTTTAAATCATTTTCTTGAGCCAGTATGTGCTAAAATGACCCTTTACCGGGTTAATGAAAGGCCACCCAGACCCTGTCGCCCTCTGTGGCCAGAATATTCCACTTGCAACTTCACAGTTGCCGGTCCGGTCTGTTGGGACTTAGAAAAATTTAGCTTGACCTACCTGGATCTGCAGTCTGGTTCCAGCATGTTTCCTGCATGTTTTAGATCATGAACACAGCTGATTTGTTTGATTTAGTGATGAATCACTCCCATAGAAACTAATGAAGGCTGGGGAGACATTTCAGCAGTTAGATTAAGGTGTTAAAAAGACGAACGCACAGCGAGGAGAGATACGTTTTACTTTCGGTTTCACCAACGAACACTAGGGGGTGCTAAAAACAAGCCAAAACTGACTAGTGTCCCTTTAAATTCAATTAAAAGCTTGATGGCTTGGAACTGGACTATTGTAATTCACTGTTCGCTTATTTTGACTAAGGATTGATAGCAGGCTATTCAGAATGATTGCCTAACGCTTCTAAACACACACTTCACTCTGCTGCTTTTCCAGTTCCACATAACAAACCTGGTTTAGGTTTTTAGAGTTCTACATTGACGAGCATCAACAAACGTCTAAGAACTTTTATATCCTTTTTTCCCCAGCAGGTCTTTAAGGTCCTATGATCAAGGCCTGATGGTTGTGCAGCATTCCAGACTTAAAACTAAAGGAGATAGAATGTTTGCAAACATTGCTCCCACATTTCGGAGCCAACATCCTCTGATCCACGTTAATAATTGAACAATATGAAACACTGATATGCTAAAAACCAAAGGCTATTTAGAAACTGATCAAACGGTGTTCTTCCTGTGTCTCACCTCTGCCTCGGGGGGGAAGAAGGTGCTGGTTACTCTATACAGGTTCTCCGAGTTGACCTGGATGCTAACGTTGTTGAAGCACACCTCGTGGAAGTTCAGCGTGGTCGCTCGGGGACATAGATCACTCTCGCCAGAGTACGGTGAGATGGTGACCGTTTTTCCCAGGTGGCATCGGGGCAGGTTGTCGCTGACGGCCCCATCCACGTAATACTGTAAAGAGTAAAATAAAAAGATCACAAAATAATCTTCTAGTTCCTTTCTAATATTAAATGATATAATGATTTTTAATGCTTGGATTAGATCTCCACCACAATTGTAAGATTTTTGTGTTTGTGATGTGGAGTAATTAGAAATGATGATGCTATGAGTTGCAGCAACCTCATCTAACACAATAGGGAAGAGTGGGTTCACTCACCGCTCCACGGTAGGTCGGTGGAACGACGCCACAGTACAAGGGAACAAAGCAGCTGCATATAAGAGCCTGAAAAAACCCACACGTCAACCATATTAAGTTCATTAATTCATATGTAAGGGGAGTTTTGGGACTGAATTTAGAGCAGATGAATTACTAATTCAAAAGGATTTTTTTATCCTCAAAGTTAAAATCTCTTTAAGTTACCTTTTAACAAATCAATAAAAAAGAAATCAATGCATAACAACGGTATAAACATGCCTATACCTGAATGAGCTCATCTCTGCTGTCGAACTGTGAGACCAGTAGGTTTTTCCCGTCAGACACTCTGGTGAGGGACACACAGAGCTTCCCAGAGGCTCGAACGTGGGCGTCCTCTGGAAGTCTCCCCAGCAGAGAGTCCTGTACGATCTGCAGCAGATTGTAAGCTGGGTGAAGGGGCCCCAGTCTGTGCTTCCTGGCCTCTTTGGCCATGTGCATCAGATCAGCACAGCATTTATCTGCACACAGCAACAAATGTCTGTGCATGACAAACTCATAACCACAACACAAGCATAAGGGTAACCACATATTTTCTGCAGGTATGATTACTGTTTAAACAGCTAATAGCCTACAATATTTTCAAGTCATACATGGCAGTATTAAATAAGAATTAAAGCTTTTTTAATTGTTTCATAAAAAATGTTAATTTTGGGACATTTGTTTAGATTTAAAAATGATTAAGATGGACCAACATTTTTTCAAGTGATTATGGTAGAAAAGCAGACATAACTAATCTGATATATTCAAATGCTTATTTTTTGTGCCAATTCATTAACACTCAACGCACCATAACATTTTTGTGGTTTTGTCACCATTCTGTCCAGCTGGTTTGCAATCAAGACAGATGGGTGCTACTATGTTAACCTTAAAGCTACACTAAGTAACTGTCATATTTTTAAGTAATTTTCTTGAACCATTAGGTGCTAAAATGTCAGTTTACGGGGTGAATGAATGGTCTCTCAGCACGCTCTGCTCCCTGTGGGGAGAATAATGAATTTGCAACTTGAGCCTCTCCAGACTGGTGACCTGAAGTCTCAACAAAGTCACGTATCTCGCGAGAAGCAGTACTGCAGGCAATCCATGTTTACACCTCAGAACAGACGAGCTAGGGATGGTTGGTGTTTATTGTATCGTGTTCATCATGGCAGAGCCTCGAAGAAACAAAGAAAACTTTCATCCGGTGCAGCAAAAAAGAACGTCAGGCCGAAAGAGCGGTCAAACGAGTCAACATCGGAAAAGCGTTGTCTGAATGGTGAGGTCTCAGAAACAAAGAAGGATTCAAACCAGATGCAGACCTCGTAATCACACTGTTGTGCTTGTATCACTTTAATATGTGGTCGGCTGGTTTGAAAACACGGGCACACAGCAAGAGAGAGGAGAAAACAACGTTTTTACAACAGTGATTAAAAACGAACACTAGGGGGCGTTAAAGCAAGTGTTGTGGAAAAATGATGTTATTGCTCAAAGAATACGATGTCGTGAAGTTCGATTGATGAAGACCCCCTCGGCTGGTTCCACCTGATCTCTTGCTCAAGGACATAAACAGGTGGTCACCCTAGCGACTAACATTCTTCCTGTATCTGCCCTTGGAGGAAATCAGTGAAGCTTGGGCATCTGTAGTCTTATCTCTTCCTGCAGTTTGTCAAGCCCTGGCCTTCACCTTTACTGCTTGTTTACTCCCTACAGCCTAGTTCTTTACATGAAAGGAAACATTGCCAGGAAGGAATGTAGCTGTACCTTAAACCAATATAGCATGCACATATTATAGTGAGATGAAAGCCAACAGCAGAGTACATGAACCATATGTGAATCACCAAGCATGAATATCATTGAACCAATCCTTCAACTCAACTCAACTCAAACTTTATTTATAAAGCGCCTTTCAGGCACGGGAGTGACAACAAAGCGCTGTACATAAAAACAAGAAAAAAATTAAAAACAAGAAAAAAATATGTGTTATAATCACCAGTGTGGTCTAACATGTTTTAGTGTTAGCGTGAAATGTATGATCAAACAATATATTCTTTCCCTTCACATGCCAAAACGGCTTAGTGGTCCTTTAATTACCCACCTGTGGTTACCATGGTGACCTTAATTAGCCACTGACAGGAAGTTTAACATTTCTGTTCTCTTTAAACTTCCCATACAGTCAATCAAACTGTCGGCACTTTCTGCTTTAATTGGTTCAGTAACATTGAAACTTCGAAATTTCTTTAAAACATGTTCTGGTGTAAAAAACACTGTTTATGTTCTTGAAACAACATTATGTAACCTGCTGAATGAAATCTGAACTTCAGCTCGTAAGGCTTTAATCTTATTATCTGCTGTTCCTTGAACCTTGTGCGCTGAATGATTTCTGACCGGGTTTTCAAACGTGATGTTATTTCTTCATGGAGATGAGGTCGATAGGTCCAACTCACCCAGGGGCATTCCTAACGTGGTGGCAGCGGCCATCAGAGCCCCTGCTGAGGCTCCGTAGACCTTGGAGGCCTCCTGTAGGAAGCGGGGGAAGCGTTCAAGGATACAGCTCGTCACACCGATGTAGTAAATCCCCATAAAGCCACATCCTGCAAAAGAGATGCTCCACTCCTTCTCTAGGTCCAACATTGTTTGTGCAGATCTAACTGGAGGAGAAGAGATAGATGTGCCCAGGTTTAACAGTTCAAGTTGCTGTTAAATGTTGCATCGACTTTATATTTTACAGCACACCTGCTGTGTCAGCATCCAAAGGTGAAAAGGCCAGAGCAACAGTTTGTGCAGAAGCTCCTCCTCCTATTGGCTAGGGCGTGTCACGTGGCCGACAGCTCGCTGTTAGTCAACAAGGGCTGCGATTCTGCAAGTTTCTTTAAAAGTTTCTGTCTTATCCAGCTGCGCATTTAAAGTCTTTTTAAAGATGAGCATCCCGGTGGTGGACTTCCGCTCCTACAGCCTGGGAGAGAAGGAGGATGTGAGCGAGGAGCAGCTGCAGGAGCTGAGTGAGGAGCTGAAGCAAGCCTTCACGGAAATAGGGTTTGTTTTCCTCCAGAACGCTGGGATTACTCAGGAGGAGGTAAAGCTGTATCAAAACTCAGATAACATTGTTTTGCAGTGCTCGGATTAACTTGCGTTCATTTGTTTGAAAGGTGAACAAAGTCATGGAAATAGACAAGAAGTTCTTCCTGCAGCCAGAGGGACTGAAACAACCCTTCAGCAGGCAGAGCTTCCCAAACAATCCCAATCATGGCTGGGTGTCCCTGGAGACGGAGAGGTTTGTCATTCACGTCAAACAAAAGAAAAGAGTCTTAGTTTTCAGTGTGCATGGTTCTAAATACAGATTATTCTTTTCAGGCTAAATCCAAAACGTCCTGGAGACCTGAAGGAGTCTTTCAACACGTCTTCATTTCACCCTGATATTGTAATTGTTCACTTTAAATATGTGCATTTCATTCTGCATATCTGTTCACTTAAACAATCAGTTTGGAGGCCAAAGTACAGCATTGTCAGTGCTGCTGATCCACTCTAATGTTAAACCAGCAGATTTACTCATCACAGAGGTCAGGTTTCTGAGTTAAAGGACAATTCTCACTCTGTTGGGTTGTAGTTGATGCATGCATTTGTAATGTGGTGGTTCTAAAACTTGCATCTAGTCTGTTAAATGATAATAAACGTATAGTTCACCTCTGCTTCACCTCCCTTCTGCAGAAATGGCCCTCAGCAGGTTTTCTGGAGATCCACAGGTCTTTCTACCAGCGCTGTAAAGAGCTGAGTCTGCGTGTTCTCAGGGTGATGGCCCTCAGTCTGGGTCTGGATCGTGATGTGTTCCTGCGTGCACATGTTCTAATAGGAAGTATGATCATTACACCAACTATTCCATGATGATATAAGGAGTAAAATCAGTAGTCGGGGCTTTAGCGTAGCACTAAAGCAAATTTTTCCATGCTGTGTCTCCTGTAGCTGATGAGAATAGAACAACTCTGCGCTCTCTGTACTACCCTCCGGTGAATATTGACACAACCAAGGAAAATCAGCTGCGATGTGGAGAGCATTCAGACTATGGCAGCATCACTCTGGTGTTCCAGGGCTCTGACGGGCTGCAGGTAACCCCCTCCATCTACCAGTCTAAATCTGAGGAATTTAAACCTGTTCGTAAAGTTTTAAAGATATCATTTATGTCAAAATAGTCACACCACAGACATCTGGAAACTTTCAGGAGCCCTTCTCAGTTTAGTTTCTACACGTCCAAATTGTAAGAACTCATGAACGGCTTTAGGGGTTGGCAACACCGCGTTAACTTATGACTGTCTTGCTGTTGCAAGTTTGACAAAACGGCATAAAATTAGCACATATCGCAAACAAACAAGATATTTTGTACTAAATATCACATGAATGTTGCTGCTTTCAATTCAACGTCATTCCAGCTGAAAATGCTAAAAAAATAAATTTTCTGTCTCCAGCTAGTCTCCAACACAAGCAGCCCAGTGATGACAAGAAAAACACAAATTGTTCACAAAGTTTTCAGTTTTACTGGTTTCTGGAGATTCTGAATGCATCAGCATCCCATAATACTCCGTCCTCTATAGGGCATTACATGTTCCACTCAATCAAACAACCGTCGTTCTCTCTTTCACAAATGGAATCTTTTCTTTTCCTTTGGACAATCCATTCTTCATTTCAGCCATGTTAATGTGTCCATTAACCATTATCTTTTTCATTCACTGGGTCAGTTACTAATGTAGTATACACCATTATAGTTATATAATAAATAATATATTATAATATAGAGTTATACAGTATAATAAAAAAATCAGCTTTGGTATCTGGCTAAATTGGTTTTTGTTTACAGCTAATGGGTGTACGTCATGCTGGTGATACATTAAAGGACGGCTGGAAACCAGACATTTCTTATTACCCTACTCATGTCACATGGTGCGTTCAATGACAGTAGTAAATTCCACTATTTGACAAGATTTTATACAAATACTAATCGCTTCCTACACTGAAAGACCAGCAGTTGCCGAAGCAAAATGATTTTGCTCTGTATGTCGGTCTAGCCACACTCTATTGGAGCCTCTGAAGCCCTGGCCAGTCTGATGGCTGGCCAATCACAGCGCTGTATCGGTTTGGTGGGTGGTATGTTAGTGTGACTGAGCATAACAAAGATGACGATGGCTCCTTTGAAACGGCTTTGTCATCAATTCTAAACTATTTGGTTTTGGTCTTTTCTTTGAGTCAAGAGCAGATAGAGCTACTTTATTTAGAAGAAGGATGTATTTGTGTCTTCGACGGTGTATAGCGGACTGCCCTGTTGACTGACATCCGTAGCGGTGAGGACGTCACATTATTTGTTGTCCAATAACACGCGCAGACAGTTTGAAAGACAACTGTAGATCCTGCCACATGACTGAGAGCCGTCAATGGGTCGGGGCCAGACTATAGGATGGCTTGCCAGGCTAGTAGTTTCCTTTATTGATCTGAGTTGTCATAAACAGTCTTTCTTGATACTTTGTTCTAATTCTAATTAATTTGTGTTTAAACAGAATATTGTTTACTTTAATTGCTTATTACAATTTGTTGTGTCTGTAGAACCGTAAACTAAACCATAAACAAGACAGATTGGCATGAAGACAACCAGCGTCTCTCATAATTGATCTGGCCAGACAACCTGGGGAGATTGAAGATTAATGTAATCCTTTTGGAGGTCACAAACTGGACAAAAGCAATACATCCTAAACACAAACATTAATAAATACTGGACCTCAAAGACATGTGTCCTCTCATGTCTTAAATTTATATCTATGATAACATTATGGTACCCTCTAACAGTCTGTCCTTTATCTATGGCCCCATATTCACATTTATATCAGCAAGTAATATATTAGTCATTACACACTGCAGTCTGTTAGATCAGCCAAAATCTTCCTTGTAGACATTTCAGATAACTTTGTTTCTAAGTCGTTGAGCTTGTCTTGATCAACCTGACACTTTTCACCCTTCAGGTTTGTGCACGCTCAGGGGAATTCATCACTGCCCCGGCGGTCCCTGGAGCCGTTCTGGTCAACATCGCTGACCTGATGCAGCGCTGGACTGCTGATCGCTTCATCTCTGTGGTGAGGATTTGTTTCTCACATTCTTCTGCATTTCATACTCTGCATGAACTGCGTGACGTTCATTTTGCAATGATTCGGAGTCTGGCTGTTGCCTCGTCAGGCAGGTAGAAAGTTAAACAATTGAGACCTTTTTGTATCTTAGTTGTGCATGCCTTTTTGTCTAGGTCTTTGCAGCATCAGTAACCAAGTCTCTCGGAAAAAACCCAGCTAATGCTAATCAATTTATTCTTACACTAATAATTCTGATTGTCGCCGTCTTTGAATAAAAGTAACTAAAGTGCATTTAACTGTCAGGATTCAAAATGACTTACCTTTGTTTGAATGATGTTTTCACAATGTGGAGGCATAGAAATAGCCAAATCATGTACCCAACCATTGGTGAAATGGATGTACACCTCCAAAGATTCTGAAACTGGTTCTCAGCGATGACTCAACAGACAAGGTACAAAAATATATCAGGTAAGGACAAAGGCAGCATCTTCAGGGTCGCTTCTCCACTGCTGTATTTCATACAGCGCCACATTTCCAAGACACTCGATTTTTAGTACGTATGGTTTTGCATCCAGAAGCAATCCGTCTCAATTAAGTCCTTTTTCTTGTGAGCTGCTTTTAAGCATGGTTCGTTACCATCTTTTCCTTCCAAATAGTAGGGCTGGGCAATAAATTTATCGTCATCGAAATGTATGACTCTAATTGATATGGTTTTTCCCATGTCAATAAAATCAATAATACAAAAAATGAATAGATGTATGTAGGTTGGTGACGTTCATGTCCCTTTAAGAAGCTGTACCACCTCCACTCAAAGTAATACATGTGACAGCCCCATCTAGTGGACAACTTTTGTTTTTGTGCATACATGTAGTTATCGTCCACTTATCATTATCGAGGTGAACTCCTCAACATACCATGATATTGATTTTAGGCCACATCGCCCAGTCCTACCAAATAGGGACAGTTTGGGTTTGTGGCCTTCAAATATGGCACCACACTCCCATAATGCATTGTGTCATGATGTTGGTTCCAAAGCCCTATATCTGGTGCACCCTTTGCAGACATATTATTACACTTCCACCTATGTGCATTATTGTCGGTACTCACAGTGATTTAGTTTTGATCCTTTTTCTTCAGTGTCACAGGGTTCTGCTGCCACCCGAAGGAGACTCCAGCACCCGTCAGTCCCTGGCTTTCTTTGTCCATCCTGATGATGAGGCGCTGATCAGCTGCTGTGATGGCTCAAACAAATACCCACCGATCACAGCAGGCGACTACGTCACTCAGCGCTTTAACGAAACCTACCAACAAGCTGAAGACTAAGAGTTTCATGAGGAAAGTGTAATCACAGATATAGAAGATTTACGATGGATTTGGACTAAACTGGATGGCACTAGTCTAGAAAAGAACCCGTTTACATTTAGTACTCCAACACATCTATAAAAAGTGAATAATGATGACTTGAATTTGATTCTTTTAAAAAATGTGAGCAAATGAATGCAAATATTGCATCTGCAAGCTGATTCATTTTATTCGCAAGATTTTATCCATGAAGTTTCGTAATTTCATTGCACAGAATAGGAAAACGACTTGGTTGCTTCTGAATGAGGAAAAAAATAGATGTTTGCACAAGGTATATAAAAATATGGTTAAATTAACTCTGCATAAGAATAAAGTCCATGTTTGTGTCCTCAACTGTCCTTTTAACTGTTAGAAATCATTGTTTTCAAGTGGAATTAAAGAATAAATAAATCAAATACTTTATCATCAACATGACACACATTTGCACTTTTCTGAGCCTGACACACAAACGACACCTTTAGAAATCATAAAACTGTAAATAGACAGTGTGTAACTTCACTGTTCTCTAATCAGCTGGTGCAGAAGAAACAGCAGCAAGAGAATGGAAATGGTTTTTAAGGAATGTGCCTGTGGAATTAAAAAATAACAATGTATGGTAGGATGATTTCAAACCCAAATGTTTCAAGTTAAGTTCTTTTTACAATAAAAATAAGTTATTTAGCTTTTTCTGTAAGAAACAATATCTGCCACAAAATAAAATACAGTGTTCACCAAAGATTCAGTAATGAGGCCACTGCCCTTCCCATTTCCCTCCAAACCAGTGCCCATGGAGAACAGCGTCCTTGTTGTGATCAAAAGTTGAAAAAGCAAAAAACAAAAGAGCCGATTGTCCACAGGGACAACTAGAGCAGCTCCGAGTTTCAGATCTGGCTCATTCAGCTGATTTAACCAGCAGGAGGGGAGATGTCGCTGGCACTGAACCTGAAGACTAATGATCAGGTTCAAGTGTTTTTAATGCCCAGGCTGGTTTTTTAGGTGTTTGAGAATCCTGAACAGGAGATTAAGAAAACAGACACATACTCAGAACACACAGGTTGACCCACACACACACACTAGGAGTGTCCTTGAACTGGAACATCTTGCTTGTGACTAGGAGGAGTTGGCTGGCTGTTCCCCGGTACGACTTGAGTTTGGTGATCTTCAGTAATGTGAGGTCCAGGCTCTGCAACAGGAAGTCACACAAGCAGAGTTAGCTGGGTTTAACAGGTTTGGGAGTGTGCTTTGTTTTAACCCGTGCACCATCCATGTCTCTGGATGCTCGTAGTTTAGGTGCTTTAGGTTGGCTTTTATCCTTTTCTGCATTTTACCCAATGATATTATTCAGACAATTCACAAACTTATAAATACAATTTAACTGGAGAAACATTTTTAAATGTCACGACAGTGAGACCTGGAGAGGTGTGGTTGGGAGGAACGGCCCCCCTGATCTGAACCCGAGTGGTGTTCTGTTGTTGGACTTCTGTGCTCGTCATGGATTGTCCATAACAAACACCATGTTCAAGCATAAAGGTGTCCATATGTGCTCTTGGCACCAGGACACCTTAGGCCGCAGGTCGATGATCGATTTTGTTGTCGTTTCATCTGATCTGCGGCCGCATGTCTTGGACACTCGGGTAAAGAGAGGGGCGGAGCTGTCAACTGACCACTACCTGGTGGTGAGTTGGCTTCGATGGTGGGGGAGGATGCCGGTCAGACCTGGCAGACCCAAACGTGTTGTGAGGGTCTGCTGGGAACGTCTGGCAGAGTCTCCCGTCAGAAGGAGCTTCAATTCCCACCTCCGACAGAACTTCGAACACGTCCCGGGGGAGGAGGGGGACATTGAGTCCGAATGGACCATGTTCCGTGACTCCATTGTCGAGGCGGCTGACCGTAGCTGTGGCCGCAGGTAGGGATGCTGTCAAGCTGAAGAAAGAGTCCTATCAGGTCTTTTTGGCCTGTGGGACTCCGGAGGCAGCTGATAGGTACCGGCAGTCCAAGCGGAATGCGGCTCGGGTGGTCGCAGAGGCAAAAACCCGGGCATGGGAGGAGTTCGGTGAGACCATGGAACAAGACTTCCGTACGGCTTCGAGGAGATTCTGGTCCACCATCCGGCGTCTCAGGAGGGGAAAGCAGTGCACTACCAACACTGTTTACAGTGGGGAGGGTGTGCTGCTGACCTCGACTCGGGACGTTGTGAATCGGTGGGCCGAGTACTTCGAAGACCTCCTCAATCCCACCGGCACGTCTTCCAGGATGGAAGCAGAGTCTGGGGATTTTGGGTTGGGCTCTCCAATCTCTGGAGCTGAGGTCACTGAGGTGGTCAAAAAACTCCTCGGTGGCAAGGCTCCGGGGGTGGATGAGATCCGCCCGAATTTCCTTAAGGCTCTGGATGCTGTGGGGCTGTGTTGGTTGACGCGGCTCTGCAATATCGCGTGGACATCGGGGGCAGTTCCACTGGATTGGCAGACCGGGGTGGTGGTCCCCCTATTTAAAAAGGGGGACCGCAGGGTGTGTTCCAACTACAGGGGGATCACACTCCTGAGCCTCCCTGGTAAGGTCTATTCAGGGGTTCTGGAGAGGAGGGTCCGTCGGATAGTCGAACCTCAGATTCAGGAGGAGCAATGTGGTTTTCGTCCTGGCCGTGGAACACTGGACCAGCTCTATACCCTTGGGGGGGTCCTGGAGGGTGCGTAGGAGTTCGCCCAACCAATCTACGTGTTTTGTGGATTTGGAGAAGGCGTTCGACCGCATCCCTCGGGGGGCCCTGTGGGGGGTACTCTGGGAGTATGGGGTACCAGGCCCCTTGATACGGGCTGTTAGGTCCTTGTACGACCAGTGTCAGAGCTTGGTCCGCATTGCAGGCAGTAAGTCGGGCTCGTTTCCGGTGAGAGTTGGACTCCGCCAAGGCTGCCCTTTGTCACCGATTCTGTTCATAACTTTTATGGACAGAATTTCTAGGTGCAGCCAAGGTGGTGAGGGGATCCGTTTTGGTGGCCTAAGGATCAGGTCTCTGCTTTTTGCAGATGATGTGGTCCTGTTGGCTTCGTCAGAACGTGATCTCTGGCTTTCGCTGGAGCAGTTCGCAGCCGGGAGTGAAGCAGCTGGGATGAGAATCAGCTCCTCTAAATCCGAGACCATGGTCTTGAGTCGGAAAAGGGTAGAATGCCTTCTCCAGGTCAGGGACGAGGTCCTGCCCCAAGTGGAGGAGTTTAAGTATCTCGGGGTCTTGTTCACGAGTGAGGGAAGGGTGGAGCGTGAGATCGACAGGCGGATTGGTGCTGCGTCTGCAGTGATGGGGGCGTTGTACCGGTCTGTCGTGGTGAAGAGAGAGCTGAGTCGAAAGGCGAAGCTCTCAATTTACCGGTCGATCTACGTTCCTACCCTCACCTATGGTCACGAGCTTTGGGTAGTGACCGAAAGAACGAGATCGCGGATACAAGCGGCCGAAATGAGTTTTCTTCGCAGGGTGGCTGGGCTCTCCCTTAGAGATAGGGTGAGGAGCTCGGTCATCCGGGAGGGGCTCGGAGTAGACCCGCTGCTCCTCCACATCGAGAGGAGCCAGTTGAGGTGGCTCGGGCATCTGATTAGGATGCCTCCTGGACGCCTCCCTGGTGAGGTTTTCCGGGCACGTCCAACCGGGAGGAGACTCAAAGGAAGACCCAGGACACGCTGGAGAGATTATGTCTCTCGGCTGGCCTGGGAACGCCTTGGGATTCCCCCGGAGGAGCTGGCCCAAGTGGCTGGGGAGAGGGAGGTCTGGGCTTCCCTCCTTAAGCTGCTGCCCCCGCGACCCGACTCCGGATAAGCGGGAGAAAATGGATGGATGGATGGATGAAACATTTTTAAAATGTTTTTGTGGTTCAGGGGGAATGTTTGCTTCATTTAAAGAAAAAAAAGAGTCTTGAAAATGAGGCAGGAAGGGCCTACATGTAGATTTGTTCAGCCAATGAGATGTATTTAACCTGCTGTAGAAGTGAGCCATGACGATACATCAGAGCCACGCGGAAGGAAATCTTTTCTGTTTACCACTCATCTGAGGAGGTTTGGGTCGGTTCTGGAAGTTTTAACTTGTTAGTAGTGGGGTTTCCCCAGATTGATGATGGCGCTGAGCTGCTGGGATTTTGAGGTTATGAATAAATCAAGAAAGCTAAAAACGACCTAATTTCTCAACATAAAACACCATGCTATATTAGCTAGAATACTATAGTTTTATATTGTTATGTAGAATATGCATAGAAAAGGTTGAAAACATAAGTTAACGTAATGTTTTTATAATTGTGGTGTTGTACCATTTTCTCTGACCATCAGATTCTGAGACTCTAGAAGGGGGCTGGACCCTTGAGTTGTTATTTTTCTTAATCAGCTTTTTCACAGAATGTCAACTGCACCTTTAAAAGAGATAAAGACCTACGATATTTCTCTAAATCTCCAACGGTTTACGCTACAAAACGAGTTTACCAAAGCACAATAATATTTAACTCATGCTTCATATGTTTTGGAATTATTTTGAGCCATTTGTGTATATTTGACACTCTTATTGTGAAAACTGCTGCTCGAGTAAAAACCTCAGACTAATGCAGGAAAACCTTGTGTTGTTATTTTTGACCCTAAAAACACATCCAGAACCCTCAGTTATAAAAAAAATGCGTCCAGCAGTCTCTTACCTGGGCTCATTTTGGGTCTTTCTCAACATTTATTTTCTCCATCATATTTAGCTCATGCTGGCATCAAAACCAGAAACAGACCCGACTTCATTTTTTATCTGATGCTTTCGTCTATTTCTCCTCCAAACCAATCCAACTAAAAGACTTAGCTGTAAGAATTCTCTGAGCAGTTTACCGTAGATGTCAGCATTCATCTCTCTGAGATAAACTGATATCTAATAAAAGCCGATGTTGCACTTACGATTCGTCTGCACTTTCTGGTTTTCGGCTTTGATCCGTTCCATTTCTTCCATGGCCTGAACAAAGGATGAAAACAGACATAATAACATACACACAATACTCATACCAACAAATACACTCTAATAATAAAACACATTTGCACTATAAACATACCCACGCTTACTGACTGATTTGCACTTTCTTGAAAAGGCACAGCTCATATGACAGCAAATCAATTACAAAGTTATCTGTTATCCACCTGCTTTAGCCCCATCTTCTGAGCATCTAGTTCTTCCTGTTTTTTCTCCAGCTCCTCCCTCTGTTTCCGCAGCTCAGCAGACCTCTTGTTTATGTCGTGCTCCTCGTGGGCCAGCTGCTGCTCGTACTCTCTCAGCTCCTCCTCGGTGTAAAACGGATTGTGATCTAAAGTCTGGTGGTGGTGGCAAAAATGAAAGATCGAGTCAACAAATATTGGGAGACACTGCCAGGCCAGAGATACTTACCATCCGGATTTTACTTAGTAAGTAGCTAAGAGCCTACTGTTGGAAAAGTAATAATCCAGTAAACATTAATTCAATTCATGTTTCCTAATCTAAGCTGTACAAAGCCATATTCCTGCAAATAGTGGGTTAGCTAATTAGCATTTTAAGGGATTGTGAATAATCTGGAAAAAACAAATTTCACAGGTTACGCAAAATTATTTACAATAACATACAACTTTATATTTCTGATTTAAAACACTACAGTTATGAGCTCCTCCTCTGCCGTTGAGAGTGTAACAGTTTGTGACACTATGCATTATAGAATACCTTGCTGTCCCAAGTCCACAGAAGGATGCATTAATGCGTCCTCGATATAATGGGCGGAGCAAGAACACATCTGCAAACTTGCCATGATACATACTTAGGATTAGAACAGTACTTGGTCCAGCGTTGATAACGTTTCACAAGGACGTGAGTACACAAGTTCAGACGAGTATGCATATTGAGAAACGGCCATTGTGTAGAATCAAAGGATTCTACAGGTATGCTATGTCTACAGCGGGGAGAATAAGTCTTTGACACATCAGCCTTTTTATCAATAAGGGTGTTTCTAAGTGGGCTATTGACACAAAATTTCCACCAGATGTTACTCTCAAGCCAAATATTGAATTCATATAAAGAAATGAGAACATTTAATTATACAAGTTGAGTGATAATAAATACAGTGAAATGACACAGGGAATAAGTATTGAACACACTTTAATACTTTGTAGAAAAGCCTTTGTTGGTGATTCCAGCTTCTAGACGCCTCTTGTATGGAGAGACCAGTCGTCAGCGTTGTTCAGGAGTGATTCTGGTCCATTCTTCCACACAAACGCTCTTTACATCCTGAAGGTTCCTCTTTTATCATCCTTGATCTTCAGTTCTCTCCATAGATGTTCTATGGGATGTAGGTCAGGTGATTGACTGGACCTTTCAAGCTACTTGATTTTCTGTCTTTGTAACAATTATTTGTTTCTTGGCCTTGTGTTTGGGATCATCTTCTTGCTTGCCAGGTGATCTCCTGGCTTTCGATGCCGTTTTGCAGCTTGTTATCGTCATGTGTTTAATACTTTTTCCCTGTGTCTTTTGACTTTATTACACATAACTCAATTTATGAACTTAAATGTTTAGATGTTTTGTATTAATTAAATACCTGAGTTGATATTGACATGTGGTGGAAATTTTGTGTCAATAGCCTATTTTAGAAAAACCCTTACTGATGAAAATGCTGATGCATCAAATACTTATTTTCGCTGCTGTATGTTTCTCAATATCTTAAAAATATTAATGATATCAATATCAAAAGTCCGAGCAGGCAAGTCCTGAATGTTTTGATACAGAATTTGCTGAAAATATGTTGAAAAAGGACAACAACAAAAAAGTATGGAAGAATATTGAAAATATAAAGAGAAACATGAATACTATGGTAGAACTAGTAAAACTCATCTAACCCAGAGAAGCCCAACCTTCCCTTCTCTTACCTCCCACTCGTCTTTGTCAAGGAACTCCTCCTTCTTGGTTGCAGCTATAAACTCGTCCATAGACACAAGTCTATCTTTGTTGGTGTCCACCTGCAGGTCAGCACATGAAGCAGCTTTGAGCAACACCTTTCACCAAAGTTATTCACTGTTAGAGAGTGATCACCGGCCACCTTGACTGAGATGGTGGATCTAGCTATAGACCCAATACGTTTCTGAGTTTCATTAAAAACTGCAAAGTAGTTCATAAGACTACAGACAAACACACACATGCAAAAACAAGTTCACCTTTTGGATATGGGCAATGAAAACAAACTGGAAGGAGGCATAGAGCTTTAGTTCAATTTAACATCTTTTAAAAAGTTTAACATTATGTTTCAGAAATCAGTGCTGTGCTGATATTTGTCCTCTTTACTCTCCAGGCCTAATCAGGGCTTATTGGTTCTGTATTAAAATAATCACCTCCTTCATTACATGCTCCCTCATCCTCAGTCTCTCTTCCTCCATCTCAATCATATCGTCCTCTTCGTTTTTAGGGTTGTATACCTTCTCCAGCTTGGAAAAAAGCAGACAAATGTTACCACAAGGCCTCTTCACCTCTACATTATCCTTAAATGAACAGAGGCAGACATACAAATGACCAAATACCTCTTTAGTGAATAGAGCTTCAAGCTCACTTTCATCAAAGTAGCCGTCTCCGTTGCTGTCTGCAACACAAATAACAGAAATCAGCACATCTCTTTTAGAATGAAAGAAATGTTAATGGTTTTACCAGATGCTCATAAGACCATTCTTGGGTTCAGATTCAGATATTTTTGTTTATTAAAGGTGAAACTACACGTGGTCTGTGGTTACCATGCATTTTGAAAAATGTCTTGGGATCAAAGTCTTCTGGATCCAAACCATCTGCCTCATGCCACACCTCTTTCAGCTGATCTTGACTGCCCTGAAAACACACACACACACACACACACACACACACAAAATTATAATTTAGATAACATATCTGTCTGTCCTGAGGCCACAAAAATCAAAACTATTCGTTTTATTGGTGGAGAGAAAATTAGAAGTGACCAAGTCAACACCAGATGAACCAGCTTGATGGTCAGGTTAAACAACATAGGTAGAGTGTCTAGTCAGTGTATAGCTTAAACAACAGGGTCCGTTTGCTCTCCCCTCAAAATGACAACACACAGCCATTACTGCCTAAACCACTTGCAACAAAAGTGAATATTATTATTATTACTCATCGTTACTTTTGCCAGATTCAAGTTATTTCAGAATCCATTGTGTGCTCTTTGATCTTTAACTTTAGGGTACCAACAGTTTTATTCACGTCTGTAAGACTGGTTGATGATGGACATAAGACTAAAGCTGAGTGATAACGTGAATAGATTCACTTCCTGTTCTGGTTCAATCAGACCCAATTGAACAGAACGTTTCTCTGTTAGTGGACCAGTGACAGCAGCTGGAACGTTTTCTATCCACCCTACTGCTTGTTTGAGAGTTTCTAATGACATTAGCGTTAGTCTTACCGGGTGGTTAACTTTGGGATGGGTGGCGTGTTTCTTCTTCATCTCTTCGTAGTGCTGCTCCTCCTTCTTTCTGTCCTCCTCGCTCATTTTCTTCAGGCGCTCCCTCCTCTCGTGCTCCTTCATCATCTCATACCTCTTGAACTCATCGTGATGTGTCTTGTCAAAGTTTTCCAGATCTTTAGTTGCCTAAGAACATGAGAAAAGTGCATTTGATTTCTGGATTGCACAGATCTGGAACCGACTCAATGGGACATTTCTTGAGGGAGTTTTATTCCAACAGGGCAAAATTCTCAAACTGCTATGACAGGCTTAATGTTTATTAGATACTTTTCATGCAATTTACTGCACCGCTAGAATGAAACCTGAGGGCAGTATACACAATATACTGTGACACTGTTGACAAAGAAGGTAACATTTGTTTGACTTTGTAAAGCTGAGTAGTAACTGAATTTCAAATGGTAATGTTTGAGATCTACTTTTTTGTAATATGCAAGAGGAAGCTGCGGCTCAGGCAAGGAAACAGGATGTCCAGGCTGTTCCCGCATGTGCATATGTGCGTGCTTTGTCAAAACACTCCTCTCCTACTTTACCTCTCCTACTCATTGTGTCATTACTTTATCATTTGAACTTGCTGTCCTGGTTATTGAATTTATTTGCATGATTTGTACATTCTCATTTTGCAAAGTTTATATTACTGTATAGTTTTTGTTTATATTTTTTTATATTTTTAGACACTTTTTATTCTAAGTATTCCTATTTTATCTCTTATTATGTATCTTCTGCTCGAATGTATAAACATTTTGACATCCAGTACGGACAGCAAAGAAAGAATTTCATTGTGCAGAGAAACATGTTATCTCAGTTGTTCTCTAAGCCGTTCCAATTCTGTTCATACAAAACAAATGTGTTCTACAAAGATAGAAACAAATAAAACCAGCTGGTTTATCATCTGGTGCAGTGGTGTTGTCAGCAGGTTTTAGATTACTGTTGCAGTCTAATTTGTCAACAGACTTTGTGCCTGTGCTTCAGGTCTTATAAAAAAGCTTGACAGCACTCATCCTGGTTATCTGAAGATAGAACAATGTTACAAACTGAAATAAAATCAAATGTACACATATTTAACATGATCACTCCACATTTCAGACTTTAACGCTAAACTGTTCATGGCGATCACTTCTGCGTTTTGCTCAGACTCAGGCTAAGAATGTTCAAGCACTTCACACAGTAAACTCTGCTGTAAACCCAGTGAACACACTTCCCCTTTATGCTTGGTTCACAGGAAACATGATGCACTTAAACAACTCAAAATGTTACTTCTGCTCAGCCTGCCAGCTCAGAAATAACTCCAAGTTACAACATGAAAAATACATTTAAATAAAAAGTCATAGTAGCAGACAACACTGGTTTATAAGTCTCAATATAGACAACAGCAGTAATTATAGCCATAATATACTGTATATGAGAGTGTCATCTATGATCACAGCTACTCCAGAGTGAGTTACAGTACAACCCACAGGCCAGCTCTACAGGGGCTCTAGTATGTGGTCATGTACCGATTGGATGAGGCGGTCCAGATCCTCCACCTCAAAGGTATGTGGGTTCACATGGTTGAGATGCTCAAACTGTTTCAGCAGGGCCTGGTGGTCCATGGCGTGGCCTGCAGAGGAGATAAAAATAACTTTATCAGCTGTGACACAGTTAGGTCATGTGACCTGCTCTAGTAGACACAACGACAACGTACCAGACTCTTAAGTTTATCCAAACGGCATTTAGTAAGACTGTAATTTAATCCATCAGGAAACGTATGTTATGGTTAAATACTGAGTTAAAGCAGCAATTCTTTCAGGAGTTATGTATGATTTTTTAAATAAATCTGTGAAAGTAATAGTCTTACCCTTACCCTCCGTCCCATAGAGCCCCATGTCATTTGAATTGGGCGCCGCTCAGCATTAGCCAATAGCGTTAGACATACGCTTATGTACAGATGTCAATCACAAAGTGGGGGTGCAAGTTTGCAGAAATACCTAGACTGATGCAGAGTTGGTGACCCTTCTTATGGATAAATACGTCTTTTATATGAATAAACAGCATAACGTGAGATTAATAATTGTAAAACAATGTGTTTTAGCTCCGTTAGTGAACAGAGGTGCGCATTCACAAACGATAGGGACTAGGGAGAGGGGCACCTCTAGATGGTGCCCTCTGAAAAAACCTCCAGATTTCTGCTTTAAAATCCTTGAAAATCTTATGTTGGGATTTTATGGATAATTTGTTTTGTTTCCTTGAGGTGTAAATGACACACAACCAGAAGAATCACATGTGCTCTGTTAAATTCAAAAATAGAGTTTAATATGAAAAACTAAAGATAACTGTATTTTCAGGTTGTGAGTCATTATCAATAATGGTAAATGGCTTGTATTTGATATAGTGCCTTCAAGAGTCTTAGAACCCCCCAAGGCGCATTACAACACAATCAGTCATTCACACACACATTCACACCCTGGTGATGATGAGCTACATCATAGCTACAGCTGCCCGGGGGCACACTGATGGAGGCGAGGCTGTGTACGCTGGCACCACCGGTCTCTTCAACCACCACCAGCAGGCAATGTGGGTTAAGTGTCTTGCCCAAGGACACAACCACAGCGACAGACTGAGCGGCGTGCAAACCTGTAACCTTCGAATGCGGCGCAGGCACTTGACTCCTCTGCCACCATTGCCCCATAATAAACTTTTGATCTATTCCATAAATTCTGATTCAGAATAATTAACTTTTACTATTCACCAGCATCTAGAAATGTGCTACTTTGACGAGTCTGATGAAATAAAATAAAATAAATGACCTAAAGTCAGAACCGAGGCCAGCATTTGTCAGCCTTCTCATTAAATAAACCCATGTTGGCTGTGTTTACATAAGGTCAGAGGTCATGTGCAAGCCCAAGTAGATAAAGCCATTCATTAAGCAGTTCATAAATGAATGCATTTACCAAACTGTGACTGTTGTTACTGAAAGTCACACATGACAACAGTCCAACAACATCTGACTTGTATCACAGAACATGTTTTCAGGAACCCCAGATCAGCCACGGACATCCTGCACTTACCATTCCTGTCCTGGAGGTCATGTTTGGCTTTAATGAGCATCCTCAGCCGGTTCATCTCCTCCCTCTTCAACTCATCCAGCTTAGTTCGAAAATTGTGGTGGACAAAGTCCAGCTCTTTGGCAAGTTTGCCTTGCTGAGAGCCAAGAGTCGGTAGAGCACAGTTCAATTAAAAGTGCTTTTAGAAATAAAATTACAAATTCTGCGTTTTAACAGAAAGCGTGTACCTTGATGTCTTCAATGCTGGCATTTTGCAGCTTTTCTCTGAAGTGCGGGTCTTTCTCGAGGTATTCGATGACTTCCCTGAGGTAGCGGTCATAGTGCAGCCCGGTGTCCTGAGGGAAAAAAATATTTACTGTGTGACTAACATTACAAACAGCTGCTTGGTCACCCAACACTAAGTAATGAACACTAAAACGGATACTGTTTTTGTTTGTTTTTCCATCAACCATTTACACACACACACGCGCACACACACACACACACACACACACACACACACACACACACACACACACACGCACGCACACACGCACAGTTAACGTTTAACTGTAAGATGCTGTAAAGTCGTATAATTTTTTGGTTTTCTTTAAACTCATTACTGAAAAGGTGGTTCTAGAGGCGGGGCCACAGGGGCATTGGCCCCTGATGAAATCTGAATGGCCACCCTGAAGTGTCCCTGGCCTGTCACTCATCTGTCCTTTGTGTGATGATCAGATTATAGAAGGATGCTATTCCAAATCCAAACACTGGTGATGCTGATGAGGCAAACAGAAATTTCCAGTGTGAAAGGATGTTGGACTAATATCTGGCTCCTCTATAAATATCATGGCCCTTGGTGGCCCCATACTAAGAAAAATCCTAGCTCCGCCCCTGAGAAAAATAATTCCCCCTGAATGTGACAACATTCTTCTGACTCACAGTGCTTTCTGGTGGGTCCAGTTTGTCCACCTGAGGCTTCCCTTGGGCCTTCTCCACACTGATAGGAACTGAGTGGACACACAACCACAAACTCAGTAGGACCAGCCCACAGTGGGCCAAGGCTTTTCTCCTCACCATCTGGGCAGAAGTAGACAGCAAAAAACAAGATAGCATGGTGGTTATTATTGATTTAGTCAGTCGCTGTTTACGTGAAGACTGAGTGAAGCTTTAGAGTCTGAGACATAACAGTATGAGTAAGGTGCTTTATCCTCACAGAGGACTACACCCTTCCATTTCCTAATATTCACCTTAAAGGAGAAAAAAACTAGTTCACCTGATGAATTTAGGGGATGTAGTTGTGTAAATGAGTCCTAATCCCCCAAACAAGCTACAGCATAAGAAAAGCACTAAGAAACATGTATTTTATGAATGAAAACACGAGTCTATTTTATACCTGTCAGAGCCTCAGAGAGCCACAATAATAACAACATGCTAACTGAACAGGTTGCTTGCTGGGAGGACAGTGGTGATGGTAGCTAACTCAATAATGTAAAAAACAAACTAGCAACACGGCAAATGAATAAATAACATCAAGTTAAAGATTATTTTACTTGTAAATTTAAGCTTACTTTGGGTTCCTTGATATTCCTCAACAAGCTTCTACAGTTGCTCCAAGTGCCTGAGACTCAGCGGAGCTTATTTCCAGCCGTCATCCGTCCACCACTAATACAACACTAAGGAGGAAAAAAACGTATTTACCATGGCAACGACCCGCCTCCAGCAGCTCTCATTGGACGGTGGAAAGGCACGTTCTTTTATAAAACAGTCGCGTTGCAAGCTGATTGGACGGCGAACCTGTCACTCAAAGGGTAGCGGTGGCTTAAGGTGAGTTGAACCAAACTGTACGTGGCGTTCAGAAACGCCAGACGAAGGCGGGATCCGGGTTCTGTGCAAAACATCACATCATTTAGAGATTAAAACACCTTCGTGCAGGTCTCAGTGGTGTTTACACTGCGGACGGAAGTCGTTTGGATAAAAATATTGCGTTTTGTAAAGCAATCTCATCAATTTTGGCGTGCACCTGCACGTAAAGTTTTTATATGTAAAAATGACGCAATCAGATGAATAAATTAGATGTCAGACGTAGAAAAATTAAGGTGAACAGATGTAGTGATGAAAAAGTATTTTCATTTATCAAAACATTATGTTAAGCACAAACAGAGAAAATGCTTGTTTTCAGGGCTGTGCAAATGTTTTAAAGGGGATATATTGTGACATTTTCTTAAGTTATAATATATCTATGGTCGATACAAAACAAGTTCTTTGCACAAAAGCCCTCTCACATTAAGCGATTTCATCATTTTTATTCATGACAGTTTCAGAACCTTCCAAAATGAACTGTTTCAGGCTGACCATACCCACCCCTCTCCTGATTGGCTGCTATAAGCTGAGATATCTATGAGGGGCTTGGAGTAGAGCTGCTGCGCCTGCAGCATCAGCTATCTCTTGCACGTGAGAAGTGTTTCTATTCCACTTTCTCCATTTGTGATGTCACAAATGGGGACATTTTGAAACAACTTTTTTCTACAAATGTATTTATTAACTTATGTTTTAGGAGAATTAAACCACTTGAGATGAATCATCTCGTTTTCGAGTGGGTCCTCCAACAATAATGTAAATAAAGTACAAGAAAGCAGAGACAGTAACGAATAATAATAACAAATAATTCCTAAAACAAAACACTGACATAAAACTGACATATTTTTGTGTTTGGAGTGGTTATAGAGGTCATAGAGACCCACGTGACAGCACAAAAGGATGCAAAAGGTGAGTTCTGCATAATATGTCCCCTTTAAGCTACTTAAAATGTCTTCTTTGCTTTCACTTTTTATATTAATAGTTCCAGGTTTTCTGAAGGATCTTCAGACTTTGGCTCATTTGTCCATTTCTCACATTTTAACTCTGAGAGTAGAGAACAAAGAAATGTGTGGGAACATTTTCAATAGATGAGCAGTATGTGTTTAAAACCTAGGGGGGAAATCCAGCAAAGATCTGAGAGAGACATCATCCTTCAAATTTGGAATTCATCCTACTTGTGCTAAAATACTCTTGAAAGTGTCAAACAGTGATGTCTTTGGCATTTAAATGATGACATGACAAGTTGTTGATAAACTCCATACTCTGCTCCTTTATAGCTTAAGAAACAAAGAAACATTTCTCTGGATGAAAAAAGGTGGGAAAAACCAGTAGAAATATTCCTGTAAATATTTTAAAATAAAGTCTAGCTCTACAAGATGTTTAAAAAATAGCTGAGGACTTTGCACAAAACTTCACACACACTACACATACAAGTATGACAGCATTAACATACTGTAGCTCCAGTTAATAGTTTACTCAAACTAGCCATATGGTCTTAGTTCTAAGGTAGTAAGAGGTAGTACTTTTTTATTTTTAACAAAGATCAGAAACATAATTTAATTTAATTTAATTACATTTTTTTAAAATTTATTTCAGACGCACTTCACATTGACTGATGCGATTTTGACACTAGCAGCTTCAGGCCACGTGAGGGCGCTGTTTGACCGCGCGACTCCCATCAGAACAGGCGGCCAAGCAGAAACGCTGCTATCCAACCGTGTTCGCCTAAACTCCACCAACCACCTCAACAGGAACTGACGTCTCCTCTGTGCAAGTGGATGGAAAAAATGCAGCTGCAGGAAAAATGGCTCCAAACACCGCACCGCTAAAAGGTGAGAAACGGATCATAGTAAAGCGTTTGACTGCGTGTAAAAGTTTTCTTTTGTTGCTACGTAGGGTTAGCTTTAGCAGTTTTTCTCTTTTGTAAGTGGTTCCGCTTTGAAAAAGCCTTCGTTTCTCCCTTGTTGTGGTTAGTTGATAGGTCCAAAGCAACTCAAGCAGTTGCCTCAGTACTTATAAATTATTAAACTAGTGATTCTTAAAGCAGCGAGCAGTCGTACAAGTTAGCCAAGTTTAGCTAAATTCAGTCGGATTTCTGGAGCAGGATGTTTGCTAACTGTCCGTATAAGTTACAAGTTTAGGAGCTAAGTTAGCATGAAACAAAAAGTTAAAGTTATGATAAAGCGGCTAAAAGTAGCAAAAATGCCACTTGAAGCTAGCTTGGCAGTCATAGAAAATGAAAGTTCTAGTCTTTTTTTAAACTACTGTCATGTTTACATGATTGTGAATCCTATATTTAGATACCAGTAATGTGAAAAAAGGTTGACAGTCAGTGTGGTGTCAGGTGAGAAGATATGTTAGCCAGATATCTCAACCTATAAACAGATAATGGGATTCATCTTGGATAAGATTGACTTTTGTGGTAGCTATTTATATTCTGTTTATTTTAATTATTACAAAAGGCTGAGTATGGAATTTAAAATTTGCAGTTTTGTATTTGTCTAAAAAACATTTTTTACACCAGGCTGAGTTCACATTGTTTGCTGATCTTGACATTTTTCCTCCTATGTTGTCGCCTACAAAGAGCCATTACATACACCTTATAAATCTGTAAATACTGTTAGGACCTGGTTACATATTTTCTCTTTTTAAAGTTTGTGTGCTGTACTTTGGTCTGCTACACAATGTATTGCTTACATCTGCACTTCTGAATGGCTACAGGACACAAATCGTTTCCATCAAGGTTTGGACTATGACAGGTAGCACAACCTCACATCATCTCAGCACTGTTTTAAATCATAACAGGATACGGGTGGAGATCTAAAATAATTGAAATGTAATAGATGTAATTTAAGTTTTTCTGATCATTTTTGCCCTAAACAAATACTGCCTAATCCTGTTCCTTGAGGGCCACCGTCCTGCATGTTTTAATAGTCTCTGCTTCAACACACCTGATTTGAATAGGTGATTAATATGCTCCTACTGAGCTTGATGAAATTATGAACATGTAATTCGACCATTGAATCAAGTCTAAACACTGCATGCCTGCATGTTGGAGCAGGGAAACAACTAAAACATGCCAGTAGGGAACAGGATTGAGCTCACTGCCCTAAACTGACTTGCTATGGTTCAGTGTGTTCTTTCTGTATGTCTACAAAGATTTGATGTTTCAGTGTAACTTCAGAGAAGTTGGATGTTTTTTTGCAAAACCAACTTCTGTCTCTGCTCAAGCACTCCTGAACTGAAACTTTAAACTCCAACCAATCTGATATAAAACAGTGGAGAGTAAGGATGGACAATATGGCCTCAAATCTGTATCACGATAGAATCTGAAGCATGTTCAATAACGATATTTATCGCCATCAGTGATAGATCGATATGGGTTTTTATATTGCAGATACCGATGCAAATTTGTAAAGGGCACGGTCAGCCGATGGCCAATATGTGCTGCAGATCTTTTGAGACAATATCTAGACATTTTCCATCTTGTTTGCATGCTAAAATGTCACTAATAATAACAGTGGATGTTAGTTTTTGAACTCTGAATTTAACTAACTGCAGCTGCTAAATGATGTTAATATAAAAACTTGTAATTAAATGAAGTAACTTTTAAAATCAGTAAAGTAATTGTCACTTTTTAAAGGATTAATCTGTAATCTGATTACTTTCCCATGATAATGGTGGCAACACTGGTAAAAATCTATATATTTTAATTATTACGTGTTGAAGCATGCTTTCTTATTGTCCGAGAACAAGATGTTTCTGCAGAGACCTAAACAATCCATGGCAGCAAAACCAACCACCTTTCACATCCGTAATTTTGGTGAAGACAACTTATCCAGGTCTTAATGCTTAGTAACTCCAGCTAAATTGTGACTGTTGCTGGCTTCCGCACAGCTGATAAGATAGTCCCGGGGCATGTTGCTAAGGTAACGCTAACAGAGGGGAGGTAAAGAAAACCAGGGGAAGAAAGAAGGGACCCGTTGGACTGTTCAGCATGCCAAATTCCTCAGCTGCACAATAGTGTTGGGGTAGCTTAAGCCCCAGCAGAGCCTGTCGTCTTCGCCACAATGGGAGGGGAAGCTCAGGAGAGGCCCGTGATGCCTGGGGAGAGAAGGAACCCACTCAACCCCTGGGCTGTGATTGTTCCATGAATGGTTGCTTTGACAAGGCGCTGTGTCATTCTAGAATCGGAAAACAGCAATGTTGTTCTGAATCAATTAAATGTTCTACTTGTCTTCAGCATGTCTTAACTTAATATTGATAAATGTATCTTAACCTTCTTGCTGTTTATAAAGGAAGTGCTTTACTGAATAATAGATCAAACAGATTGTAATAAGATGTGGGTGTGTGTCCTGCACCATAACCCACCAATCTTTTCTGATTGTTCAGAGTCAAGTGTGTACACCCTTATGTTACTGCTTAAACAATTGTCATGTGTTCTGTGTGAAACCAAGGTGAAGACCGACTCTTCATGTTGTTAGAGCTAGTTATCAGACCCACACGATGCCCCTGAGTTTCCAGCAAGCACAGATAGTCTCTGGTTCGGCATATTTGACGTATGGCGGCGGATCAATGAGTGATCAAACTGTGCTCGAAGCTATAAAGGCAGGATTCTATTTATTTATAGAACTGTTGCTGAGGCTCAATAGATAGAACTATTTAAAATAACTTTATTCTAACTTTCTTGCTTTCACTCTCATTTCAAGTTAATAATAATAATGTTTAAAAATGTTTTACAGGTGTTTAGTTTTTTGCTTCTCAACACTTTGGGCAGCGCTGACTTTAAGTCATCCTACTCATGGCTCCATCAACTTGACAGAATGGCCCAGACTCAAAGTGGTAATGGGTTCAAGCTGGATGTCCCCCAGCCAAAGGGGGTCGTGGGAAAAGAGGAGGCCCTCCGTATGGAAGAGGAGGCTTTAGCTAAACTGCAAAGGGAGAAAAGACACACTCTTTCAGTTTCAACACCCTCATCTTACTCAAAACCATCTAAACCTGCTACTACTGCTCCTCAGCCTTCACCTTCTGTGAATAAACCTGACAAAGATCTTATTGTCTTTCCGGAAACCAAGAAACAAACAGAGAAGGACAAGTTTAAGGATATTGATGTAGAGAAGCTGACCAACGAGGAGCTTGAAAAGCTTCTGCTTGATGAAGACTTTGGCGTTAACAGCAAAGTGACCCGTCCCTCATCGCTGATGGGGTTTGACCTCAGTGCCTCCTACCCAGGAGGTCATGGATGTGGCTCCTCTCTTTTTCGAAGCAGCCAGTGGACGTCTGTTCTTCCTGCTCCATCTAGTTCCAGTATATCCACTCCGACCCATCAGCCCAGTCCATTGTTTCCATCTGCTCCTTTTCCCAAACCAGGCACATTTCAAAATGGATTCACTCCACCTCTGCCATCCTTCATGGGTCTACCTGCGCAGCAGCCATCGTTCATGAGTTTACCTGCCATCCAGCCGGCTGCTGCGTTGGTCTTCCCGCAGCCAACCGTAGACCCAGAGATGGCGAAACTGTTTGACAAGATTGCCAGCACTTCAGAATACTTGAAAAATGGCAGATCAGCCAATCCTGATCCAGATTCTTCTCAAGTAGACACAGTCTCTCTGGCACCCAACCCCCCACCCCAACAGCCAGCAGTGATGGAGTCCTCTCACATCAGCTGCTTTGACTGGCTGGATCTGGACCCACTTACAAAACACAAAGCTGAGAACGAGGATGTCTCCCTTGCATCTGGAGGAGCTGCACAAACAGAACCAGGAGTTTCTGCTGGGGATCCTTGGGACGCAGTGCTCGAAACAGAAGGGAATAACAGTAGTGGCAGTCCCCCTCTGGATGGGAATGTTTCACAAACAGTTCGCTCACAGCAAAGGAGAGCATCAACTGGAGCACCTGTCACTAGGAGTCACTCACTCAACATCCCGGGAACGTCGTCCCAGCACAAAGAAAACAATCAGGTAAGGCCACACAAAGCAGGAAACACGGGTCTCTGATATTCATCTTTTAATTTCATGAACCAAAGATTTTTTTCATTGAAGGTGTGATTCACTGAAAAAACAATTTTTATTTATTATTTCTTATTATAATCGGTCAGTTTTTCATGCAGGCTGAACATGAAAATAATCTCCTGCACCTACCTCCTGCATTAGCTTCTGATGGAAAATAGACGGTGAAACTCTAGGATTAGAAAAGCCTGACAGATCTATGTCCCTTAACATTCATGGACTCACTCATCTTGACTCACGATGGGGAAGGCTGTTGTTGGTTTAGCGTCTAGGAAACAGAAGAGAACGTCTTTGCTAGTAGAAGCTAACCGTTTGCATTAGCAACTTCACCACACAGCAGAACTCCTCCAGGCTTGTGTTATTTGTGGAGATAAAACATCAACGTTGCAGAGCAAACAGAGTCAGTGGTAGAGTTGCCTTGCTGTTGGCCAATCAGAGGAGAGATGTCCAAATATCAGGAAATAATGGCGCTTACACACTAGCACCGGGTTGGCTCCGATCGGTCGGCCTCAGTCAGCTCCAGCCCCGCCAGGTTTACACACGTTGTCCAGGACACCGTTTGGAATGCGGACGTGATAGGCGGTGTCAGAAATGCGTGCGAAAAATTGACGTGAATATATCAGTGATGTCGGAGCGCATCTCCGAGCATGTGGGCGGGTCAAAGCGCAGAGAAGTCCGCGGTCTCTTCCTTATTAAACAAAGGTTGTGTGGCAGCACTGTCTCAGTGTGTGTGTGTGTGCGTGCTGCGCTGATCACAGCAGACGGAAACAGATAAAACAGCTTCAGTCAGAGGCTTGTTAATCCTCCGCATTCAGAGTGATAATGAAGCGCGCATGCGGGAAGCCCCCGCTGGCGGATTCTATCTGCTAATTGGAGGTTTCCCCTTAAGGTAGGCATGAATTTGAGCCGACCAATGAGTCGGCAGTGGGTGTGTTGGCCCGGTTTAGGCGCAACTCAGACCGGCTTGGGAGAGGGCTGAAAAAGCGTCCGGTTTGGCGCTGGAAATTCTCGGGCTACCCTGATGTGAAAGCAAATCTTTCGACCCAGCCGTACCAACCTGGTGCTAGCGCCATAAGAGTCCAAATCCTGTCATCTGAAGCTACTTTCTCCTCCAGCTGACTTGTACTTTCTGAAACAGGTGCATCTGAGCCCCACCCCCAGTACAACTTACAAGGCATTCATTCCTACTGTAGACCCCTGTAAATGTATTAAAAATGAGTGAAGGACCTCTTTAAAGCCTAATTTATGCCCTCATTTATTCATTAGAATTAAGCGTCCCAAAGTAATTGTAATAAAGTACCTGCTGTTTGACTCCAGGACTCCCTCTTACCCACATTTATGTGGAACCACGCAGGTCAAGACTGATCTCATTTCTGAGCCTAATATTTAGAGCCTTCATTTGGGACAGTGCCGTGGGCAAGAGTCATGCTTCCTGGGTTTTCTTTATTTTTCCCACCACTGAAATCGAACACCCATCTGTCATTTGGCTGGTAGCTCTGATCTGAGAAGATGAGGCAAGACGAGCTCTGCAGCCATGCCAAGGCCTGACAGGCTAGCAGACATTTGTTATCAGATGTCTTCCCCTTTAGTTCAGTGTGTGGCAGTTAGATTATGATCGTGTACTGCTGCTCTGAGAGGCTACACAATCTCCTAGAGTACAAGTAAGTAGGTGAGTAAATTATATTTGTATAGCACAAAGTGCTTCACAAAGATCAACAAAACAAATGATAGCAACAAAAGTTATACTGTCACAAAAGTATTGCATTAGGGTTTGAGATGTGGTTAACAGCTGTGCCGTCTCTTAGCACTGCCCTTGATTTCAAGGCCTTGATAAAGTTGACTGTGACATTTTGTGAGTTTGTTTATTTTTTCATTTCTCTTACACCCCCTTCCTGCTCGTGTTTAGATTTGTCTTTTGTCTCTGTGGTCTGTTTGTCACACCAACAACAACAACGGAGAATCCATTTTTGTTTTTAGGAAACTTGTTTTTAGTGGTGATTGAGTCTGCATGGATCACATATTCATGTTCAGATTAGTAGGTTTCATCTTATCAAAGGCAGCATGTCCAGTCTGAACACCTGATGGTGTCCTCCAGGGTTGAGGAGTGTCTGTCTTTTTCTTGGAAGGTTGAGCGGTATTTGATTACACTAGTCTGTGTGTTATGTCTGGGCACAAGCATATGTTTAATGGTGAAAATACTCTGTTGTGTAATTTGAGCCTTTGTTGTGTTGCATTGTTCCAATATGGACATATCGGAACAATGCAGCACTTTTACTCTCCATCATTCTTGTCTTCTGTCTTTGGGAGGTCAGTGTGTGTGTGTGTGTGTGCGTGCGCGACCGCTTTACTGTTGTACATCTGCTGGCGCCAATGTTGTTATAAACAGGAACAAGTCTGTGCAGGTCCCCTGTGTCCTGCAGCAACTGAATAGCTGTGTTTGCCCAGCCAACCACAGTCTTGCAGCCTTAGAGAGAAAAATGTCAACTTTCAAATTTAACATCTGTGGCATGTAACACTTTCAGTAACTGTTACTTAATCCTTTGATGCAAATACGATTACACTCATATTTGCATAATTCTCCCTTTAAAGTTATTTACTACAGAAAACTAAAATTGCAAAAATAAACTCAAGTTTCTGTTAAAATGTTGCTCTTATCTCTAACTTTATGCTCTAATTTCTACTCTGAGCCTCTGCTGCTTTAAATGCATTTGTTTCTGTGTAGAAGTGAAATAATTACTATGTCACCTGTTGTAAATAGCACCACAAAGGGCCTCTAATGGAATAAATGGCTTGTCCAAGAGCAACCAGGACTAGACTGTGTTCCAGTCACAAAATGGCTCCAATCTCCAAAATTTTTAAGAGGTCAATGCAACATTGTTTTTTAAAACTTTAGACAATACATTTTGCATTGCACGATTATTTACATGGAATTCTCTGGTTAGTTTGTAGCAAGTATTAAAGACCAAGTTCACTCATGTTCTCAACACTGCAGTGGTCTCTAGTATTGTGAGTCAATCTCTGTGGGGATAAAGCTCTGGCGCTCCTGTTTCAGGAACTAGAAGTGAGCCAGAGGAGAGGGGAGCAGAACGCAGCAGGATTTGGAGTGTTTTTTTCCTGATATTCAGACATTTCGCCTATGGCCTCAAATCAATATCATGATGTGTTGAGCAGTTCACCTCGATAATGATTAATTGACCATAACTCCCCATACAGCTGCATTTGGAGGGTGCGGTGGTAGATTTGGTTGACGAGTAGCCTCTATCCACATAAATCCTTCAAAGGTTTGGCAACATTTTGGATTTGGTCACTGCCACTGGCTTCCACTGGCCGCTACCTACGCATTGCTTCAACATTTGAATCATCCTTCATTTTCTTATTGTCTTTCCCTTGTTGTTACAGACCGGATGGGGTGGAGTCACATGACTACACCCCATCCAGTTCCTAGCACAGCAACTTAAATGAACATGAACATTCAGCAACCTACACACATCTATTTAATACATCGACATGGGAACAATAATGTTGGTATAGGACCTAAATTTCGGTATGGGTAAATTTTTGACATATCACCCACCTCTAATCTCGTCTCTGATTGGCTAACAGCAATGAGACTCAACAACTGACTTCATCGGCAGCTAATGCGGGAGATAGGGGCAGAAGACTGTTTTCACATTTAGCCTGCATGTGAAACTCAGTGACAGATCATATTTCAAAAATAACAAGTAAAAAACAAAAAAACAGTTTCTTAGTGAACTTGGCCTTTAATACCACCAGGCCAGCAGCCATGTCTGGTTCATCCAAAGGTCAAGCCCAGCAGGAATTTCTTTCAGGGAGCTGGTGGCGTTCTCTTGGGGTCAACAGGCGCGAGGTGGGGGACACCCTGAACAGGTCTCTAGTCCATCACAGAGACAAACTGTCTCTGCATAAGAGTGAAACTAAGACCTGCAGTATTTTTAACAGATTACAGTATCTGATCTTTAGGCAACCAGAATCTTTTTCATGTCTCCCACCTCCACACCTTCCCTCTGCGCTGTGCTTTAGTTTCTTTTATCATCTAATTACATCCTCTGCACAAGTGGGCGACACTCTCTAATGCTCTTCCATCAGGCTAATGTGGGGCTTTTAGACGGTGCTCTTGTTTACAGATGTGACTCTGATTCCTGTCAAATGTGTGACTCACCTGGCAGACAGTATGTTGTTTCCTAAAGTCTGACCTTGTTTAACAATTGGCAATAAACAGACGTTCTGTGTGAGATGGAAATGAACAGAAATCCCATAAAAATATTTAAAAAATGAAGGTTATGGGATCTTTAATACTTATGTTTTTTGCTTTAGTTTCTTCTAATACAAAAAACAACTTAGAAAAGATGTTCCGTTTGCGTGTTGAACTATATTTCTGAGGCAGAGATTTCAGTTTATCACAGGAAGTTTGAGTTAGATAGCCAGCAGTCACTTCCTTTGTGAAAGAAGAAGTAGTTGTGCTTTCAAAGCAGTTGGTTCCTCTGATATAAACCTCACAGCATCTCACAAGCACTTGTCTTTCTGGCTCAGCCTTGTCAGTGTTTAGAAACGTTTGCTTTTGCAGGCAGAACCTTTTGCTGATTGGAGCTGTTGCGTATGAAGGTGCCATCAAAATAAGTCAATATCCTGTCAGTGATATTAGCATTTTCCTTGTGTATGATTTAAAACTAAACTATTGACTCTTTGGCTTTTATCTTGCAGTTATGTCTAAGTGCCAGGTCCTTTTTAAATACTTTTGGCTTTAGCTGACATTTTGACATCTTAATTGTGGACAGCTAATGTGTTTTGGTTGTGGATCTTTGTTCTTCACCCATAAACTTGATCTCTTTGGAATATCTTGGGTTGATTCCTTCGACCAGAAAAAGGTGCAATGCCCCAGGTCAGGGAGTGGTTCTACCTCAAGTATCTCAGGATCTTTTTCATGAAAGAGAGCAAAAGGGAAAGTGGGAGCAGATGATGGACAGGTGGATTGGGGTGTCTACCTTGATACAGATGCTCTGGTCTGGTCTTTTGTGGTGAAGAGGAGCTAAGCCAGAAAGCAAAGGTCTCAATTTACCAATTGATCTTTGCTCCAATCTTCACCTGGTGCAAGCTTTGGGTAATGATGACCAAAAGAATAAGATCACAAATGCAAGCTGCCAAAGTGAGTTTCCTTAGCAGGGTGGCCGGCCTCAGCCTCAGAGATAAGGTGAGGCGCTCGGACGTCTGGGCATGTCCTGCTGGCAGTAGGCTTGTGGGTCAACACAGGACATGCTCCATTTCAGGGGTTGGGTTTGGCGATAAATCAGTTTTATCAATGAATTTGAATTTGACATTTGTCAAGATTTAATATTTGGTAAATTTGAAAAATCATAATTTTTCCACTCCAGGGCTTCCATATTTTAGAGTAAGGTCAACCTCATAACACATAACAGCACTGTTTGACTAAAGCGGTCCACATGAATATTTTTCCCACAACAACACCGCCTTAATGTTAAGGTTTTAGCAGGAAGAAGTTTTAAGTTGCTGCTTTGTTTCCATTCATGATGACATTAGCACGGACATCATATATGTAGACGCCCCGTGGACTGGTGCTGCCTGTTGGAGCAGCCGTAGTGGCCAGCCGCCATCTTAGATGGGTCTCCATTCGCCCCCAGTGCATTCATTTCTACTGAGGAAGGTGCTTACCCAGCTAAAAAACACATTTTATCAAGCTTTTTCACAAAACCAGACACATGGTATGGCATGATAATTAAAATTTAAATATAAACAAAATAAATTAAAATATAAAATCCCATCTGGTAGGCTAGAATAGTCAATAGTAATCCCACGTGATCTGTTTTTAGTAGTACACCTGTTGTTGCAACTGTAGGCTGCACAAAAACGAGCATAGTTGCTCACTCTGCCTTGACTTTGTAGAGTGAGGAGACCCATCCAATATGGGGCTGTTACGCTTTGACAAAATAATGGGAATAAAAACAAAAAAGAGAATCCAAATAAGATCTTTAGCAATTAAACTGAGTGTGTTTAGTTCACTACAATGAAAGGGCTATATCCAACCACCTACATGTTTTGATCATGAACTGGAAATAGAAGTAACAAGTCTAAGACTTAAGAGTAACAGTCCTGAAAAAAATTTAATTGCTAATAAGTATTAAAATGTTTTGGGAGCACACTGAAAACTGTATGTCAAAGGATGGACAGCTGTAAGCATCGGCTTCAGTCCCTCCCAATTTTGATTGTGAAAGCTACAATAAATCTGTGAATGTACAATAAGAAACTCAAATTGTGTAATTTTGTGCAATATCAAACTCAAAATTGTAATTGAAAGTGACAAACTCACTTATTCATTCAAACAAGCACATTCAAAGAGAAAACAACTTACTGACATTGGAAAAATGTCAAATTTTCACTAAACACATTTTATTCACTCAGTTTAATGTTTGACCTTCTGACAAGCACTTGCATAGGCAGATATTTACACAAGGCTGCTTAATATTATATTGATAACTAGAGTCACAATCAGCCCAGTATGGTATCATGTTGGTGCTTTCCTATACTTTCTTTTATTTGCATGGTTAGGAACATAATAGCTGCTTCCTTTTATGTCTGGCATTTAGTAGCTTCAAATATCCTCAGATATGAACCCTTTTCATTCAGAAACAGTCTTAAATGGCTATAGCTGAAAAAGATACCATGCATATAGTTTTTTATCCTAAATAATCTCAAGCAAGGTATGCAAGTAAATATGCACACATGAAGCATATTTTATGACATATTCTTGGATCTCTAAACAGTTGTCTTCCCTCAGTTTTGGTTAGAGGAGAGTTCTCTTCAGTCAAATAAAAGGCTGATTTGACCCAGAGAAATAGCTTAAATACTTTTACATTTGTGTCATCTTGTAGAAGCTGGAGTAAGATGTTCATAATTGATCATCTCTCACCATTCAGCAGAGTGTTGCCAACTAAGTGATGTAAAACACCCAGGACAAAAAAGCCTTATTTCCTAGTCATGAATGCTGCCAACAAAGACATTACTCAAGGGAGTTTTATCAGCGCTTTTGGCAGGTTAAAAATATGTGGAAACTGTTTTGACAACTCCCAGGTTCTTTCCATCTAGAAGTTCGGAAAACTGAACTAAAGTCCTTCATGAGAAAGACCAACTCTGGAGCCCACTCCCTATCCAATCAGCAGTTTTCTGAATTTGCACTTTTTCCCTAACTCTGTTCACTTGGAACCACATCAAAGCTGGTACTGGAAAAAGGGGCATCACCCTGGTACCCATTACTGCCACAACTACCAAATTCATTTGAAGTGCGTTGAGTAGGTAGTAATGGAATCATGGCCTAAAGCTGTGGTCCTTGGCGTGAAGTCATCAAGAGCCTCTTTTATAAAACAATGCCGCCAATTTGCCACAACGCCGAGGCGGCATCTGTGAGCCTAAGGTAGTTTATAAGTGGTCAGACTGTGGCAGTAATGTGGTGCAGTTGTGTCCTTTTTATAAAAGTTGCGATGGCGGCATAAAAGAGGTAGGGGGGCGGTCTCTGCGCTGTCGCAGACTTCTGTGTATCTTGGACATAACTTGCTTTTTATTGTGATCAAAGCCGCGCTCGTTAAGTTTTTTTTTTCACAAGCAGCTCATACAGGTGTCTGTCCTCCACAGTCCCTTTGAACTGTCAGATGATCTACGCTGCAGATCTAACGGAGAGAAGCTCCCGGCGCACTGCATTGCTCCAGTTTACCATCTCAGCTGGTTCTGTTTACAAAACAAAACTTATGCCCGTGTTTACTTTCAATTTCAATATAGTTCCCGTCCGGAGTTCGGCATTAATTCATCACGTGATCATGACACCACCCTCTGTTGCACCAAGGCTTTTAATGTGCGTTTATAAGACCAGTGAAGCCGCAATATTACTATCAAGCGTGGCGGCACGAATGCCGCAAAATTCCCACAATGTCATGCCGCCATGGCGCGTTCATAAGACACACCGTTTCTGTAATATTATGCTGATTTGCCTGCATGATGTGTCTCATAAAAAGTGTTATGGTGAGGGGTAGATTTTTAAATTAAAATACCTATAGCTCCCGCCCCTGCTCCCTCTCCCATTCTGAAAGGAGCTGAGAGCCATGCCTCATACCCTACATGTGCGGGGAAAGCGGAGTCGACGGAGAGTGCTAAAACAATAGTCCGATGTAGCGTAAGGTTGAACGCTACTCTGATCCTTTAGCTTCAATACACAAAAGATGAATCTCTTCATTCCCCTCCCTCCTCTTCCACAGTTAGCTTGAAGTTTACAGACTGACATCAGTTTAGTGCAGGTCGAGTTAGCATTCAAGCTAGCGCCATATACGGTAATTGTTGGTTGTTTTTGTTCCCCAACAAGTTTAAAGGTTTCAGCAAGCATGCTAGTCAGCAGCCACGTGTTTAGTGCCATGATTTCAGTCCAGGGGCCTCATTTAAAAAACCTTGTGTAGAATCTTTACTAAAACTCAACTTAAGCTCAGCAAAAACATTTTATTACGCAAATTTTCCGACCTATAAAACTCTGCTTACGCATGGCTCCATGCAGTTTCTGCTTTATAAATCACACCTGTCCTAGAAATGTGCTCAGGTGTTTCTGGATCACATCCCGCATCCACGTTCTACCATAAATGGACAATGCAAACTACGTTACGAATACTGTGCATATAAATAAGCCTGCTTATCGATGGCATGTTATGGGTAAGCATGACAACCAGGATGGAAATCCACGCTCTGGGGTGTGACAAAAGCACAGAAAAAATTTTTTTGTTCCCTTCGAGTGGCACCGCACTGCTGCAGCTGTGAGCTTTGGAGCTGCGATCAGTGGAAATAAATAAAAACATTTAAAAAAGTGTTCTGGTCAGATGGAGCTTAAGATGGCAATAATCATTGATACTATCAATAAAAGCAGCACTAGGGTGCACAGGGAGGGATCGCTGTCTTTTCCAGGTCTAAGGGGAACATTTAATGAAAACATTTAATTTAACCCAAAAGGACTTTAGACATATGAAGACATATGAAAGTAATATCTTAGAAACAAAATATTTTTAATTTTAGATGTAATTTTAATTTTCCGTTCAGAGATTGGGGGGGGGGGGGCCTAATTGTTGGTTTTGTGTGTGCGTGAGAGTCCACAAGTCTGAAAATGTGTCCTAAATTAAACATTTTACCATTTCCAAAATGTGCTTACGCCAGGTCCAAAGTTTGCTTAAAGTGTGCACATTTTTCCGTCAAGTTTTTTGTTATAATTTCACAAAGTTTGCGTAGAAAGTCACTTATGTAGTTTTCAGACCCTGTTTTGTGCCTAAGCAAGCTTTATAAAGTTAAAGTTACATTAGTCATCATCACACACTGGTGAAATTACATCTCCGCATTTGACCCATCCCCGTGGGCAGCGGTGAGCTGCAGCTGTGGCGGGGGAACTATTTGGTGGTTTAACCCCCCAATCCAACCCCTTAATGCTGAGTGTCAAGCGAGGAGGCATTGGGTCCCATTTTTCCAAGGTCTTTGGTATGACCCGACTGGGATTTGAACCCCGATTTACCAGTCCCAGGGCACACACTCATACCAAATGAGGCCCCAGCTGATTACCAAATGCTCAGTTTGATTGGCAAAGCTTGAATGCCAAAGCCTACGTCTATATCGAACAGGTCAGAGTAGTTATGAAAAACTTCCTGTGTGGTCAAATGGCCTAAAATGAGCTGTTGTACAATCTTCCTTTATGTTGCACAGTGTGTTCCTGGTGTAACAGTCAGCATTGTGACATTTCACAGTACATGGAGAGAGCGTGAACGATTTGTCAACATGTGAATTGAATGAAGCTGTTCCCAAGACTTCAGAGTTCTCACTCTGCCCGACAACATTGTGTGAAACAAAAACCAGCCTGTCACCCCTTACAGAAGTAAATGTCATGAGTGTGTGTCCAACTGTGACAATTAGTTAAACACTAAAACCACCCTGACTTCAAATTTTGCTATTGTGCTGCTCTTTGTATTCCCTGGTCTCCCATTTTCTGTTTTCTTAATTTTATTCTTTTGATCTAACGGATCTGGTTTGTTTAACCCCCGGTTCCCCTTTTCTGCCAGTTCTTTTCTCTTTTCCACATCATATTTTTCTGTCTACATTATCTAATATTTATCTTAGTTTCTTCAACAAAAAAAATTCCAGACAATATTTTGTAAACTTAAAATGAAAATGCTGTAAACACACGTTCTGGTAATGACATTGTTATTTTGTAAATAAAGACAACTGGTTTATTTTAATGCTGGCTTCTTTTAAACTTAATTAAATCAAAAGTATTATTCAACCACTGATCCTAATATGAAACTAGGCTGTTAATGTTGAAATGGTGAGGCAGAAATAAACAAACACTCTGAGAGTCAGCCCCTCAGTCTCTTGCTGGGAGATGTTGTTTCAGGCTTTTTTCCCCTTCTGCCCTTTTCCAAGCTGCATGCAGCCCAAATATTTTAGCATATTGGTGTGATCTCAGGTCATGACCCAAAATCTGAAGAGAACCTGTGGATTTTAGTACTTGTGGTGGTTTAGGTCTTATTAGACCAGAAGACAGAGGGGTTTGTGAAATAAACTGGTTAGTTACTGGTGGGACAGGGCAGGATTTTAAAGAATGTCAAATTCCCTTTAACTCTTCTTTAGGTGGCTCAATTTTTAATGCAGAAATGTGTCTTTTGTAGATAGTTTTAATGTGTCATCAAATTGTTTTTTTTTTTAATATATTTTTAGGTTTTGGTCTGTTTTTGTCTTTAGTATAAATACAGTTGCGCTCATTTCTATTCTTATGAATGCAACTCAAAAACAATGAATCTTCACAGGAGCTCTTTATCTAAAGCCATTAGATTTTCTTCTAATTGCACATGTTGTAAAAGTAAAAGTTTCTTGAAAGTTGATAGATTTTACTGTACTTGGTCCTAAAATGACATCTTCGCGGTCTGAAAAAAGGAACTTTTATTATGACATTCCAAACATTTTTGCTCAACCATTTTCTTCCATCCCCCACTCCTCTCCCCTTCTTCCCTTATAGTGATGTCAGATAAATTTTCAAGCCATGACTGAGCACTTTCACAGACAGTCCAGAGCCTAATGCAGGAAGGGGCTGGGCTTTTCACTTCTCATTTCCTGTGCCACAGGAAGCACATTCCTGTGCTGCTGGCACTCAGGCAGCAGTAAAAAGCGGAGTGTAGCTGTGAGTTCCCAGCAAAAGGCCAGCCCCCAGAATCCTTTAGTCATTCACAAGGGAACTGTCAGGATTTATATCCGTGTAAAAGTCTGTGAGAGTCATAAGGCCAGAGAAAAAGACAGAGATTTACATTTCTTTCAACTTTGTTCCTGATATGTGTATATGTATACAGGTCCTTCTCAAAAAATTAGCATATTGTGATAAAGTTCATTATTTTCTGTAATGTACTGATAAACATTAGACTTTCATATATTTTAGATTCATTACACATAACTGAAGTAGTTCAAGCTGTTTATTGGTTTTAATATTGATGATTTTGGCATACAGCTCATGAAAACCCAAAATTCCTATCTCATAAAATTAGCATATTCAGCTAACTAACTATTTAACACAAATTATTTTTGAAAAACATGTAATGAAGACTGTAATACAAGGAACATTGTGGACTGTCATGTCTACAGTTTGTTCCCAAGTTGTTATCACTATGATTGTCTTTATCCAGCCATTGTGTGTATGTTTATCTTGATTTTAGTCTTCTTGAGTTATTACTTTGTGAGTCAACATTTCCATTACATATATCTCACTTAAGTGTTTTGCCAGTCATGCTGTATTGGAGGATCTGCTTTCTTGCGGGCTGCCAACATAATTTTCAGTAAATATCTATCTTCTTTTAATACAGTGTTGTCTGACATATTACCCAGATACATTATTACTACCCCATTGAGCCAGAGCGTCCCTAAATTGGGGGCCAGAAAAGTTTCGCATCACTATTTATGCCCTATATATATATATCAATAAATATCATAAAGATGCACATCTAACAAAACATCAGAGCCAGGGCTACAAGACCATATCAGCTTTTTTTACATGCTCCAAACACAACTAAAACTACAATTAAATGAATCGTGATAAATCGCTCTTCATGAAGAAAACAAGGGAGGAAATATTTAACTTTTTTACCGTTATGTTTTCTATTTGGTAGAAAGCAGGCAGGCAGTAACTTTATCCATATGAACCCTCAGCAGAACTTCCCCTGAACTCTACACTACACCTCTACCTACCTGCCACCTAGTGTTCAGTTCAGTACACATTTACAATGTTCATCAATAACACATATACTAATATTTACACATCCCAACAAATCCCACAATGTTTACTATTATAATGAGACCAAAGTAATCAAATAGACCTTGTGGTTACAGAAATATACTCATTAAAGTGTGGGTAAGTCAACTCTGCCTCACTAACATTATTTGTGATTTAAAAAAATTGCTTGGGTGCAAATAGTCTTGAATGATTAAAATGCAATTAATTAATTACAAAGCATCTAATTAATTAGATAAATGTTTAAATCGAGTCCCACCCCTAATTAATGCACAAGACTTGGGTATTCTAGCCTTGAACTTTAACAAATACCTAGTGAATATTCTCCCTGAAGTGTATAATTTTAGCACAAAAAATAGAGAGTTGTCTACATTCATGTCTCCATATTTTCTCCAACATGGCTATTGTACTGATGTATATATGCTTATGTCTAATTCTGGGTGTGACAAAGGATGTAATCAGATTCTTCCAACGAGTCAGTCTCCAACTCTGTAATGATGAGGAGGATGTTTGCTGTGTTCACCAATTATGTAGCCATTCATCTTCTGATTCTGCTAAATCTTTTGCTACTGCTACGGTTTGTCTAGATTTTTAGGCTAAACCACATCTTTAAAGTGAATTGGGTGAAACTACCCATCTGATCAATTTCATTCATCAGTTCTTCTCTATCCTCAATAAGACATTACATTTCCCTTCCTTATACAAGTTGTTCTAAATTTTACATTTAGATGTATGATCTTTGTCACACCAACCGGTTATCGGTCTAATTTATGCTGAATGGAAATATTTCTTAAATTTGTCAAGGCCATACCTCCTTTGTCTAAAGATTCAATATTTATTGCAAAATTCTGAGCAATTTTAGGTGAGATTAAAAAGAGGGTCGAGCACAGACGAGAGGTTTTGTGCAAAATACACAGCAAATTCAGCATGCTCAAATTACCACCTTCAGAGTGGATTTCAAACTCTGATTTAGTGTCAAAACCCAACTTTTGTGGAATTGAAAATGTAACACTAGTGTTAAGAGTTACTATATTAACTCTAACACCAGTGTTAAATTGTCAACTCCACAAGAGTTGGTTTTTGACACTAAATCAGAGTTAAAGTACCAACTCTCCAAAAAAAAGAGTTAAATTAACTCTTACTGGTGTGGACCCATATAGACACTTTAAAAGTGTTGAAATCAACTCTGACAGTGTTAATTTGAGCATCTTGTTGTGTGACAGTCACACTGAAAAACAACAGCTAACTCATGCTCTGTACCCCTCATGACTGTGGACAGCCAGTGAGAGAGGAACACAAGGAGCAGAGTCCTGAGCATTTAGTGTGAACCATGCTCCACTTCTTTATTGTGACAGTGGAACAGCACAGCAGTCCCATTCCTGTGACCTGCCTCCTCACTTATGGTGCCAACATGACACAAGTAACACCACATTTGCAACAGTGAACAAAGTAGTAACTAAGAACAACACAACCCCCCAAAAATTAACATGCATAAACACCCCAAAATAGAACAAATTACCTAAAAACATGACTACCCACAATGCGCCTCACCCACTGCAGCTCCTGCAGCTCTCTGCAGCCAATCGGTTGCTACCAGTCCAACTTTTAGAATAAAGGGGTGGAGTCTGCGAATTAACTCTGCAGGAGTTATTGCCACTGTGGGAGTTCAGAGTTAGCTTTTCAGGAGTTAATTTGTCCAAAATGACTCCTACAGAGTTGATTAGGAAACATTTCTTTTTAACACTTGGGTTTAACTCTCATGTCAGTGTTACATATCAACTATGTAACTCTTTAGCCTCTTTTATAAAACAATGCCGCCAATTTGCCGCAACGCCGATGCGGCATCAGGGAGCGTTAGGTCGTTTATAAGAGCTCAGTTGCGCAATCATGTCCGTTTTATAAAAGATTACGCGATGGCGGAATAAAGGGGGTATGGGGTGGTCTCTGCACTATCGTGGACTTCCGTTTATCTTGGACATAACTTGCCTTTTATTGCGATCGAAGCCGCGCTCGTGAAGTTTTTATTTTAACAACCAGCTACAGGTGTGTGTCCTCCACCATCCCTGTGAGCTGTCAGATGATCTGAGCTGCAGATCTAACGGAGAGAAGCTCCCGGAGCACCGCAACGCTCCAAATGATCATCTCAGCTGATTCTGTTCACAAAAGTGAAACTTAAGCGCATGTTTCCTTTCATTTTCAACATAGTTCCCGGCCGGAGCTCGGCATTAATTCATCACGTGGTCATGACACCACCCTCTTTTGCGCCAAGGCTTAATGTGCGTTTATAAGACCGGCTAAGCCGCAATATTACCGCAATATTACTACCAAGCGTGGCGGCACGAATGCCGCAAAATTCCCGCAACGTGATGCCGCCATGGCGCGTTCATAAGAAACATGTTGCGGTAATATTACGCTGATTTGCCGACATGGTATGTCTTATAAAAGAGGCTTTTTAGTGGTAAATGAACTATTCTTAGTGTTAAATTGGAACAACACCCAAAAATTAACACTTTTAAATTTGCTGTGTAGGTTTAGAACAGATGAACCTAAATAAATGATGGACTCCAATGTTGTCACACTTAAAGAGACAACAGCACAAAGAGCTCCATGGGTGTCGTGTCAGAGCTTTTCACTACTGAACTGTTAATTTAGTCGGTGTGAACGATAAATCTGAGATGTTTTAATTAAACTGCTTCATCATCAATCTCAACATACAAAACACCATCACAGCATTCAGCTGTCCAGTAATTTACCAGCACTTTGAATCTGATAGGAGGTTTTGTTCGGACCAATAAATTAAATATTCACTTTTAATTTACATTAGCGGCCATTCGTTGTTTGTTTCGTCTGACGGTCTGCTCTTTGTTCTTTGCTTGTCGTTTTTTTTTCCAGCTTGTTAAGTAAGCAGGTAACTTGTGTATTAGCTTCTATTATTGTAGTCCTCTAATTGTTTGTATCTTTTAGGATAAGGGAAAAGGAAAAGGTTTGGTGAAGAATGTTGCTTTGGAGGAACAGGATGCTCAGAACCAAGAGATTGTTGCATTCTGTAAAGACATCGCAAGGTAAGAGGCTCCCTGTTTGTCAACATATCAGCACATTATTAAACAATGTAAAGTAGCTTTTGGCTTTAAAATGCAAAAATATTTTATTTTGGAATAGCTTTTGTCTGGGTTGCAGTTTGTTTACTTATAGACAAGAGGGCTTAAAGAAAGGATTAATTATTTAGATGATCTTGGGTCTGAGCAAAGTGTTTTATCAGTATACAATTTGGGTGGAGTGATGACAGAATTACAGACTAACTTGTATAATTTCAAAGTTGTGTTGTTGTCGGACATCACTGTTAAAGTAGAGATGTTAATCATTCATTTATTTCACCTTTTCTTTATTGGTCTTGCAGCCTGCGTTCTAAATTTCCTCATGATGACATCACAACCAACCCAGGCTTCGTCCTCAGCCCGGTCATCCCCCAGAGGGATGGTGGAGGAGACAGCAGCTGCTCTGTCAAAGTTTCTATTGAAATCTCTGAATCTCAGCAGCCTGTAACTTTCACCTGTGATGGTAAGCAATGAAGGAGAATTTATCAAATGATAAATGACCTGCACTTGTGTAGCACTTTTCTGAGTCAGAGAACTCCAAAGCACTTTATGTACACACACACACAAACACTACTCTTGTTGTGACAATACTCTGTTGAAATATTTGAAAAAAGTTACCATCAATGTGATTTTCTGCAAAATGCAAAACATTTTCTACCATGAGGTTTTAGACAGTCACTCTGCTAAACTAAACCAACAGAATTTATCAGAAAATTGTTAGAGATCATCATCTAATTATTAGGAATCATTATGAAACACCGGAAGGCATCACAATACATATGAAAAATTTTCTAAATATTGTAATGATCCATAAGGGGTTATTGTGAGTGCTATTGTCGCCTAATGATACTGCTCTTTTAAGAGACACGTTGGTTGAAGAAAGTGAAACTGGAGATGTGGGTTTATCAGCTGTTAGATGACTAAGTGATTGTTAACGGCAAAATTTCCTGTCTGGTGTTTAGTTCTGCAAAATGTCACAATAATAAGAAATTATCTTAAGTTACCTTGTGTTTATAATACAGCTGCTTAACGCTTCCGGTGCACAGATCAGTTAAAACAATCAGAAGAAGCACTCCTGCTAGCAGCTGCGAGACCAGAGATGATCTCTGTGGATTATTGAGCAAAATGTCCATGTCACAGACAAAGATCAAATTATCAACAGAGTCTGTAGTTTGTGGTTTTCAGGAAGTTAATTTTGTTTTGGCAAATTAACAAGAAGCTTGTTAATTCAATTAAATTATATTCAATTATGAGTTTTTCATGCAGGCTGAACATGAAAATACGCTCCTACACCTATCTCCTGCATTAGCTTCTGATAGAAAATAGACGGTGTAACTCTAGGATCTGAAAAGTCTGACAGATCTACGTCACACTGTCAATTAACATTCATGGACTCACCCATATTGACTCACGATGGGGAAGGCTGTTGTTGGTTTGCAACATCCACGTTGCAGAGCAAACAGAGTGAGTAGTAGAGTCGTGTTGCTGTTAGCCAATCGGAGGTGAGATGTCCAAATATCAAGAAATAAAACTCCAAATCCTGCCGTCTGAATCTCAACTCTGATGTGGCTCACTTCTAGTTCCTGAAACAGGCACACCGGAGCTTTTTTACCCAGAGTATGACTTACAAGGCATTCATTCCTACTAGAGACCACTGCAAATGTATTGATTAAACGAGTGGACTACACCTTTAAATTCAGGTAAGACGGATATCCTCATAATTTCCCTGAATGGTGCTGTTCCTGGCATTAAGCAACATTTTGGTTTTCTGGCTCCCTGCGCCAAGCCATTTGTGCGAAACGTAGGCGTCGTATTTGACTCAGCCATGTCCTTAGAACGGCACAGTAAACAACTTGCCAGAAACTGCTTTTTTCACACTAAACCAGTGAAGGCTAGAGCCCTTTGTGTCAAAGGTTGAACTGATAGTTCACGCTTTTATCTCATCACGCCTCGACTACTGCAACAGTCTTTTAACTGGGATTGCAAAGAGAGACTTGCATTGCTTGCAGCGAGTGCAGAACTCGGCTGCAAGGCTCCTAACTGGAGCACACAAACAGTCCCACATTACTTTGGCCTTGGCCTCCCTTTATTGGCTTCCAGTTGAGTTTAGGGTTCAGTTTAAAATCCTGGTTTTGACGTTTAGAGCCCTACATGGGCAAGCTCCTCCCAGCTTTGCTCACCTGTTGAAAATCTACTCCCCGTTGCACCAACTCAGGTCTGAGGGCCAGAGGCTTCTGTCAGTCTACTAGGTTGAAGTCCCATGGTGACTGCACCTTCAAATCAGTGACCCTGTGGATATTGAACACTATCTTTGCGCTGTGCTGATTTTCTGTGTTTTCGAAAAGCTGTTAAAGACTTGGCTTTTTAATCTTGCTTTTAATTGACCTTGTAATGTTTTTTTCCTGACTTTTTGTTCTTATCTGTTTCCTTTTTCTTGTAATTCTTTTTTGCTTTGTTGTGCAGCACTTTGTAATTTTTATCTGCAAAAGGTGCTCTATAAATACAATTTACTTGCTTACAAAGCACACAGTCAAGGCAGCAAAGGATTTGCTCAAGAAGCGGTCATGGAGTGGCTTAGTCTCCAGACCTAAGTCCCATAGATATTATGTGTAGTGAGCTGAAGGTTAGTGTTACCAAACATCAGCCACAAATTATTAATGATTTGGAGAGGATCTGCAAAGAGAAGTAGGACAAAATCCTCCCTCAGATGAGTACAAAACTTGTGGCCTACTACTAGACACGTCTGACCTTTGTGATTACCAACAAAGGTTTTGCCCCACAGTGCTAAAGACCATTTGCAAAGGGATCAAATACTTATTTGATTTATAAAAATGCTAATTAATTTGAGACTTTTTTGAAATGCGATTCTTTGTTATTGTTCTGTTCAGATAAATCAACCATTGAAATGATAAAATGATCATTTGTTTGTTAGTGACCAAACTTACAAAGTCAGCAGGTATAAATAATTATTTCTCTGACTGTATAGAGGTCAGATACACTGATTTACTGACTCAAACTCTTCTCTAAATCGGGTAGATCAACAACAATAATAATCTGACTCCTTCCTTCTCTTATTCTACCTTCTGTGTTCACTCCTGTTTTATTTCTCTTTCTTCTAAATACACTTCCTTCTTTCCTATCACGATGTCCTTCCTTGCTTCCTTGTTCCTTCCCATGTTGTCACCAGTGTGTTGACCTACATAGCTGATGTTTGGATTCCTCTGATAAATCTGTTCTCAGAAACAATGGACCTCAGTTCTTTCTTTGATTGCAGTACAAATTTGCTTTTTTTTTTAAAGTTCTTTCTTGGGTTCTGTATTTCTTCGAGTGTCCTTTTTATCACAGTTTTTTTTTTCTTTTTTCAAAGCTCAACATATTTTTCTTATTAGGGGTAACAGTGTCTGAGGAGTTAAGTGGCCGCCCTTTAACCAGAGGTTTGCAGGTTTGTGGAGATTAAACATCATGTCCTTGGCAAGACAGTTCACGCACCTTGCCTGCTGCTGGTTAGGGCTGCTGTGGTTACATTGTGGCTCATTACCATCAGCGTGTGTATATCTTTGTGCATTGGGTGAATGCTTGTTGTGTTGTAAAGTGACTTTGGGGGTTCTGGGACTCTTGAAAGTGCTATATAAATTCAGGCCATTTGCCATACACATTTATTGTGCAACTTTTAGTTAATGTTTTGAAAATTATATTACACCCCCATCTATCTAATTAATTTTTATATAAATAGAGATCAAGAATGATTTTCCCATATGAATTGAGTAATCAATAAAGCAGCTCTGTAAAGTTGTTTGGGACCATGTGAGATTGCTCCCTGTTTTGAAGGGCTGATTTATGTTGGGCTTGGTTGTCAGGATTCTTTGCATAGTGTGGCTGAGGGTTGAAGGGGTGGTCAGGGCAATGCATTAATGAAATGAAAAGGGAGCGACTGCCGAGTGGGGAGGAGGTTGGTGAAAGTGTAGGAACATAGAGAAACGTAGTGAGAGAAAAGTGGAACAAGAGAAAAGGAAGTGAGAATTTCTAAAGCTAGGAGAAACTGAGTTAAATTTATAGACAGTAAGTGGTGAAGGTGGAGTTAATAACAGAATGAATGCATGAAAATGTAATGGAGCTGCAAGAGTGAGCTGAAATTACTATCTGCACTTCAGATGTTGGAGAGGCAATGCCACCGATCTCTGAATCTTTTTAGATTCAAAATGCTGCTGTCTGTGTATAATATAAAAGAAACAAATGTCAAATCATTTTGATTTAAAAGGGCCATATAATGGAAAATCCACTTTTTGGAGCTTTTTACCATGTGATATTGCTATTTCCATGTGAAAAATACCCCAAACTCATTTCTGGCTGCATTCCTGCATTTTCCTGTCTCAGCTGCGACTTTTCAGATTTTTTGGAAGGGCCTGCAAAAGCGTGAATGAAAACTTAGCGCGTCATCAGGCCTTTCTCATCCTCATGAAGCTAGTGTCAGATCTGGAACCGGCCTCCCCTGGAAGTAGGTCACTAACGCCCACTTTCTCTGGGGTGCGCGCGCATCGTCTCGTCGAGGGATGGGGGGGCACGCCTGGCATTATGCATTAAGACTGAACAGTCATTAAAAAAATGTTTTTTAACTGGTGGAGTAGTTATATGCTTTGTGTGGGTTAGGCTACAGAGATTGGAAATAGATCAATCTCATGCTTTTTTATAAAAAAAAAACAACCAGATGGCTGGAGTGAACGCTGGAGTTGTTGCCTTTTTGAGTGGGCCACCATAGCTGCAATACTTTCTCTGAACTGCATGGCGCTAAAGAGTTGCAATTTTTACCATGATTTCGATGAATATCCCACATAGGACCTTTAAAATATAAGGACTGATCTTTTTTTTTTTAACTTCCTTTGTTTATTTAGCCAGTGTGAGTCCATGTGAGGTGAGCGGAGTATCAACTAAAATGTTGCTTGGTTATAGCATAAATGCTATTTTCCACCTGCAGTCCCTGGGCTTTTGGAGGTTCTGGTTTTCATCCCGGCTGCTTTACACTTTCCTGTGAACCGCTCCAGCAAATGTTGGGAGATCAGTCTTATGAAGCCAACAGAACCACATCATCTGCAAAAAACAGAGACCTGATCCTTAGGCCACTAAAACGAATCTCCTCAGCACCTTGGCTGCACCTAGAAATCCTAGTGACAAAGGGCAACTTTGGCAGAGTTCATCTCTCACCTGAAACGAGCCTGACTTTCTGCCTGCAATGCGGACCAAGCTCCGACGCCAATCGTACAGGATCCCTAACCCATAATAAGGGGCCTGGTACCCCATACTCCCAGAGTACCCCTACAGGACTCCCCAATAAACATGGTCGAACACCTTCTCTAAGCCCACAAAACACATGTAGTGAATCACGCATGCGGGAAGCCCCTGCTGGCTGATTCTACCCGCCAGTCGGAGGCTCCCCCTAAAGGTATGCTTGAATTTCAGGCGGCCAATCATTTGGCAGTTGGTGTATTGGGTCAGATCAACCCGAAGCGTTCCGCCAGGAGAGGAATTCTAAAAAAACGGCCTTTTGAGCATGAAAAAAACAGGCTACCCAGATATGAACACAACAAACACTACCTGGGCGGGACCGGTCCGGGCCAAACATGAAAGCGCCATTGGTAGCGTTGGCCCACCCCCGCGCAGCCAGGTTGTGTTCACATATCCTTCTCAGAAACGCCAATGTTTCTGAGCATGTAGGTGTTAAGTTAAAGTTAAAGTCCAACTGGTTGTCACACACACTGTTGTGTGTGAAATTTGTTCTCCGCATTTGACCCATCTCCTGGGGGAGTGGTGAGCTGCAGATACAGCCATGCTCAGGTACCATTTGGTGGGTTAACCCCCCAATCCAACCCCTTAATGCGGAGTGTCATGTGAGGAGGCATTGGGTCCCATTTTTTCAAAGTCTTTGGTATGACCCGACCGGGATTCAAACCCTGATCTCCCAGTCCCAGGGTGGACACTCATACCATTAGGCCACTGAGCTGGTGTGGCAAAAGACATGCGGAGAAGTCTGTGGTGTTTTCCTTAAGTTAGTAAACCAAGGCGGCCATGTGCAGTGTTGCTTTTGGAGACTCTGATATGAAGCACTGCTTTATACTCTCTCAATAAAAAAGTGCTGTGTGCCCCTCACAGCAGTCTGTCCTCACGCTGCCGTGGCTGGAGCAGTGGTTCCAAGCTGCAGGCAGAGAAGATGTTTACTTCACCGTATCCAGACTGATAATGAATCGCGCATGCGGGAAGCCCCTGCTGGCTAATTCTACCCGCTAATCAGAGGCTTCCTCTCTAGGTAGGAGTGAACTTCAACCGGCCAATCAGTCGGTAGTGGGTGTGTTGAGTTGGCTCCGCATGAAGCAGACCACTAGCCTAGTGAACTAGACCAAATTCTTGCTTTGCAGAGTTTGGTCTAGGCACGCTTCATAGGAACCCTCGCAGCCTGTGGCTGTCCAATCACAGCTCGCTATAGTTTTGGTTGGGCCAATCACAGCGCTCTATATTTTGGGCCAATCACAGAGCGGGAGTAGCCGATGACGTCAGCGCTGTGGCTGCGAACCCAAGCAACATGGTGGCAACTCAGGAAACACGTTGGTATGAAACGGCTTTGTCATCAACATTGGATTATTTAGACTCCAACGTGCGTAAGTCTGTCTGATATACTTAGTGGCTTCTTATTTTTATCAAACAAAGTAGTGCAATGTCCCAGTACACCTGATATTCGCGTGTTTTTCATACAAAAACGACAGAAATCATTGATGTTAGACGCCATTAAAGCCTCCTGCTTTTCCGGCGCCGTGATTACGTCACGTTGTTCGTCCTAGCGCTATCCAATTGCGTGCTGACATTTTGAAAGACAACCGTAGATCCCGCCTCACAACTGAGAGCCGTCAATGGTTCGTGGCCAGACTATATATACACATATATAGGATGGCTTGCCGGGCTAGCAGACCACTGGAGAGCAGGTCCAAAAACACAGATCAGCTGAGCACGGAAAACACACAGATGTGAACACAATATACATAACCAGGGCTGGTCTATGCCGAACCAGATGTGAAAGCCCTATTAGGAGTGTGATCTCCCTGTAGTTGGAACACACCCTGCTGTCCACCTTTTTTAAACAGGGGAACCACCACCCCGGTTTGCTAATTCAGCAGAACTGCCCCCCATGTCCACACAATACTGCAGAGTCACATCAACATCATCCCCTTTTGAGACACTAGATGGTGGACCAGAATTGCCTCAAAGCCATATGAACGTCATTCTCTATGGCCTAACCAAACTCCTCCCTTGCCTAAGTTTTTGTTAGCAGACTATGTCACTCACTGCCGCAGACAACCCCCCTCGGTCTGCCAGGCAATGCCTTTTTGTGGCGCATTTTTCTTTTTTTTTTTTTCAATTAAATCTTTATTTGGAATGACCACATATCAATACACTTGACAGAAAGTAAATAAGGTAGAAACAAGGACCTTCCTGATTTTTTGTTGTTGTTTTCCCCCCCCCCCCCCCCCCCCCCCCTTCCTAGTTCCCAGTTGGATCCTCGAGGAGTAGTGGGCGGCGATAGAGTCCCGTCCGTCATATATGCACCTCGGAGAATCCCTTGATATAAATGGATCTAAAAAAATGACTATGCTTGGGTGAGGAATCTGTACTAATCTAATGATGAGACGTATTTATACAGAACAGTAAACAAAACCGAAAACCAAAAACTGAGGGGTTGCCCGTGCCGCGGTCAAAAGAAGAAGATCAATTGCTAGGTTAAGAAAGGTTGATTAACAGTTGAGTCATACAAAGTCCGCTCTTATGGGGGTAATGAATAAGATCCATTTGTTCCATATATCATAAAATTTAGACTTCCGATTATTTAGCAAATATGTCAGTTTTTCCATTCTAAATATCTCTAAAATGATCCCATACCAGTCCTCTAGTGTGGGGAGGACCTGACTCAGCCATTTCCTCGTAATTGTTTTCTTACATGCCACCAAGAGTAGTTGCGCCAACTTAATCTCACTCTTACATTTCAATGGGGGGAGCAGCCCCATGTAGAAGACCTTAAAATCCAGAGGAATTTGAATATTCAGAACTGTATTTAATGAGGTCTGGACTCCCATCCAAAATTCTTTTAACCTGGGACAGTCCCAGAAAATGTGCAAATGATTCGCAGCAGTGGCGCCACATTGTCTCCAGCATGGTGAATGAGTACCTTGATATCTCTGCTGATAAGGCGTTTTGAAATATCTTATAATATTCTTCCAACCATGTTCCCTCCAGCTCGAAGAGCTGGAGGTTGACCATTGAAAAGACCAAATTTGGCTCCACTCCTCTGAAGAGATATCAGATCTCAGCTCCCTCATCCATTTGTCTTTGATATAAAATGTGTTGGCCTCGCAGGCACTAGAGATGGCTTTATATAGTTTAGAAGTCGCTTTAGTTGGTGTTTTAATCAAAGCACTTTTCAAGATAAGGGAAAACTGTGACTCTGCATCTGTAAGATCTGTCAGTTTGCACTCATGAACGATGTATGATCTCAGCTGTAAGTATTTGTGAAAGTCTCGATGTGTCATCGCGTGTTTGTTTCGTAGGGTCTCAAAACTGAGCACAATGTTTCTATGGGTAAGAGAGAGAAATGTTGTGAGACCATACCTCGTCCATGATTTAAAATTAGAATCCTGTCTATTTGGAGCGAAGTCAGAATCAAACGCGATGTGGCGCATTTTTCAAACAGGAAATGTGGAGACATGTGGAGTTAGGCTCTGCTAGTATAGATAGTCACAAGCAGAGTGTTGTGTTTTCCATATTTTTATAGAACAAATCCATTATTTTTTTTACACTCTGCACTGGGGAAAAAAGCATGCAACTCATGGAGCAGATATCATCGATGTTTATTGCAAACACACACGTATTCAAGAAAAGTGCAAAAAGCTGCTCTTCACACCAACACTAGAAGTTGTTGGAATGATTTTTGTTTGCTCACTTACCCTTTTCTCACTGTGACAAGCCCTTTTTAAGATGCCTCTCTTCATTCATAAATACATTTATGGAGCTGGCCAAGCCCTGTGATGATGTGTGTTTACACACATCCAGTAAGTCACCACTTTCTGGCTGGTTATCTTAAAACACTACAGCCTCCACCCCTCCACATCACAACTGTATACCAACTTTGCTCTGTGACTTCAGCCCTTGCCAACTTGTAGATTTATCAGCAGTGGGTGAACTTTCTCTATCAGTACACATATCACGTTGAGGTAGAACATTTGTATTCAGAAGTTCTTTCAGAACAGCAGTCAGGACCTAAGTGGTTTAATTTAAGTGAACCAACAAAACTGTGATTTAGGTTGGATAAATTCATTGAAAAAAATAATATTTTAAATAATGAACAGTATGGCTTTAGGACCAAACATTCAACAGCAATGGCAATAATGGAACTAATAGACAAAATATCTACAGCAATAGACAATAAACACTACTTCATTAGTATTTTTGTTGACTTGAAGAAAGCATTTGATGTTATTGATCATTCTCGGTTACTTCATAAAATACATCAGTATGGAATAAGAGGTGTGGCTCATCAATGGGTTAAAAGTTATTTAGAGAATAGAAAACAATTTGTACAGCTAAACAACACTAAATCAGAACTGCGGGAGATTAATTATGGAGTGCCACAAGGGTCGGTCCTTGGACCTAAACTGTTCCTATTATTTATTAATGACCTTGTAAATGTATCTAAGCTACTCGGTACTGTTTTATTTGCTGATGACACAACATTGTTCTATTCAGGGTCAGATATTAATGAAGTAACTAGAGTGATAAATAATGAACTGATAAAAGTTAACAACTGGTTTAATATAAACAGACTTTCACTGAATCTTAACAAAACAAATTTTATATTGTTTAATGACAAAAAAAACAAGGATGTAACAATAAAAATGGATGGAATGGAAATTCAAAGGGTGAAAGAAACCAAATTTTTAGGAGTCATAATTGATTAAACTCTCACTTGGAAGTCACACATAGGTTATGTCAGAGGTAAAATTGCCAAAGCCATAGCAGTACTACATAAAGTCAAGTTTTTACTGAATAGTTCTGGATTACTGACATTGTATAACTCACTGATTGTTCTATACTTAACTTACTGTGTAGAAATATGGGGATCCACATGTAAAACTCATACACAACCACTGTTTATTTTACAGAAAAGAGCATTGAGAGTCATTAATAACAGTCGCTATAGAGATCCGTCCAATCCGTTATTCATCAAATATAAATTACTGAAATTTTATGATTTAGTTGATATACAAATATCACAAACAATGTATAAAGCAAATGCAAATACTTTACCCACCAACATTCAGAAAATGTTTGAAAAAAGAGTCAGTAGTTATATGTTAAAAGGAACAGAAGTATTTAAAAAACCTAGGTTTAGAACCAGAATGAAGGAGATGTCTATTTCTGTAAATGGTGTGAGATTATGGAACAACCTTAGCAAGGACATAAAAGAATCAAAGTCACTAAATATATTTTAAAAAATTATTAAGTCGCGTGTATTACAGAATTACAATAATCAAAATTAAGATAGTGTCTGATTAGGTTTGTAAATTACAAGAATATAGTTTCATGAATCTGTGTTTTGTTTTGTTGTTGAGAAAATTATGGAAGAATTATTAAAAGGTTTGGTTTTGTAAATAGGGGCAGTTAACATAAGATATTTCTTCTTTCTGTCCCTTTTCATTCAAATTGTTTGATTTATTGTTTGATTTTTTTAATTTATTTATTTATTTGCATTTTGAATTTTTGAATGAAATAAAAATGGGGGGAAAAAAGGGATGTTAACGAAACTCAAATGAGGTTTTTGTTCATAATTAGCTGTTTTATATTAAGATCCAGACACATTTCACCAGTTTTTAACTTTTCGTTCTTTATAAAACACAGATAGGAGATGTTTTTTACCTTATTATGCTGAAGTTTCGGCCATGATGGCCGAAACGTCAGCATAATAAGGTAAAAAAGATCTCCTATCTGTGTTTTATAAAGAACGAAAAGTTAAAAAGAGTAAATCAGACATACACAGGATGAACGTACCGAACATTTCACCAGTAATATTCCAAATGTAAAGGCTTTAAATTCATCTTCATGCAAATGTTGAACTTTGACCATTAATCATGCCTGAGGTTTTTCCATTTAGTTTCACCATTATCACTTTAAACATGTAATTGTTTTCTGTTTGCCTGTGTCCCTCCATCTGTCTGAATGTTGGATCTCTGTTTGCTTTGGGTTACTGTGGAATTGCAGCCATCTTTTTCACATTTTTACGCGGTTTGCCTTGTTGATTTAACAAGTGCTGACTGACTTGTGGCTTTCTTCCCTTATGGGTCTGTACCATTAGTACTTATTCAGCACGACTCCACTCATGTCAGCAAGGTTTCAAGTTGTTTGCCTTAGTCCAGGTTTGCCCTTTTAAGGACCTGCTTTGATTTGGTTCCATGCGTACAAAGCTAGGCCGACAACACAACGTCAGAGACTATCGGTCGCTGATTGGCTAAGAAGTGGAGTCACTGGTTGCTCCAGAGTTTTACGCCCCACTGCTTGCAACCGTTTTTGGGTGTTTTCTTTTCAGAGTCTGACAAAAAGCCACAAAAAGCAGAATGTCCAACATCACTACCATATCTGCCATTGTTGTGTTGTAATGCATGGTATAATCAGTATACTGTTGATGTATAAATTTAGCCACTGGTAGAGATTTTGACTCTACCATGCAACCGCAGTTGTGCATGAATGTTAAGCTGCGTCAGAAGGGAAAGAAATTGAATAAACCCTCCAACCTTATTTTAATATCACTGACAAAAAAAATGCAACAAAGCGTTATTTTATCTGCAGTTATTCACTGCTGAAGCAACACTTAACTTCTGTGAGCAAAAGAAAAACAGGAAAAATGAATCAGGAAAGCAGGAAGAAATGTTATTTCTGTATTTTAATTTTTCACTTCAGTTTAAAAAAGTCTAGAATTTTGTGTTTTCATCACATTTACCTTGTATTTTATTTCGAATATCTTCATCTTTATTCATTTTATGAGAATTTTTGTGTTGCATTGTTTGAAAAAGAATCCTAAGACAACAAAAAAAATATTTGAGATGTTTTGTATTTTTTAAAATAAGTTTTGAACATTAAATATTCTTTAAATGGTGTATACTTTTTAGAAGTATTTGTTCTGCTGCAATTCATGTCATTTTGACATGTATAAACAGAAGAAAAGAATATATCGCAATATATATCATTACCACATGTGCTTCATATTGCGAAATAGATTTTAGGTCATATTGCTCATGCTTATTGTGTTGTGTTTTTGTGGTGGGTACAGATAACCTTGCGCTTGCACTGTTTGTTGGTCACTGCCTGTTAATGATGATTAAAGCCATTCTGAGTTGTTTAGGGTCTGTATTGCTATTACTACCAGATATGAGTGTGTTTGTGGCCAATAGTCCACTTGAATTATGTTCACATCACCGTACCAGCATCATTCCCTATCCATGTTTGAAAAACAACAACTGAAATGGCTTTTGTTCTTTCTAATGTGTCCCTTTAAGATAGCTGCACTTTGCTCTGTTACCACCTTTGAATACTGTCAGCATTAGGTGTGGCCTTTCTGAGTATTTGGTTAGAAAACACCCTAGTATCACATGTGTAATGCTGGCCTGGCACTGAACTAAGCAGTCAGAAAAGGTTCCCCATTCCTCTGAAGGGTGGTGGTCTGTTGCTGCTGGACTCAGACTCTATAACTTAAATGTAGGTGATCAGTCCAAAGCTGAGATGTTTCTGTATCAGTTTGTGTTTGTGTCTATTAAGAGTATTCCTAAAGCCTTTGATGAAGTAGACAAACAGCTGAGTAATCTGCTCCGTGTCGGGTTGCGCTCTCCACCTCGTCTTCTCTTGATCAGTTATCAGGATAATAAACACACAAGGGCCGACCCCTGCATCCCTCTCAGTAAATATTACGCGGCACTCCGCTGCAACTCCTTTGATTTGGAACCCTGTTTGTTTTGAAAATAAAGCCCAAGAAGCTTAAAAGACAACAGGATTTTTGTGGTTTGAGGGGAATTCTGATTAGACCTGAAGCTGGGTTCTCACACCAACATAAGCAGCATTTGAACAATCCCTGAAAGTCTTGTAGTTGATTTTTGACAATAATCTTCCAAACTTGATCTAACGTTTTCCAATCAAAATTGCAATTTCAAACAATGTGATCATGTGATTGTCAATGGTACATGTTTTTCGTAGAGCTGCTGACTGACCCAGGATCTGTTGTCACCTATTTTGCACATCCAGGTTTATTAAAAGTGTTACAGCAGTAGCATCAAGTGCCAGCGGGGAACAGGAGTTGGGGGAACCCGATGTTTTAGCTGATGGAGCGATGCATTTGGTTATTTTTCTGGAGTTTTTCTTTTCGTGGCGCCGCTATGGCCAGTATTATTTATGGCTGCGGTTGCCTTTTAGACACAATGTTCTGCTTCCTGCTCTGTTCCTTGTCTGTCGATCATCTTCTTCTCCTCACAGCACTTCTTGTGTGTGAGAGAGAGATGGACAGAGGCTGATTCTCCGGCTTCTTGAAACATCGAAAAAGAAACTACTACTAATAACGGTGTATGGACTGGAAAGAACAATATCTTTCTTTTCATAAACTGTTAGAATGTCTCTGATGGCACAAACTGTTGTGGAGTTGTGTCAGCATTCAGTGTCATAGCGGTGGTTTTGTAAGAAAAAACATTCAAGCTGCCCATAAAAACATCCACTGACTTGCTACCTATCGTTCCTGCATTAGAGTCATAGCTTTTAGTGTTTTAATGGTATGATGTCATTTTCTGCCATGTTTGTAAATGTTACTTGTTATTTCTGCCAGAAAAATCTCAGTTCAAACTTTTCCTAAAGTCGTTCAGCCCTGGTATACATCTGGCTTTGGCTCATTCTTACATGCACCATCAGGTTTTACTGATCTCATAATCACTTGTTTTATCATCTGCTAGGTATTACTGATAGAAATGATTTACCATGGCTGAAACACAACTCATTTAGTCTTGATTTATTGTTGTTTTTTTCATTTTTTTCCCCTCCAGTGAGTTCTCCTGTTGAGCTGTTAATCAGTCAGACTCTCTGCTGGGTCCATGATGACCTGGACAAGGTGGACTTCTCCAGTTATTTGCTTAAAGTCTGTGGTCGAGAGGAGGTGCTGCAGAAGTGAGTGAGAACATCTTTTCAGATAAGGAGTCGATGGGTTTCATTTGTTTTCTTATGTTCTTGTGTCTCCCCTCCATCCCTGTTTTAGTCTATCACTCCTTGTATAAACAGGACTGATGGATACCTTTACATTGCTTCCATAGCCCTTACCCCCTAACATTAATCTAGTCATCATTGTAATTGCTACCTTCCTTACCAGAATTATAATGCCACAGAACTTCTACATGAGCAAAGATGAGGGTAAATTTCATCTGCCATAAATAGAAGAGAATGAATCTGTAATACTAGTACCTGGTTCAGCCACCTTTTGCCTTCAGAACCACCTTACTTCCTCATGCCATAGATACAGCAAGCTGTTGTATACCTTTCTCAGAGGTTCTGGTCCATACTGACATGACATCATCAGCTCCATCCATGATGAGAACCTCCCGTTCCACCACATCCCAAAGGTTCTGGACTGAGATCTGGTGACTGTGGAGGCCGCTGGAGTCCAGTGAACTCATGATCATGTTCTAGAAACCAGTTAGAGATGATCTGAGCTCTGTGACATGGTGCATGATCCTGCTGGAAGTAGCCATCAGAAGATGGGTCCACTGGTCTTCATCACCACCATCATCACTCATACTTTAGCACAAATCAGCACTGATCACTTTAACCAGCTCAAACTACACTGCTCACTATTTAAACAGCACAGGTCTGCTGCTAACTGTTGTTTCCGATGCCTTTCTCACCCTGTCAATTTTTATGTAACACAAATGGAAAATTTATGTAATTGTTATGTAAGCAAGACTCTCTCTCTCTCTCTCTCTCTCTCTCTCTCTCTCTCTCTCTCTCTCTCTCTCTCTCTCTCTCTCTCTCTCTCTGTGTGTGTGTGTGTGTGTGTGTGTGTGTGTGTGTGTGTGTGTGTGTGTGCGTGTGCGTGTGTGTGTGTGTGTGTGTGTGACCACTACCTCTATTTTGATTATTCTATTTTTATAAACTTAGAGACTACTGCTTCTATTTTTATTAAGTCTTATTATGTCTTTTGGGCTGAAACCAGGACCAGGGAAACACATTTTGTTCCACCTCATGTTTGACATACTAAAATGGTAAAAATAAACCCTTGGTACCAACAACCATGTCACATTCAGTCCCTTTAAATCCCCTTTCCTAATTCCAACGCTCAGTTTGATCATCAGCAGGTTGTCTTCACCATGTCTAGATCAATAACTGCTGCCGTCTAATTGGCTGGTTAGATATCAGGGTTAATAAGCAGTTAAACAGGTGTACCTAATAAAATGGCTGGTGAACAACAGGAGTTTTTAATCATATTTAAAAACCACAGAACTGATAATATGGGAATTTGGGTACTTTTGTAAAAATGCCAAAACTTTGATCAAAATTTCTTTTTTGAATGAATGAATGAGCACATTAGTTTTTGTCACTTCTTTATTTTCTGGTCAAATCCCCCAAACTTTATTTTCATCCATTAATTCCCCAAAGATGACGTATTCTAGTCGAATCTTGGAAGAGGATACTTCAGCCCGGGCTAGTGGAATTTATGTTGGAATCATTCCTCCAAATATGTCTAAATATGATTGAAAACTATTTAGTTTTCTCTTTAAAATGTCAGAGATTTGGTTAATGGTTAGTTAATTTTCATTGTGTTGCCATAGCATAACACAATAACAATTCATTAATATTATTATTGAGAAATGGCGTTGAACCTTGTGTCTCTTTGACCTCAGCAAACACAGCCTGGGAAGCCACGAGTATGTCCAGAACTGCCGGAAGTGGGAGAATGAGATCACATTGCAACTGCTCTCTCACTCAACTATGAGGAGGGACTTGGCACGCAGTGTAAGTCACTTTAATGATTATGAATACGAGCCCTTTGCAGGAGAATATTTGTTGAGTAATGTCAGGTTCACACCAAACCGTTCTTTCATCCCACTGCTGAACACTGACAAGAGTTTGTCTTTATGCAGTGAAATTCTGTTCTCAACCATGTGATGCTAGGTAAATCAGCTGATGTGTGTGTTTGGCTTTTTTCTACCTTTAGGCAGAAGATGACAACTCTCCAATAGATTTAGAGAAGCATCTCGGCCACGTGGAGAGGCCTTTTAGAGAGAATGTCACCAGGTACGAGGATCTCCCACTGATTGGGAAATGTTTTGTCACAAAGACAAAAACCTGTAGAGAAATCACATTTTGACCGTTTTCAGTCCTGTCTGAGGCAGGTGACGCAACAAGATGCAGAGAGTCGGTCTTGGAAGGTTTAGAACTACAGCTGAGGCTCTTTGTTATGTTGATGATGATGATATTTATATTTTTACACATGTACTACATCCAGACTTGCTGCTGCTTTTGTTTCACCTGGACATTCTGTTGTTAAACTGGATGCAGAGCGTCTGCAAGTAGTCTGGATCAGTAAACCGATGTGCACCACCATGCTACTGCTCTGTAACCTCTGTGGAACACAACAGGACTGTAGTTCATAAATAAAAACAGGTTTCTTCTTATTAGGCAAGAGTCTTTGGTTTGTTTTTTTAACCTGCTCTGTGGGCAGCCGCGGAGCGCTGAAACCGCAGGTAAACAAAACATCTCTTACCAAAGACTCTTGCCTAATGAGAAGAAACCGTTTTCAGTTATGAATCTTACTATGGCATAATGAACTCCACAAATACAGGACTGTAGCTCATGTTTGCAAATGTGTATCTTTTCAGACAAGGCCTTGCTGACTATTTGGAGGGCTATCGCAATCAGGTCAACATCTGCTTACAGAACGAGGTACATTTGGTCCCCGTACAGAATCAAAAGAAAATTCTGATAGTAGTTTGGTTTAAATATATTAACATGTGTTAAACATGTTATTTGTAATAAAAAATGTAGTTTAATATGTAAGTCAGGTTTTTATTCTTTAGCCAGGAAGCTGTCATCTGTAGCTAGTAACAGTGTGCTGTAAAGAAATACTGCTGACTAATGTAATAAAAAGAAATGAAGGCACATATTTTATAATTACTGGAAGGTTTTTGTGTAAATTTAATTTCAGGCACATAAACAATAACAGACAAACAAATTAGAGAGAAGAGGGATTGCTGTAAAGTCACTAACACAAGAGACTGGATGCTACAAGTCAGTCACTCGATTAAAACTGCTGGGTTTCCCTCGATAGAAACTTTTAACTAATTGGAATAATGAACTGAACTCAATGCACTGTTTAGTAGGGTCAGTGGGAATGTTTACGTTGTAAAGTGTGTTGAGATGTTATGAATTGGCACTTTATGAATAAATTGAATTGAAACGTTAGTTTTTCTAAGTTCTCAGGAAACATCAACCAAATCTAATCACTAGGATTTGAAAAACCTGACCACTCTACATCAAGTTGTCGCTCGGACTCACCCAACTTGACTCACGACGGGGAAGTCTGTTGTTTCTTTAGCGTCCAGCAAACAGCAGAGAACGTCTTGACTAGTAGAAGCTAACTGTTAGCATTAGCAACTCCACCACACAGCCGAGCTCATCCAGGCTTGTGTTATTTGTGGAGATAAAACATCAACGTTGCAGAGCAAATGGAGTCAGTGGTAGAGTCATGTTGCTGTTAGCCAATCAGAAGAGAGATGTCCAAATATCAGGAAATAAGACTCCAGATCCTGTCGTCTGAAGCTACTTTCTCCTCCAGCTGGCTTGTACTTCCTGAAAAAGGTGCATATTCTAGATTTCTTCCATTGGTTTTTCCTAATGAAGGTGTTACAGAGACATTGTAAATAATGTACCACAGTGAGCAGGAGGATCATTTAGCCTCTTGATTTTGACTTCCCTTCTCCTTTCATTAGTGATTACATAAATAGTGAATGAGTGAAACTAGACCACCATCAGTATTGCTTTAGAATGTCTTTAAAAAAAACTACAAAATACAACAAATTATGCTTTTCTAAGCAAGCCAAAGAGTGCTTTTTAATAAAGTTGCTAGGTAAAGGATGCACCAACCTGCTCTATATTTCTGTGTTCAGAGTAACCAGTACAAGACTGTGGACCGGGTGGTACAGTCTGTGAAGACCTTGTGCTGTGCTCTGGATGAGGTGGAGACTCAGGCCATTGCAGATGCAGTCAAAAGGCTCCGCCACTCTGTCAATTTACCCAGGACACACTCACCCAAGGTGGGTCCTTGACTAGTACATGTTCTTACACATTCAGATATGATGATGCTGTGTCTAAGACCAACATGCATTGCTTTCTAGTTGGGGTCATCACCTGGTCAGTCATCAAAAAGTAAGTTATGGCATTCATAAAAACCACACATAACCTTTATTCTGTTAGTTTCCTAAATCTCGATAAACTCTAATCATGATCTGACCCCAGCAGCTGGCTCCAGTCCTGTGGAGGAGAGCTTGGCCTTGTTGACAAAGGGAGTCTACGACCTGGCTAAGCTCTACCTGCGCTCTTTTTGTCCTCCATGTGCATCCACCAGCTCCCTTCCTGTTCTTCAATGTGGAGACGAAGGACAAGCTGTGGAGGGGACAAGCTGCAAAGAAGCTTCTGGCACCACAGATCACATCCAGTTCACTCTGTTTGCCTTGCACGGCATCCCAAGCAACTGGGTCAGCAGGTAAACACTTAGGATAAGTTTCAGCTAAATGGCTTGAAGCAGACAGTAAGTTAAACCTCTACAAATATTTGGTTTTGTGTCACAATTTATTGGGTAGCATCTCATAAAGGCTTTTGGAGTTCTGTGATGCTATAAAATTACAGTTTGGTTTTTTGAGCTGTGCTATCACAGCAACCACTGTGGTTTTCTTTTACTAAACAAGAAGCAATACTGTGGCTTCTTGTGTCTTATTTTTCCATGTTCGTGTCTAGTTTCACCCAGTCCCTATCTACTTTCACAGTGTGAGGAGCAGAGTTGAGCCAGTTTCCATTCCCAGCTCTGTTACGCATCAGTGACTAGGATCAGGGACAAAAATCGGCATATGTTGCAGATCTGCATGTGTATGGTTAGAAAGTTAGATGAAAATGTGTTCATCTGCTCTTATTGCTGGGTTTTACTGCTGTGGATTTCTAGAGTTTAGTTTTATTATTCTGGTTTGATTAATAAATACATTGTGGTGAAGGCCAGTTGAGACCTTTAAAGGCTGATTAAAACTAAGCAGTGTGAGATTAACAAACACTTTGTACTGTAAGTCCTGCTGAGAAATTAAAACACTTTCTGATCCTTCTGAAAATCTCACCTTCTTACTTGGCATTATTCTGGTCAGCCACTGAGGCCATCACTGAAAGACTGAGTGCTTAAAAGTACCCATTTACTCTGGCGCAGCCTCTTCCTGCAGCTATTTAAAGCCAGGAACAAATATTGCTGTAGTGACAGTCATTCCAAACATGCCTCAAAAAACATTTAGTTCTTCACAACCCCAAGGCCAGAGGGACACAGTGAGTTCAGTATTTTCCTCCCAAACAAGAAGCGATGCATATCTGTTGTAGTGTTACCGTAATCCTGCCTAACTGGGGTCTGAGTGCTTAGCATTGTTGTGGCTCATGTGTGAACCATCTGCAGCCCAACATTGCCAGCATGTGAGACAGCAGAATCAGTGGTGGCGCTGCTAGCACAGATGGCTCAAAGCAATGGATCCATGGTGCTGTGGTGTAAAATGTGCATCTGATGTGTTTGTGTTTTTCACTCATTTGTGTATCTGTCATCAATTAAAGCTGATGTTATTTTTAGATTCAGGGAACAAAACAAATAAAGGGTCAGAGAGTTTATTACATCACATGTGGACATTTGTTACAACAAAACATTTTTAGTTCAAGAGTTTTTTAAATATTGTTTATTTAAGTAGAAAAAGTCTATAAACATATCTGCTATAAATCTCAAAGTAATTCTAGTTGATACATGACTCGGTCTCTCAGGTGTTTTCACTTGTTGCTTGATTAGATCTTTAATTCCCATCAGGCTTCTTCCACCATAATTATTTGCACACCACACTGTTGCTGGGAGATGCTTTTTTTCCTCAGCACTTTTGAATGTGCTAAAAATCTAATTTAGTTTACGTGGTATGATTTTAATTTTTTTTTTGGGGGGGGGGGGGGGGGGGGGGTGTCAGATTTTTTGTTAATGTAACGAATTTGTGTTTTTTATTTATTTTTTGCTAAAGTATGAGAGTGTGCGTGTTTTCTTAACGTGCTATGTGGGATTCTCTGTGTTGAGAATTGAGTATATTTTAGTACACAGGTGATACTTCTAACCTGTTCCTGAACAGGACATTCATGAAAACCACACAAGTGATTTTTTTCTGGTTGGATCAGTTTAGTTATGTGGGGGCAGGTACATAACCTCCCTGCATGAGTCTAAAGTTTTTTAATCAGAGAGTTTGGTTTATTCTGGATTTTAAGTAACATCAAAAATAAACTGTTCATCAGGACAAAAATAATTAGTACCGTTTAGAGCCTGTTCATCTGTCCATGCATTTTTGCATGCGTATCCAAGTCTTGGTTCCAGGGGTAGCAGCTCCAGCAGAGAGGCCTAAATCTCCCTTTCCCCGACATCCTCCTCCAGCTGCACCAACAGGATCCCCTAGCATTCCCTGCCCAATGTGGAGATAAAATCTCTCTAACGTGTCGTGGTCGACCTGGGGGCCTCCTGCTGGCTGTAAATGTCTGCCCTGGGAGGCGTCCAAGGGACAGTCTCACCAATGGGATTTTTCCCAACAGCACTACTCAGCCAAAAATGGCTCGGTACAGCACGGGTAAATGAATCTCCCTACAGTGTAGTTGGTTTTCCTAGCCAACTCCATGACAAATAAAATGGCTCTAGTGTGCGTGCTTGTCATAGCGGCACAAAAGTAGCACAAGGTGATCTGTATGCCACACAAAAACACAACACAGCAATGGCGGTGATGTTGAACATTCTGCTCAGTGTCTGGCTTTTATTCACACTGAGTCCAGAAATGGCAGCAAGGCAGCAGGCAGAAAGCTCTGGAGCAGCCTGTGACTCTACCCTCTAGCCAATCAGTGACAGACAGTCGCTGACCTTGCATTTTTGGAGCGGGTCAACACGCTAAGAACCACAACACAGCAGGTACTGGAAAGTTGGGGGACAACCACATTGCTCCTCCTCAATCTGAGACCAGACCCTCCCTTCCAGTAGCTTGGAGTAGACCTTTCCAGGGAGGCTGAGGAGTGTGATCCCCTATAGTTGGAACACAACCTCTGGCCCCCCTCCTAAAATGGGAACCACCACCCAAGTGTGCCACTACACAGGCACCACCCCTACTGTCCACGCAGTTTTACAGAGGCTTGTCAACCAAGACAGTCCTACAACATCCATCCTTGAGGTATCCAATATGAACCTCATCAACCCTCTTAAGAGCTATCTCTGCATAGTTGTTGGACTACCTCATTGAGCTCCAGTGATTGCTTAATCTATCCCTCAGTCCCCCGGCTCTGGTTCCTCATTGGAATATGTGTTGATGAATATGAGGAGCTCCTCAAAGTATTCTTTTCGCATCCTGACTATATACCCAGTTGTCGTTAGCAGCTCTCCGTCCTCACTGTAGACAGTATGGACAAGTTGCTGCCTTCCCCCCCTGAAATGCCAAATGTTTTGCCAGAACCTCTTTGGAGCCAATTAATAGCCTACTTCCATGCCCTTGCTGAACACCTCCCACGCACAAGATTTTCCCTCAGACACTGCCACTGTTGCATACCAATTGGCCCTCCAGTACTTTTCAGCTGCTTCTGAAGACCCACAGACCATCCATGCTCAGTAGGACTTCTTCTTCTGCCTGCTCCCCTAACCTCTGGTGTCCAGTAGCGAGTCCGGGGGTTACTGCCACAACGAACAACAGCAATGTTATGGCCATAGCTAGCAGCAGCTGCCTCAGCGGAGCAAGGTCCATTAAGACCCAATGTCCCCCACTGCACTCAAGATGTGGTCAAAGCTCTGCCGGAGGTGGGAGTCGTGGGCAGCAGTAGCTCAGGAGGGAGAGCGGGTTGTCCAGTAATTGGAAGGTTGTAGAATCGCTCCCGGCTCCCAGCAGAGAATTCTGCCTCTTGTGTTCTTGGGCAAGACACATAGCCCACCTTGCCCGCTGGTAGTGGTCGGAGGGACCGGTGGCGCCTGTGCTTGGCATCCTTGCCTCTGTCAGTGCGCCCCAGTGCAGCTGTGGCTACATTGTAGCTCATCACTATCAGCGTGTGAATTTGTGTGTGTATAGGTAAGTGATACACAGTGGTGTAAAGCGCTTTGGAGTCCTCTGACTCTGAAAGGCGCTATTCAAGTGCGAGTCCTTTATCCTTATCATTTATCCTCCCCTGCCATCAGATCCAACTCACCACCAGGAGGGGCTCCTCTCTATTCACCAATGTGTCCAAAACATACATCCGCAGGTCTGATGATGCAGGTACAAAGCCAATCACTGACCTGCATCCTAACATGGTGTTCATTTTGGCCAAACTCCGACTTACACATTAATCCAATGACAGACCACTAGTTGGGTTTAGATCAGGCAGGCCGTTCCTCCCCTATTACGCCCTTGCAGGTCACATTGGGCCATTGGACACATGAGCGTTGAAGTCACCCAGCATGACTATGGAGTCCCCGGTGGGAGCACCATCTAGCACTTGTCCCACAACCTTCAAAAAGGGTGGGTACACTAAGCTGCTATTTGGTGCTTGGGAACAAACAACAGTTCCAGTGCCAATGCTATGCGTTGAGTTGAGTCCAACTATTTCTGGCCGGTACCGCTTCACCTCATTCACAAGCTCCAACACTTTCCCCACCAGTGACATGATATTCCTTGTCCCAAATCCCATAAGTAGTTTCAGGGGGTTGGATCACCCAATCCACATTGCATCGGACCCTTCAAGTTCCTCCTGCAAGTGGTGGGTCCACAGGTGGACAAGCGGAACGCTCTGGAGCAACCAGTGACTCCACCCCCTGGCCAATCAGTGGCCAACACGTTGAGTTTTCGGATCCGCTTGGCATGCTTGGAACCACCAAAGCAGGTACTGAAAAGTTGGGTAAAAATACCAATCCGTGCTGTTGGCTGCCCAACCGGACCGAACCCATTTGAATTACGATAAGTAGTGCCGTTGGGAATGGGGCATTAGTTTGCCTGTACTTCAGTAACTGTCCAATAGCTGCAAACATCAGTACCTGTAGAAAAATAACCATATTTCTATTAGATCATCCTTCTGTTGTTACCTATGATGGCATTTACAAATGCTTGTAATTGATCAACCATCAATGTAAATGTGTCGTTTCAGTTTTGAGAAGTACTTTCTGATGTGTTCTCTCACACACAATGGGAAGAATCTTTTTAAGCCGGTTCATTCTAAGAGAGTGGGCACGTACAAAAGCTTCTTCTACCACATCAAATGGGATGAGCTGTAAGTACTGTTGTTTACCTTCTGTTTAAAAATGCCTGTTTTCATCGTTCCTTCAAGCTGCTCACACTACCCTTCTTTCTCCAAGGATTATTTTCCCCATAGCGGTCGCTGTGCTTCCACTTGAGTCCATACTCAGCCTGACCCTGTTTGGGGTTCTGAACCAGAATGCCAGCAGCTCACCAGATTCCAACAAACAGAGGAAAGCTCCAGAGCTTCTGGGCAAAGTCTCCATGCCTCTCTTTGACTTCAGAAGGTGAGGAGACTGAATCAGTTTAACAAGACACTTGGTTATTTTACTCATTTTGAACTGCCTAAAGATATATTAGAGCAATTTATTTAATTTCCTTCTCTTGAGTTAAAAACATTCATACTCTTCAACCTTGAAATGCTCCTTGAAATGACATCAACAACCCCATTTAAAGAATAGATTCCTTGCTCTGTTGTTAACTGCTGTCTGTGTTTTACAGAGTGCTTGCAGAAGGCTCCAGGTTGTTATGTTTGTGGACGTCTCCACAGGGAGCTGCTGCCGCTGGTCCTACAAGCAACCGCAAGAGGGGATCTACAGAAAGAATCATACTACAGGTTAGTGAAATGATGTTTGTATGTTCATGTTGGACCAAAGGTCCACCACTGTATCAGAGTAATAATACCTAATATAAAGTAATAGTAATGGAGTGACAGAAGGATTTCTTTCTTCCACCTCTGTAATATTGCCACAATAAGAAACATCCTGTCCAGGAGTGATGCTGAAAAACGAGTCCATGCATGTGTTAAAGGTCAACCGCTGAACATTCTACCTCTCCTGCTATTAACTTTTTGCTTTCTTTAACATAGAAAGTACTCCTACTCCAATTAATCTGTTTTTTTTGTGGATCTGCTCTGTCTTCTCAAACCCCCAGTGGGTCGTGACCGATGGCTGCTTACACTGAGCCAGGTTCTGCTGGTGGTTTCTTCCTGTTAAACGGGAGTTTTCCTCCCCACTAGTGTTGTCACGGTACCAGAATTTCAGTATTCGGTACCGGTACCAGTGAAAATCCACGGTTCTTGGTACCAATTTCGGTACCAAACAAAAATTTAATTTAGACTAAATTTACCAATAAAAACATTAATTTTCCTGTAAAGTGCTTTGAGATGACATCTTTTGTGAATCAGTGCTGTATATTAGAAAAATGAACTGAGTTACTATTGTACTACTATCATAACATGTTTTTAATGCACTTTTATTTAATCAAAATGTGTTTTTGTTCATATATTTTTGTAAACCTGCTAGTTATCCAGACTAGAACATCTAGTTAGAACAGCTTTTTTGACAAACTGATTTTAAGGACATGAACACTGACTGAGCCATACATTGTTGTTCATCTTTTGGATACACATTACAATCATTAAAAAAAGAAAAACTCCGTCTGTGAGCAGTCAACGCCTTTATGTCATCCTGTTTGTTTGTTACCCTAATTAAACGTTTAGGAGATTTAAATAGTTAATAAAGACGATGGTGTATTCACACCACACTCTATGTAGTACTGATTCTGACACATATGCGAAGTTTTTGAAAGCGACTAGTCTGAACGGTCATGTCACATTAAATCCGCCTCCTACGTCACTGATCAGCGGAGGTGAGCGTCGTGTCAGGACGTTCCTGATGACAAGCGCTGACGGAGGGATTCAGGGGTCTGTGGGACATCTTGTCAAGTTTTGGAATTTAAAATAGAAGAAAGCATGAGAACGGGAGGTGCTGCTGGAGCGAAGCGTCTCCGTCGGGGTGGGGGTTCTCAGTGACAGCGGGGCGGGGGGTCTCCGTCGGGGCGGGGGTTCTCCGTGAATGAACTTTATTTATCACATCAGCTGGTCCACCGCTCGCCGTCACTCTGCGTTCTGCGGTGTTGCTTTAGAAGCGACTGCACGCGCCCAGTGAATGCGCGAATCATGCGCATTAAGGATCCGGTTTTTAGACGGGTCCTCGGTACTACCGGTACCTACAAATCTTGGAACCGTGACGTTTACATTTTTGTAGTACCGGGTTAGTACCGAAGACCCGGTTCTTTTGACAACACTACTCCCCACTGTCGCTACATGCATGCTGAGTATGAGGGATTGCTATAAAGTCACCAACACAACGTGACTCGATGCAATCTGACGGGTTTCCTTAGAAAACATTTAACTAATTGGAATTATGAACTGAACTCAAAACACTGTTTAGCAGGTTCAATTGGAATGTTTGCTTTGTAAAGTCCCTTGTGAGGACTTGTGTTGTGAGTTGGTGCTGTGTAAATAAACGGAATTGATATGAACAGATGATTCACTGTGGTGACCCCTGAAGGGAAAGCAGAAAGAAAAAGAACAAACTGAGAGAAAACATATTTTAAAATGTTATCAGGATCAAATCCCTGCATTTTGCTATTTGTTTAAAAAGCTAAATGCTATGTTTCCCAGAAAGATCAATACATACATTCATACTAAAGCAGATATCTTAACGTTTTTGATCCTGATGATATCAAAAAACTAAGACCTGTTTAATAAATCATTGCTAACATTTTTGTATTTGTTGCCGACAGGTGGACTTTCCTGAATCAGCAGTGGATGTTTTATACGTTGGACCCAAAGAGAAGCCCAATCCTGAGACCCAAACCCTGGAGGAACTGGACCCAGACCTGAAACGGAAGCTGGAGAAAATCTGCAGCCGAGCCTCCAACTTCGGGTAAAAAAAAAAAAAAATCTTTCTGCAAAAGGGTGATCTCAGTACAGATAAACCTGTTTCAGCACATTAATTCACCACTCTCCTCTGTTTTCCTCATACCAGCTGTTAAAATGTTGAAAACATTTTGTTTGCAGGAAGAACTTCAGATTGAAATCGTTAACAAAGCTAGATGTGATGAATTTTAAAACAGATGTTCTGCTAGTGCACGCAAGAGAATAGAAGCAAGCACTGGATAGTATAATTTCCTATATTTTAACTAAAATGTCTGGAAGGGTCAGGAATAAAAAACTGATGTTAGATTGATTGGGAGCAGACGCGTGTGCAAAGTAACGGCATTGCTGACTAAATTTACCTGCAGACTACTTCTCAACTGTCCCTCAGACCACCTAAAATCCATAGGACTTAACGGTATTAGAAGAGATTGTAACTGATTCCTCTGACTTTGCCACAGTTTCCTATAAAATATATTTTGTCTGTTTTCATCCAGCTGCTTCAGGCCCAGCTAAACACTTTTTACTGCTTGCTGCCATCCAAATCTCCTCTCCTCACTGCCAGTATCCCTAAGACTTAGCTGGCACTGTAGCACAGGGGCCTTTCTCACTGCCTGTTTACTATCTGTCTGTGGTAGCAGGACTTGTAGAGCCACATTTTCCTGATGCTTCTGTAAATGCTTGAAATGCATTTCAGACACTTTAAAGTGTGTTTCTGTGTAAAAGTTATAAATATTTATTATCTGTTGTAGATGGCTTTCTGAACAGACTGTTTGGAAGACATTATTTATTTAGAACTTTTACACAGAAACACACTTCAGAAGGGATGAAAAATCATTTTGAAGCAGAAATGTGTCTCTATCGTGATAGTGGTCAGAATCAGCTGTTTTTATAGATAAGTCCGTTCTCTTGGTCTCCAGATTGAAGCGGTCTGATCACCAACTCCTATGGGACCATCGGCTCCACTGTCGGAGGGACCACCCCAGCAGCCTCCCCAAAGTGTTAGCCAGCGCCCCCAGCTGGGACTGGGCCAGCATGGCTCACATCCACTCCTTGCTGCACCACTGGCCCGCCCTGCCCCTAGTCACTGCACTGGAGCTGCTTGACTCAAAGTATGCTCTGTTCCTGGTGCTCACATGTAACAGATACGTGTTATAAATATGTAAATCTCTTACAGAATGTGCGGAGGGGTTCTGGAAACTTGACTTTGATTAACTGTGTTCATATAGGTTTGCAGATACTGAAGTGAGAAGTGTGGCTGTAAGCTGGATTGAGAAGAGCAGCGATGACGAGCTGGCAGACTACCTTCCTCAGCTCGTACAGGTATACACGCTAACTTCTCGTTGTTATTCACAAGTTCTACAATTATAGTTAAGAATCCGTTTCTTCTCTTGGCTCCTTCAGGCAATAAAGTTTGAGTGTCACCTAAAGAGCGCTCTCGTCATGTTCCTGTTATCCAGAGCACAAGGCAACATCATCATAGCCCACCACCTGTATTGGTCAGTCTGCAGCAGTACTGGAATAACATAACCCTAACCCCACACAGTGTACAAACGTACAAAACACACAGCATCTCAAACTGCAATAGAACCACAGAATAAAAATGTGTTGAAAGGAGCCTGTCCGATGTGCAGTGGCAGAGGTTTCAGCCACAAAAGCTCCGTCACATCTAGATTTACAACAAGCTTCTGAAACGGTTTATTCATCAGACAAATAAACAGATGATGTTTTTATTTCTTTACGTGAGTTTGGGGTCTTTTGCTGTTGTGATGTCTCTGCAGGCTGTTGAAGGATGCCATGCAGGATCCTGCCTGGGGGCGGCGCTATGAGCAGGTTCTGGGTTCCCTGCTGTGTCTGTGTGGAAGTAAGCTGAGGGCTGAGCTGGAGAAACAGACTAACCTGGTCACTTTGCTGGGAATTGTGGCTGAGAGGGTCCGTCAAGCTGGGGGGTCTACACGGCAGGTAGTTAACTAGTTCATTATACGTGATTTTTAAAGTTTGTGCTGGATTTACATTTATGTTTGTGTCTGTTTAGGTCGCCCTCCAGGAGGGACTTGAGAATGTTCAAAACCTATTCCAGAGAAACCGCTGCAGACTTCCTCTCAGTCCCAGCCTGGTGGCTAAAGAGCTGAACATGAAGGTGGGTCTGGAATCATAAACACCTCACTCACAAAATCACAAATTATTCATCAAATTAACCAAATATAAATGCTCAGAAAACAGGAGAGAACCTTAATTATATTGAAATTTTGAAAATGAAGATTTTTGTTTGAAATTTTTGAGATAAGTCTCTACATGGCTCTAATGGAACTGTGTTTTTTTTTTTAATCATTTAATAGACCCAAAAGATTGTTTTTTGTTTTAGGTTAATAATCTATCATCTTTTATGGCTCAGCAGCCTGCAGGCAGGCAGTAAGCATCTAGTTTAAGTAAATATAGACCTCTTTCACAGTCATGCATTTCTTGTAAGGCTCAGGTCTATCAAATGTTGCCTGAGTTCAGTTTTCATACTTCAGTGTAAAAGCATCAGGAATCTGGTCCAACACAAGCAAATAATAACCCAACAGCTTCAGGTGGGTGAATAAAAGTCCAGTTCTGATTATTCGGTTTCTTAAAAGTCACCGTTTCCTACCCCAGCATTCTGGATTTTATCAGTTAAGAAAAATAAAAGATAAGCAAGTCTGTTCTTGAGTTTGTTAGAATACTAAACTAGCAGCGTCGCTGAAAGGTGCTCTGACTGATTCTTGTGTTTGTATGAAGGCCTGTTCCTTCTTCAGCTCCAATGCAGTTCCCCTAAAGCTGGCCTTGGTTAATGCCGACCCTCTGGGAGAGGAGATCAACGTCATGTTTAAGGTAATGAGTACGTTTACACTCTCAGACCACAGCAGGATTCAAAAGAACACACTCATAAGAGGTTCTAGGGAGCTGGTTCTGCTGTTTATGTTGTAAACATTATTCACTAGTTTAGGCCAGGGAGTCATCCAGTATATCCAGGCTTGTTGCAACAAGCTGCTGTTTCTAGTTCTGCTCGTCAGCACACTGCGCCCCCTGGTGGCCGAATAGAGAGCCAGCAGCAAACACTGTGTTGCTCTTGTGTTGTCTGGCTCTGAGCTTGTGTGTGTGTGTGTGTGTGTGTGTCTGTCTCTCAGGTGGGAGAAGACCTGAGGCAGGACATGCTGGCTCTACAGATGATTCGCATCATGGACCGCATCTGGTTGCAGGAGGGGCTGGATCTCCGCATGGTCAACTTTAAATGCGTCTCCACTGGCAAGGACAGAGGTAACTGAGCAGAACTTATACTCTGCCTAATGAAGCATTCATTTAGCTCTACCACAGAGAGTTTGATTCATTTTGGTCAGTTTTTATGTTAATGCCAGCTCTCTTATTGTGCAGGTATGGTGGAGCTGGTGCCGTTCTCCGACACCCTCAGAAAGATTCAGGTAGAATATGGAGTCACCGGATCTTTCAAGGATAAACCTCTGGCAGAATGGCTTCGCAAGTACAACCCTGCTGAGGATGAATATGAGAAGGTACACTCTGGACAGCTTTAAGTTACGTAGGTGATAAGTGGAAAAAACACAACATCTGTTAAAGTTAATTTAATCTGCTGTATTATGCCTCTGTGCATTCGCAGTGTTTTATAGGTCAGAAAATTAATTGGTAAACATTCTACACAAAGTTTTATAAATGAAGCCTCTGAATTTAGAATTTAACCCTTTAAGTGCCAAAGTCACAAAACAGCATCAAGCATCATTGCTGAGTTTAACGAGCCACAGCTGCAAATATGATCCCTCATGAAGTTATTACTTTAATCCAGAAGATAGTGGAGATGTGTAACTTCAATCTGAGCAACACTTTTGAGTGTGTTTCTATTGAAAGTTTCTGAGCTAATAGAGTTAGAAAACCACCTCCTACCAGGAGGAGACAAGCGGAGCACACAGAGGGCGAATATTAGAGAGAAAAAACTGCACACACATGATCCGAGGCTTATTTCACCGTGTTCGGGAAACACCGTGGGTGTGGAAAGGCTGGTAAAGACAACGCTAATGGTGACAGACGTAGTGAAACTGTAAAAAAAAATTCCCGTAAATAAGGGCAGACACGGTAGATGTGAAACTGAAGTGTGTCACATAATCGATATGAATTTTCCACATATTCCAAACATCTATGGTCCACATAAGGAACTTTCCTTGGATCAAATAATCATTACATTCAACCGAAGGTCGACCCTGAAGCTGTACAAGCCCAGAAAATCTGACAAATATGGCTATAAACTCTTGAGTGAGGCCGTTAAAAATTAATAAATACAATATAAAAAAATTAAAAAAGAAATACAAATTTAAAAAAATATATATGAATTAAAAATATAAAAAATATATAATGAAAATAACAAAATAGCATGTAAAAATAAGGACATCTGTAAAAATTATTCAATTCAATATGGCAGCCCGATGACATCATAATATGCAAATTAGATGAGTGAATTTGCTCCCATCACAAACCTTTGGTCCTACTGAAGATTTCTCTCAGTTTACCTTTAACCATTTTCAAGCTACAACTTTTTTGAAATATCAAAATTCAATATTTTTTTGAAAAACCTCTGGCGCCTAAAGGGTTAATTCAAGTCACTCCAATGTTAGACAACGTCATGGTAAAACCTAGCTAACCTAAACATTCCTCCTCCACATTTTTAGTCATCAGAGAACTTCATCTACTCCTGCGCTGGCTGCTGCGTAGCGACCTACGTTCTTGGTATCTGTGATCGCCATAATGACAACATCATGCTGCGCTCCACTGGCCACATGTTCCACATCGACTTTGGGAAATTCCTGGGTCATGCTCAGATGTTTGGCAGCTTCAAAAGGTACAAATGTGGCCACAGGCTACTGAATGGTCTCTTCAGATGTTGTCTGCTTTAGTCTGGAGGCTGGACCAGGCTGTCAACAAAGTTTGTTTATTTTTATTGCATCCTTATTGTCAGAGGAGGTCAAAGATCCTGCATGAGTAGATTACATCAGTAAATCAAATATTAACAGAACTTCCATCATGTTGTGAAAATGATTAGAATTTCAGATTTTTTTTATTTATATTGATCTTTTCAGATCATAACATTTAATGCTTTTCCTCCCAGTCGTGGACATTTTCTCAGTATGAGCAGCCATGTAACATTCTGAATTTACAAAGATCACTGAATTCAGGTTTAGGAGAAACTGGTGCAGGATTAGTGAATGTTCTCATGCATGGCCTGCTTCTTTACTGCAACTCAAACCCTCCTGTTAGAGATTGTCAAGGTTTTTAGCTTTCTACAGACCTCCTGCAGCCATTTGTCTCACCCCTGTCAGATGAAGAACTTAAATCTTTATCCATTCTTTCCCACCAGAGACCGAGCTCCATTTGTTTTGACCTCTGACATGGCGTACGTCATCAACGGAGGCGAGCGTCCAACTAGTCGCTTCCAGCTGTTTGTAGACCTCTGCTGCCAGGCCTACAACCTCATCCGCAAGAACTCTGGGCTTTTCCTCAACCTGCTGTCTCTGGTGAGGGAGGACACACACACAAAGCAATACGGTGCAGTTTATCATAAGCGTTAAGGAGGTATTTTAGATTTTCTCAAACGTTTTAGTTGAAGTTGTGGAAGTGGAGTTGTGGGGAGAGACCTTGTTCTTCACTTCTTGCTGCCTAAGCTTATTTTTGACCTCCTTTTTTGTTTTCTTTTGCACCTGCAGGAGCCAAAGTGACAAATAAGCATCCTAGGAAAACCTTTTCTTTCCTAACATAATAAATCTGTGCTTCATTGCTGTCCTGGAAATGTCTGTTTATAGACACTACTTTAGTCTAAATGAATTATAGTCACCTTTTTTCAACTGATCTATAAAGAAGCATGAGTATTTGTTTTATATATTGACATACATATTGTACGCTTGTGTCTCTCTATGTGTGCGCTTATAGATGACATCATCAGGCCTGCCAGAGCTGACTGGCTCTCAGGATCTGAAGTACGTGTTTGATGCCCTGCAGCCCCACAACACAGATGCTGAGGCCACCATCTTCTTCACAAGGTGGACATTTTTCTTCTGGCAGCATAAATGATTCACAGAAATCTTCCTCTCTGCTTCTTTTCCTATACAAGAAAGAGAAAAGTTCTCGGTCTTTGTTCCCCAGAGTGTTTTCTAACCTAAATATTTACTCCTGCATGCACAGCTTTTATTTTGGGACAAACTCATTCAAGGAGAGTAATTTTTGCCTGCTGCAAACTCAAAATCCACCAGGTGGTATGACAGAAGCTGGAAGAGTCTCACATGCAGCAAACCAAAAATAGAATCAAGGTTAAACATTCCAGCAAAACCAGGCTGAATGCAGAAATATGTTGAAGTTATTCTTGTTTTCAGCTGAGAACGTTCTGATTTTAGTGACATGTCATGATTTTCCTCCATGTTTCCTCCGTTCTGCCACAGGCTGATTGAGTCCAGTCTTGGAAGCATTGCCACCAAGTTTAACTTCTTCATCCACAACCTCGCCCAGCTCCGATTCTCCGGCCTTCCTGCCAACGATGAGCCGATCCTGTCTTTCTCCCCAAAGACGTACACGATGAAGCAGGAGGGACGCATTATCCATGCCTCCATCTTCTCCTTCCAGAAGAGATACAGCCCTGACAAGCACTATGTGAATCCCACAGCTGCTCTTGACTTTGTGTTCCATCTTATATCAGGTTTGTGCTAAACTAAATGTGTTCTCTGAGCAGACCTACGTGGTGAGGATCCTCAGGGATGGTCAGACCGAGCCTCAGTTTGTTTTTCGCACTTTTGACGAGTTTCAGGAGCTTCACAACAAACTGACCATCCTTTTTCCTCTCTGGAAGCTGCCAGGGTAGGACATCACCTCCACCTGTTCTCCATGATTTATGATCTGATTTTACCCTCCTGATTAAAAACTTATAGCAACCTAGTCCTGAATTACCATTTCAGAAACGTTCAAGTACGTTTTGCAGAGTCTGTAAAAAAAGAGTAAATTAAATGTTCTGACGTTCTTTAAATTCTAGTTTTCCTAACAAAATGGTTCTCGGCCGCACCCACATTAAAGAAGTGGCAGCCAAGAGGAAGTTGGAGCTCAGCAGCTACGTGCACAACCTGATGAAGTGCTCCACGGAGGTCACACAGGTAGACACACTCTTACCAGGGTTCGTACGGTCATGAAAAACCTGGAAAAGTTATGGAATTTGAAAATCAAATTTCTAGGTCCTGGAAAAGTGGGGAAAAGGGGGGGGGGGGTTCCTATATTGGTGAAAGTGTTTGTGTTTTCATCCAGGAGCAGGGTTCATATTACGGGGGAGCTGGAAGCCCTCAACCCACTCGGAGAGCCTGAGAAAAGATCCTGTTTCTACCAATATTGCGTTATTTATATGGAGCGTAGCGGGGATTCTTTTGAGCGGAGAGGCAGAGAGCGGCAGAGCGCCGATTGTTGCGCTCCGCAGGCAGCTGCACACAGCCACAGTAACATTCTCAAAGTCACGCCACCAAAAATATAATTAACACGCGATCGTTAATGTCCACTAATATTATGTGGAACTTTTCTGTCTTGTGTCTGACGCGATCCGCTGCTGCGGAGCTCCGTGCTCCGGTGAATTTTCCTTGCGGCTGCGCGCTGTGCACTCCGCTATTTTTCAGCCGGTAGTTCCCTTTGATGTGCTTATAGCTCAAAACACACAAGGTGAAAAAACTAAGAAGCAGGCAGCAGGAAATGCAGAAGATCAGAGACAGACAGGACAGGAAAATAGTCAAATAAAAAACAAGAAAACAAAACAAAGAGCTTGAAAATGAAAATGTAGGTAAATTTATCCCACTGCACCATTTTACCTTTATAAAGCAATAATTTATAGCAAAGTTTTATATTTGATGCAATTTAGATCACCTTCAAAACTCAGCCCCACACCCAGGGCCGTCTCGAGGCATTTTAGGGGCCAAGGCAAAGTAGACCCCCCACCCCCCGTCTCTGAGCTCCCCCAGAATCCTCTGTGTAATTATACCCTGTCCAGGAGTATTAATTATACAGTGTGTGCAAAAACACCTCGGTCACATCTGGCAATAACTAAAAGCTTTTGAAAGCCACTGCAGATTCTCTGAAAGTTTCCACCATTTCAAGAGACTTAATGAAAGAAGCATCCGAACAAACTTAATACGTTGTTTTGTAACATCACAATGTATTATGGGCATTCACACACGCTTGTGGGAAGGAGAAGTTAAACGCAAATATTTTACCTCTGAATTTCTTGAACATTCTGCTGCTACAGATTTAGTGGAAAAGATGTGTAAAACATCGTCTGAAGCTAGAATTACAAACCTTTTCCAGCTGTCAATGGACAGACCTAATGTGAACTGGAAGGTTTTTGACATGATCCAGCAGGAGATGCAACAACAGGTGGACAAGTCACTCCTAAACATTGGCTCTTGTGGTCTGCATGTGTTAAAAATTGCATTTAGGGATGCGGACGTAGAGCACTTGCTTTTATCTTTGTATTTGGCTATTCCATGATGCTCCTGCATGCTGTGAGAACTTCATCAAAGCTACTGGATGCAGCATCCCCATGCTCAAGTTTTGCAAACACAGATGGCTTGAAAATGTCGCATTAAAAACTTTGGTCTCACGTGTTGACATTGGGAATATGGTGGAGAAGGGTGATCTCCATGTGTCCAAGGCCTTTGAGGGCATCAAGACCAGTGTGTGTGCGAACGCGTGTGAGAAGAGGGTAAAATACTGCAAGTGAAAAAATGTTTTCGTTTTGGTCATGGAAAATTGGTTAAAGGTTATGGAAAAGTCATGGAAAATCTTAACTGGAAATGTGTACGAACCCTGTCTTACACTGAGAATCTTATGTAATTGACTGAGACTTGTTGATTAAATCACCTGACCTTTTATTCTAGTGTGACCTGATCTACACGTTCTTTCACCCGATTTCACGAGACGAGAAGACAGAAGGTTTGGAGGCCACATCCAGAGCACCCGGTAAATGTTTCTCTTTCACATTCTTTATAGGTGTTTGGTGTTTCATTAATGTTGTTTTGGTTTCACTTTCTCTTTTTATTCTCAGTCTTGTGTCATGAAGCTGTTTGGATAGAATGTGTTATTATCCTTAAACCTTTTCTAGTCACCAAAAGTCTAAAGAAAGAACTTCCTTATGGTTTTGTTGTTAAAAGTGTGACTAAATCAAAACAAAAGAATACATGATTTCCAACACCTTTCAAGCTTAAGTTGCAGGTTAAATTCACCTTACGTTGAAAAGGGATAAAGTTATACATTATTATTCTTTTTTAAACCTTTCCTTTTTAGAGGTTTCATTTATAGCATGTTGTGCAGAATTCTTACTAAAAGTCTTCTTAAGCTCAGTAAACAAAGTTCAGACCATGAATGAATGCCAGATAGATCCACAGCTTGCGGTCCTTGTTCTCTTCTTCATTCATCTGCAAATCCCAGCTCCACAACCATCCAGACACTCACTTTGGTCTTTGTCCACATTCCTGCAACCCACCACCACCTCACAATGAGAACAAGTCTTCGTGGCCTCTAAAAACTCTCCCCATCCAGAACCTGCCATTGGTGTGATCTTCACATTTTATATTTATTGGGAAGCATTAGCACTATTCAGCAATCACACTGACCTTCACCTTACACTGGGTGCATGAGCTGTGCATTATGGATGTGCCATAATGCTTGTCAGACAATTCTGAATAATGTGTAATGTAATTGCTATATAATATAAAGTACATAACTTTTTCTCATTCAGGTTCTCATTTTTATTCTCAATTCAGGGATGGGTTTGGGGCTGATAGTTTTGTGTATGTGTGTGTGGGTCTACCAGTCTAAAATGTAGCTTAAAAGTTGTGCACTTTTTCCTGTCACATTTTTATGTGTGAATCTAATTTTGCGTAGAAAGTGACTTACGCAACTTTCAGATCCAGTTTTGTGCGTAAGCAAACTTTATGAATGAGGCCCCTGATCATTTAGACCAATAGAATTATCGGCCTACTATATCAGAGCAGATTTACTCTGACAGGAAAAGTGTGAGAATCTGTTGCATGATAGGCACTCAAGAGTGGTGATAATTCATGATTGGGTTTTCTTTGACTGTTGCAGAACCTCCACTGAGTCCAACTTCTGGTCGAGTGGAAGGTGAAATGAAGCTCTCAATCTCGTACAGAAACAGCAACCTCTTTATCATGGTCATGCACATCAAAGAGCTGGTAAGCACACCTCCACAGATTCTGTTTTATCAGATGGATGCTGCTTCCATGTTACTAACCTACATCTCCTCTTCTCATGCTTCAGGTTTCTGAAGATGGAACAGAACCAAACCCGTATGTAAAAACCTACCTGCTTCCAGATCCACACAAGACCTCCAAACGCAAGACGAAGATCACCAGGAAAACCAGAAATCCCACTTTTAATGAGATGGTTAGGAAACATTATTCATGTCCGCATTCAAATGTTCTTATTGCAAAACTGTAAAGAAGTTATTTAGTTTCACCTCTGTCTTTTCTGTTCCTCAGTTGGTGTACAGCGGCTACAGCAAAGAAACACTGGGCCTGCGAGAACTCCAGCTGAGCGTGCTCAGTGCTGAGTCGCTACGTGAGAATTACTTTCTGGGCGGCATCAGGCTCAGACTCAAAGACTTTGACCTCAGCAAGGAGACGGTCAAGTGGTACAAACTGACAACCGTGCCCTACTTCTGAACCCCGACTCTGCAGAGCCGATGCATTCAGATCATATGGGAACTGCTGCAGGGGCGACCTTACTTGAAAATACTGGTCACCTCAGCTTTTACTTTAAAAACAGGCTTCTCCCGAACTTATATGGGTTTAAAAATGGTCTCATATTTTCATAGAGGTGATTAATAACATTATCACATTTGAAATGTAAGCAGAACGATTTTACTTTGTAATATAACTGACCATTTACTTCACATGAATGGTGTAGCTGGGGTGTTGTTAGGGGCTGTGCTCACGGCTTGAAATCATGTATTATACATTATTACACACCTGATTCTGTTGAATTTGGAGATTTCTTATCATTCTTATGTTGCTCTACAGGTTATTCCCATATGACATGAATGTGTCTAGATAATGTACAAACCCTGGAAAAGAAGCCTGCTTTGTTTTCACTTTTCTCACTTTAAAACAAGTATTTTGACCCCTTTTCTTAAGTGGAATAAAGACTAATAATCTTTTGACACAACAGGACCAAAACAGATTACATTCAGAAGAGGATCTTAATAGACGGATGTTTTTTTAAGAATAAAAATGGGGGATGATTTGTACAAAACATCAAGGTATCCAGCTTTTCAGCAAACATTTCTAAGTGGACTAGCACAACAAATCAGATCAGAGAAAATTCACTCATTTAAAAATTCCCGCCCAAAAATGTGCCAAAATGACCAAACATCAAACCACTCTCCCTCGTAGGGAGCATATCAGGGTGCCTTTTTCACAATCTCTTCTGTGAGGATCAACTTAGCCTTATTATTAAATGTATTTTCTTAACAATGTGACATGTACTTATTAAAGAAAATGATATTCTATAGGACTTTATTCATATTTCCTCCAGGGCCGGTCTGTGTCGCACCAGAACAAAGATTACTTTGTACCAGTGGTTTTCGTCCCTAAATCAGAACTTGGCCCTTCTGACCTTCTAATTCTTGACTGCTTTCACACATCTCATCTTAAAGGGGATACTATCATAATCTTGGCAACAGGTTCTTGTCTCAATTAAAAATTGAGGTTGCCTAATTATCCTAATCACAAATCGCTTCCCGTGGTTCAGAAAGTGAATCCCTCCTGGAATCAGGACTATTTCAGCTGGAACACCAATACAACCCACTCCCTTGTGCCTAAATGTGGTGTTATGATGCTGTGGCAAACGGTCAGCAGGAACTACTGCTGAAGTCCAGGAGCAGCAAGGTTTTATATTTAAATAATAAAATATTCTGACTGTTCAATAACTGATGTAAAGCTTCTTTACAAAAAGGGAACAAACTCCTGTGCAAAGTAAAACCTGCTTTCCTCAACACAGAACTAGAAATCTAGAGTTGTTTTGATGTTTAATAATAGACATTAAGATTTCATTTATTGTGAGGATTTTTAAAGACACGTATGTCACGCTATAAATATTACTGCCTTGATTTTAGTAACTGTACAAAGACAACTAAGAGTTTGTACTAACATGGCCAGTTATTTATTTATAATTGGTGACCTCTAGCCTGAATGAATAGTGTGTACTGTAATCCCTCAATTTCATAAAGCAAAATAAATGTTTTTTGGACAAATATGCATTTTACTTATGTGTGTTTGTGTTAAATCTGTAAAGCAGCCAAACTTTATCATTTGTTTTAAAGTGATAGTTAAACTCATTTTTAGAGTGATCATCCATCCATTTTCCTCCACGTAGCCGGGGTCGGGTCGTGGGGGCAGCAGCCTAAGCAAAGAGGCTCAGACTTCCCTCTCCCCAGCCACTTGGGCCAGCTCCTCTGAGGGAATGTCCAAATATCAGGAAATAAAAGTGCTCTAAAACTTCCTGGTAGATGGCTGCGTTGACCTTGGACCTCAGAAAACACAATGGACCAACAACAGCAGATGACATGGCACCCCAAACCATCACTGACTGTGGAAACTTTACACTGAACCTCAAGCAACGTGGATTCTGTGCCTCTCCTCTCTTCCTCCAGACTCTAGGACCTTGATTTCCAAAGGAAATGCAAAATTTACTTTCATCAGAGAACATAACTTTGGACCACTCAGCAGCAGTCCAGTTCTTTTTGTCTTTAGCCCAGGCGAGACGCTTCTGATGCTGTCTCTTGTTCAAGAGTGGCTGACACGAGGAATATGACAGCTGAAACCCATGTCTTGCATATGTCTGTGTGTGGTGGTTCTTGAAGCACTGACTCCAGCTGCAGTCCACTCTTTGTGAATCTCCTCCACATCTTTGAATGGGTTTTATTTCACAATCCTCTCCAGGGTGTGGTTATCCCTATTGCTTGTTCACTTTTTTCTACCACATCTTGTCCTTCCCTTCACCTCTCTATTAAAGGTAATGCATACAATGTTTCTGAATTTCTCCCCATGTTTTGAAAAATGTGCATGCTCAACACTGGAAAATTAGAATATAGTTGTAGATAACGTCTTCTAGCAGTAATCTGAAATGCATTTTTCCCAAATAGCATGCCGAACTTTTCTTACCTGTGAAGCAGAAAACCGGTGACAGCTGCGTCTGTGGGGAGCCCAACCGTCTCTTTCAGCGCACGCCATCGTTGAAAAGAGTCTCCTAAAAAACTCTGGTCTTATTTCTCACTTCAGAGGCCTGGTGAGAACAGAGAGGTAGAATGAATAGATGAAGGTGCTCTGCACAAACAAGAGTGCATATGTGCGGGAAGTGGAAAAATGACCCAGGAGTGAGCATGTACAACAGCCTTGCATTAGCTTCACCAGAATTACAGTTATGAGGACCAGTGGTTTAGATGATTCACCCAAAAGTAAAGAATCTCAGCAGTAGATTTAATGTGCTTGGACACAGCTCTGTGAACAGCCAGCCTCTTTAACAATGACCTTTTGTGTCTTGCCCTCTTTGTGCAAGGTGTCAATGGTCATCTTTTGGACGTCTGTCAAGTCAGCTGTCTTCCCCATGATTGTGTAGCCTACAGAACTAGACTGAGAGACCATTTAAAGGCATTTGCAGGTGTTTTGAGTTAATTAGCTGATTACAGTGTGGCACCAGGTGTCTTCAATTTAGAACCTTTTCATAATATTCTAATATTTTGAGATAGTGAATTTGGGATTTTCATTAGTTGTCAGTTATATTCATCAAAAATAACAGAAATAAACATTTGAAATATATCAGTCTGTGTAATGAATTAATATAATATACAAGTTTCACTTTTTGAATGAAATTACTGAAAAAAACTTTTTATGATATTCTAATTTTATGAACAACACCTATATATAAAGTCTAAACTATCCATTACAGACTATAAATGATTTATGTCCATTTTTTTAAAACAGGAAGTATAAGTTTTTGCGTAATGACGTGATTTCCGACGCAAGCGTAAAATACTTTTTTCTGTCGCGTGTGCGGCCTCTCTTCCTCCACCGCCATCATGGGTCGCATGCACGCTCCCGGGTGAGCTCTAGTTTTATCCCTTAAACCTCACTTTAACTGATGTCAGACTGGTTTTGGCTCTCCATCACAGTTTGTAAAGACGCCTTGATAAATTCGAGATAGAAATCTATTTATTTGGTCTTGCTCCGATGTGGAAAAAAGACAAATGGCCGCACCATCAAATGGACATCCGTGTATTGCTACCTAACGCTAGCTAGTTAGCATAGCTTTGTGATTTACCGCAACTCAGTACTCCGCAATTTACGCTTGCAGTTCAGAAACGCACATTAAACAAACTTAACATGATCCCACTATGTTTTAATGTAAGCAAATTAGTCTTACATATGCTTTAAAATAATTCGTGCCGGGAAACAAACTTCGCATTCGTTAGCCCATTCGGTCCCACGAGTTGGGACGTGCAGATGCTCTAGTGTAAACTTAATATCCTGTAAATACTATTGTTATAGCTGTTGTTATAAAGACTAAGCTGTGCATACTAATGCCACTGGTGTTATTTTCCTTCCACAGAAAGGGCTTGTCCCAGTCAGCTCTGCCTTACAGGCGCAGCGTCCCCACCGTGAGTACACCAGCCTCAGATACCCACAATGAACCGGTGTTCTCATTAATAACATTAACTCTTCTTCATAGTGGCTGAAACTCACATCTGATGATGTCAAAGAGCAGATTTTCAAGCTAGCCAAAAAGGGTCTGACTCCCTCTCAGATCGGTAAGTGCTGGCCCGTGAGACAGATGATGATCATGTAACAAAGTTTATTATTACCAGTTTGGATTTTTAGCACACTCACTGTTTAGAGACTAAAATATATTTTAGGTGTAATGTGTTAAAAAGGGACACCAGTTGTGCCCTGTTGACCTTGGTGTCAAAGGAGTGTGATAAATGAGCCAAATTAGCTGCTTTCAAAGATGCTTTTTTATATTTCTCACAATAGATTTTGTATCACACAATTTTTAAAAATTTTATTTATTAATGTTTAACTTTAATCAGAAATGATCCCCAAATGAATCTTGCATTACCCACAGTGCGATTAAGACCCCGGTGTTGCTACACATCCATATATCAATCATGTTTAGGCTTCAGGGTTTTTCCTGGCTCAAATTGAGGCAGAGGTGGTACCATCCTGACCATGCTCCAGCACATGCATACTCTGCATTCAACTGCCTCACTTTTTTAAAGGCAAAATATTTTTTGTTAAGCGTTCTAATTAGGGATGCGTACACGCACGTATCAATCACGTACACAATGGCTTTGCGTTGTTATGCTCTTAATGACTTGGAAACGGACTAACGTACCCTCGCTTCGTCGACTCTTCCTGTCCTGCATTCAGACCCTCGTCTGTCCCTACCTGTGAACTACATTCAGACCTGACGTCCTTGTGTGTGACCGGATTCAAACTCGCGAAATGTGGGACAGAGACTACTTAATGTGGGACAACATGAAATTCCAATTCAATGAAATTAAGTAACAAAAAATTGTAGCAAAAAAAAACTTCTATTCTTCCTTTCAGCTCTACCATCACTGTTAAATATACATAAAATTATTACTATTATCATCATATATTTCATGTCTGTTTGAATTCAACTTGAACAGCAAAAGCTTTCAGACTATTTCCCAGTTCCTCTAAGTTACCACAGGCTCAGGCTCTTTGGACCTTCTACTGTGGCTCTGAATAATTTTAAACCAACTCCTTTTAAAAAATGTAAATAAAATACAATAAAAAATACAGGTTTAAGCAGCTTTTCAGATTTTTCATTGAATAATTGATCTGAATTTCCACAACAAAGTACCAGTAATATTTTAGATCCATTTATGTTTATTTTAAATTAATTTTCCACAACATCCCATTTAAAAATAACCATACTCTTTTGCTCATTTTCTTCTTAATAATTTAGAAACAAAATTATATTTATTCTAAAGTGTCAACAAATCTCAATAGTAAATTTTTAGGGAAGAGAAAAAAAACATCACTGACTTTAATCTCTGAAAAAAGTCTGATCTAATCTTAGAATTCTGACTTTTTCCTTAATATTTTGAGACTAAGTCATCAAATTAAATCCTCTCAGCATTTCTGTGATGTTAGCTTGAGACAACACAACCCCAGCACCTCATCTGTGTTATCATCTTTGGGTTTTAGCATGAACCTGAAGACGCACGCAACGCCATTTTGCGTCGGCGCAAGGGCTCTCCGACAGGCTCCCAGAGGGTGACTGAGACATGCCCCAAATTTTAAACATCCGAGACCACAAGCTTGTGATTGGTCAGGACGACGCTTCCTGTAACTTCGTCACCAGCACTGCCGTTGCTCCGTTAATAAGTAAAAAATATGTTTAGTGGCAGACCCAGAATAGATTGAAATTGAATTGCTTTGCAGCACTCCGCTGCCTGAACAGAAGTTCGAATGTGAAAACCTTTCCGACGCTCCGTGTGCGTCTCTCCGTTGCGGAGCTCATAGAGAGTATAAACCAGGCTTAACAGCATGTTCTCCACCACGCTCGCTCATCTCACCTGCCGTGCTCACGGACGTTTCTTTTTGTTCGGGTAGTTCGTGAGCGCACTGCGCTCCGGACCTGCGTTAAAGCCCCGCCTCCTGTTTTGACAGTCACGGCTTTCTCCACAATTTATGCAAGCTTTAAACTCGAAACGGGAGACTGTCAGTAATGCGGGACAGAGTTGCGGGAGTCCCGCACAAAGCAGAACAACTGGTCGCCCTACCCTCTAGCGTCCGTCGGACCGGATCTCCAGGTAGGGAGGGGGGAATGAAATTAGGCTGAGGCGGCACAAAATTAGCTAGAGGCGGCCGCCATGCAAATTTGAACGCAGGAAAAACCCTGGGTTTGTTGTGGCATCATTCAGGCATGATTAATTATTTACATCCATGTGAGATCAGTCTATCCAGTAAGTTCAAATGCCAAAAGATTTATTTAAAGCCGTGATTAATATTGCCTCAACAATCTGTCAGTGTCAGTAAGGGACTGTTGGTAGGTGACATCCATATAAAATGCTTGTGTCACTGTTTAAAAATGGCACCAACATTTTCCTCATACATTTTAACTGGAGGAGTGTTTTTGTTTGTTTTCAGTTGGAAAAAAAATCCTTTTACTTTACTCGGAACAGGAGGGTTTGGTCTGTGGTTGGCGTGTAAAGCCTAATTTATGCTTGTCCGTTTGTGTCAGTACGGAGACACACAACACCATTATCAGTCGTTGCGAGGGCTCTAACAGGCTTGCAAGGACGGATGGAGTTGAGCCCACTTTTCTAAACATCCGTCAAACAAGACGGAGAGCGCAAGCTTGTGATTGGTCAGATGGTGGCCACAGATGGTGGTGGGGGTCTGAGTGACATTTCATTAACCCTGTAAAGGGTCATGTTAGCACATACTGGCTCAAGAAAATGATTTAAAAATATGAAAAAGTTGCATAGTATTGTTTAAATTGCAATTCAAAGTACAATTTTACTTCTTAGGTGTGATTCTGAGGGACTCCCATGGTGTGGCCCAGGTACGCTTTGTTACCGGCAACAAGATCCTGAGAATCCTCAAGTCCAAGGGTCTGGCTCCTGACCTGCCTGAGGATCTCTACCACCTCATCAAGAAGGCTGTGGCTGTCAGGAAGCACCTGGAGAGAAACAGAAAGGTGTGCAGAGGTTTGGCTCAAAATCTGAGCAGGACTTTAGGATTATTCATACGGTGGATTTTTATTTCATGCTAAAGCAGCAGCGAGCAAATTTGTTTTGTCTGTTTACGTTCTCGTGTGTGTGTGGTGCTGGGAGGTGGAAACTCTAAATATTTTCCACACAGCTTGAATGAAAACTGTTTATGAAAACAAAAGTGATTCATAATTGTGTGGGCCTTTAGTGAACATTTATAAAATTCAAGCCTTCTTTGTAAATTCTTAACGTTTAAATAAAGTAAACAAATAAAGACATTACATTCTCTTGGAATAACTTATTTATGATATGATGATGTTCTGATATGCATATTTGGACAGAAACTAAAACTTACATGTTATATTATTATTATACTTGCAGGACAAGGATGCCAAGTTCCGACTGATTCTCATTGAGAGCAGGATCCACAGGCTGGCCCGTTACTACAAGACCAAGAGAGTACTGGCCCCCAACTGGAAGTAGTGAGTATTGCTGCTGCCCAGGTTCTCCTTTTTAGTTGGAAGATGGTAATCTAAAATGTGAATACGCTGGAAGAATATAATTCATTGTCAAGTTTCTTCCCTGGCATCAATTTCCAAGAAATAATGATACAATCTTGTGCACAATTCATTGTCCTGCTCTTCTCACTTGTTGAGAGTAGTGATATTTCTGTTGTGCGAGAAAAAACTGGAGGTAAATTAGCAGAGTGGCTACTTGGTGCTGTCTCTGCCAGTCCCCTTCACACAATTAGCATTATGGTTGTTAAATAACATTTTAATACGTTGTTCATACATAATGTTTAAAAGTGATCAGTTGAGGGCGTAGTGAAATTGAGTTAATTTTTATCTTTTTTTTTTTGTTTACAGTGAGTCCTCAACTGCCTCTGCTCTGGTGGCATAAACTACACTTTTTGGATGAATAAAATTGTTGAAATTCAGAAATGTGTGGTTGTCTTTATTAAACTGGTGTTCTTAAAAGTCATTGAAAATGCTGGAAGTTAATGTATTTTCATGGTTATGATTGTGCTTAATCAAGAAATGAATGAATCTGTTACAGGACAAAAATATGAGACAAGGAAGTGCATGAATGGTTTTCAGCACGTGTTCAGTTTATGTCTAAATCACTGGAAAATATTAGATTAAGGCAAAGTTTGAAGAATAATGATTTGGTTTTGAGTAATGAGTAATAAATAGATACAATTGAGTTCAAATGAAAGCGAAGCTTGTGATGGAAATGTTTTGGGGTTTTGTTTTGATTCTGGGATATCCTGCTGCTCCTTACGTCAGATCACGTGGGCGGTCTGGAGGAAATTACCGGCACTTTCTACGAGTCATACGTGACTGTGGGCGGGCCCTATGACGTCTAGATAGTGATTGACAGCTGCTCTATCCAACCACAGCCAGGCGTAGCGTCACCAGACTTATTTAAGAGCGGTGGCGTAACCCAGAGACATCCAGTCCTTACTACAACAACAAAGACAACAGCAGGTAAACATGGAGAAACTGTACGAACGAATCTGACGAAGGAGACGGAAATGGCGCGGACCAGCCAGAAGATGAAGCGACAACAGCTGGACGCATATCTGTCACCGACACATACGCGGAGTCTCTTGGTTTTCGACGAGGAATACCAGAATACGTGAGGAATTAGTCGTGACCGCCGCCGTTCAGTCCGAGAAGAAAGAAGCGGAAAATGGCTCCGACTGTTTGCGAGGGCGGCTCAGAGCGAACGGCCATGGAGAGGTTCGGCAGCGGGGGGATGGCGCTTCTTCCCTGGACCAAGCAGATGCTGACGGTGCTGTGGGAACACCTCCGGCTCCTGGTTCAGGTCATCTACTACACCTTCATGTCAGGTGAGACCCAGAAGGAAACACCTGCTGGATCAGATTTTAAGTTTCTATTATCCTCCTGAAACTTTAGCTAATTTTGAAGAATTTCTACTTATAAATAATTAAAAATGCTTTCATTAGAATTATGTAAAAGCATCCGTTTTAAAACTATAAATGGAGTTAACCTTTACCCTAAACTAAAGAGCTTAAATTGAATAATGTATAAAGATATTTTTAATACAAAAATTCAAATCCATCCTAAATTGTATTTATTTTTTTGTCCAGTTTTCCAGATGTTCAGGTTTGAGGTTCATGTGAGAATCACTGATGAATCAGGAGAACACATCCAGCACATGGGCGCAGCAGAATCAGAATCCTTCCTGTTCTCTTCGTTGTTTGACGGAGAAAACGGAGTCATGGTTGGTGGTTCCAATCCCCTCTCCACCTTCTGTGCTGATGTTGGCGACCCCTTCACCGGGAAGTCCACAGCTGAGGCCCTGCTGTCCAGTCTGCGTGGAGACGACCTGTGCTGCGGACTCGTGGAGGACTTTGTGTCCAGAACAGCTGGCAAAGAGGACGGCATCCTGCTGGGACACCAGTCCACCTGGAAGATGGGCTTTCCTGGAGACTGGAACATCTTTGTGTCGAGCAGCGACAGCTCCAATCCAAACGACGCCTGTCATAAAAGCAACGAGAAGATATCCAAACCAGATTCATCCAAAGAGAAGGTTTTCAAACAGGAGACTTCAGAAGAGGAGAGAAGTTCTCACTGGAGCAGCGAGGAAGACCACAACCTAGTGGAATTTGAGAGTGAAGAAAGTAAGGCGCTTTGGGAGTCGCTGTCCAAATCCAGTGATCCCTACAACCCTTTCTTTTTTTCTGCCTGCATTTCAACCAAGTCAGACATGGGAAACGGCAAGAGTGAAGTCGGAGAGGACGGCGATTCTGACCTCCTGTCAGTGACCAAGGCTGGTGAGGTGATGTTGGGGCCTCCGAGGCTGAATATGTGGGTCTGTCGCTCTGACAGTGAGAGCAGCTGGAGCAGCTGGGCCAGTTCAGAAGGTTCAAGCCCTGACATCGACAAGGAGGAGAACGAGCGGCTCTGGGAATTCTTCAGCAGCCCTGAAGACCCCTACAACCCTCTGTGTTTCACCGCCACCTCAGCCCCTGTGTCTAAACAACCAGCCTCTCTTCCTGCTCCTCCCCCTAAATCTGACACAGACTCTGAGGAGAGGGAAAGCAGCTTTGCTCCATCAGATGACGATGAGGAAGAGCTGCTGTGGAAGTCCCTCAGCCAAAAGAATGACCCCTACCACCCCCTAAACTTCCAGGCCTGTCTCCAGAGCTCCGTGGCTACTGCCCAACATGAGAATACCACAGTCTTTAATGAACACCACACAGAAAATCTGTCCACAGAGACCAAGAAGAAGCCCAAAGCATTCAGAAAATCCAGATCTGCTCGGCCTGCTTTGACAGAAAGGAATTTAAAGAAGCACAGCCATCCGGACAAAACACTAGTACCCTGGAGAAGACCTGAGCAGACTCCACCTGAGGAGAAGAGGGTCGAGGCCAGCTCCACACAGAAAAAGGTCCTTACCTACTAAAACTATCATCATCTAGTTAGAAGAAGCATTCAGTAGGAGCCTCGTTGAGCCTGAGCTTAACTTATTAAAACAGCTGTAGTGGTGGAGCACGTTAATGACCTCCAGCTCAGAAAAACGCACCTCTTAGTTTAGTTTATCAGAACAGAAAGTAGAGCGTGGGTCAAGTATTTTAGTCTGTAAGTTTAACCTTAAAGGGGCGGGGCTCCTCCAGGCTCCTGTGACAGCAAGCCAGAGATAAGACTGTTCCTGTCTGACACACTCACACTCTGAGTAGAGCTGTGTTTGTTTTTGGTTAGTAACATTGCTGGTCGCCATGACTAAGGCAGTCACATGACACCAACGAGTCAGCAGAGAATAACCACTCAGAGCGTCGGCTTTACTGCAGTCATTATGAAGGTTACATCAGACACAGGCTGAGGTGTGATCAGGTTACATCAGCAGAGGAGGTCATCTAATTCTTAATTAAAGTTTTAGGAGTGTTTTCAGGCTTCACAAAAAGCTCAGAGAACTTCTAGAATCTAAAGAAGCTGTTTTTTTGTTCCTCTGTGTTCCAGGTGCAGTTTTCTCCTCTGGTCCAAGTCCACGTCATGCGGACCTGGCCATTTGCTCGCCAGGCGTCCCGTAAAGGGCACTGGGAGGAACTGGCCCGAGACCGGGACCGCTTCAGGAGGCGGGTTTCGGACACGGAGCGGGCCGTCGGCTACTGTTTCACCCAGCCCCACAGAGAGAGGATGCGGGCGTTTCTGGACGGTGCCTCGAAGCAAACCAAGGGTCCTGAACTCTGAATGTTTCATTTCCTTTGTGGATGAGAACTTGTGATTGGTTGCAATGCAACAGTGATTTTTGATGTAGGCCCGTTAGGAGTTTGATTTGAGGCCATTTTTAATGTTTGGTGTCACGTTGAACAACTTTGTACCTCAGAGGTTTCTACGTTGTGTAACTGTTGCACTGACTGACACTTTCTCATGTTAACCTCAGCATTAATGTGTGGAATGTTGTTTTTGTATGCCTTATATACTGACCTAGTAATGTAACTTATTAATGCCCTATGGAGCTTGTTTACTGATCATTTAAAGAGTTTTATGTGTTTTTATAAATGTGTGAGGAAACCACCGTTTTGAGTGTAGACGTTTAAAATAGATGACAGAGTCCTGAAACAGCAGAGCTTCACTTTACAAAGTGTTTTATTCAAATATTTAAGCATGATGCAAACATATCCAGTTTTGGTGCAATCCTGGTTGTACTGTTGACATGTTTTATGCCTTGATTCGTACTTTTTTTGTCTTGTATTTTTAATTTTATATTGCTGCAGACATTTGTGAGCTCTTAGTACCACGTGTGGAAAAACAAGCAAGTCTGGTTAGACTCATTCTGATTAACACGACTCACTCAGCTTATTGTGATAACTGTCGTCAGAAATCTGTTCATAGCAAACTAACTGTTCTTTGTTGAATCAATAAAATTTGTTGGTTAATTTTTGGTTTACAGTTTTTTCTCATCCTGAACAAAATGTTGGCTCAAGGGTTAGGAGTTCACCCTGTAACCAGTAGGTTGCTGGTTCAAACCCAGGCTTCTTCTGTGTTAGTGGCCTTGGTCATAACACCAGCTCCTTACCTGCTGGTGGTTGTAGGGACCGGTGGGTGTAAAGTGCTTTGGAGTCCTCTGATGTCGACAAGTGCAGGTCATTTATCATAAAGGAGTTAGACAGTTTTCTAGGGTGCATTAGAGGACCGCCATCTTGGATTATAGCTGTAGACGTTCATCCAATGATCATTTTCTAGGAGTTTAATTAAAACCCATCTATTGGTTTGTGAGGCATTAAGCACGCGTACACACACACACACACACATGCTGTAAGAACAACAGTGACATTATTTGGTGGCAGGTAATTAATAAACGTTTATTTTACTTCTGATATTAAACAGCATTTCTGTATACGAGACTAAATGTAATTAAAAAATCCACACCACCCACACTTTACTGAACATAAACATTATTTTTGTCTGTCTGTGATTGGCTGAAACTGACAGAAACAAAAACTAGAGCAACAATGCTGAAGAACATGAACACAATTTAAATGTCACCCGAAAACCCCACTTCTGGTCTGGATACAGTCCAAAATAACAGTTTAACCTTTGACCTCATCTGTGCGCCACCTTCTTCTGCTCTGTGTATGTAGAACACCTGATGTGCTGATATCACTCTGGATATTCACTGTTCATTATGTCTATGTCCTATGAATCAATTCAACCCAAAATCCAACTTTCCATTGATTAAACCAACCCATCTAAAACAAATGTAGTTTAAAGTGAGTCTTATTCAGAACAAGTGTCATTTGGCCTGAAAACGTCTGTTCGTGTATATGTTACAGCACTGAAGCTCTCTTCAGTTAGCATAAAACATCACAGATCCTGTTTAAAGTCTGCAAATGTTAAAAATTCTATCTGATCATGTTCCTGTTTCTACCCACACACACACACACACACACACACACACACACACACACACACACACACACTGGGGAGTTTATCAATTTCCCAGTGGGGATGTGAGTCTCTGTGTGTACTGGCTGCTGTAAAGCTGTCATCAGACCACAGTTAAAAACACAAAGCATGATGAAATGATGCTCCTGAGGGGTGAAATCAATTAGCATGTCCCCCCCCCCCCACCACCACCACCCACGCAGCATGGTGCAAAGGTGAGCAATTAACATGTGTCAACTCAGCAGTGTGTCCTCTGCTGATGTCCCCACTGTGCGTGTTGGGTGTGTAATCCATCACTCGCTGATCTAACACTAAAAAAACATCAACGTGTTTGAAATGGGCCAAAAATAATGAAAAGAATCTTTAATTTTTTATGCTCTGTTAGGTTTGAATATTAATAACGTGAAGCTTTTGCCAAGTTTAGCACCAGAAATAAATCTGCTCTGGGATTACAGGCAAGAATTCCTCTGGAAGGAAATCTTGTCTGATTGAGCTGAAACAGCCAGTACCAGAGGCCTACACTTTCTGATGCATAATATATGAAACCATGAAAGTCAAACCAATGCAAATGAGAAAGAATAATGTGAAAGAAAAACAAACCAGTGTGCCAAAGCTGGTGGCTGGTAGTGGTTTACTATCTTTATTATTCAAAGACAAACATATAAGTCCAGGTTATTTTAATTATAAGCTCCTTTTTACAACATCAATAGTCCTTTAATTAAACAAGGAGCTTTTCTTGCTTTATTAATATGTTATGTACATCCAACCAACACATGTTGTTTGAAGATCAGAGTGGGTATAGATTTATTAATCCAGGTCATGTTGATCCTAGGAGACTAAAGAAAAGTTGAACTCTTTTGAATTTTCTTGAAACCATCAGGCTACATTAGAAGTCCAGGTGCTTTTTAACTAGACTCCTGGGCATGCAGGATGTTTAGAGTTTACAGATGCTGTGCTGCCCTTGCAGAGTGGTGCTGATAACATCTACCACTAGCTGACAAACAAACTCACACCAGATGTTACAATAAAATTAAAATATGAAGGACAACATGAAATGAGTCCATTATCTAAACATTATTGTTGTTTTTTTTTATTATTTATCATCTCCTTGGTGTCCTGCTGTATGTTTCCTTTTGATGAAAACACTGCTAAGAAGCCGTTTTATCCAGAGCTGCTTCCGTGCCTTGCCCAACGGGACTTCAACCAGAATGTTTGAACCGAAGACCTCCAACTCACATCATTAATACCATAGATCATATACACCTACTCCTCCCTTCCCCTCCTCTCTGAGCATCGTTGTCTACATGTTTCTCATCCTCTCCCAGCATCATGAGCCGTGTGGCCCAGGCGACCCCGTCTCTTGGCAACCGGATGGAGCAGCGAGGCGTTGAAAGGATTGCAGGTGATTGCAGCAGAGGTAGACTCAGCAGCAGCAGGGGCAGTCGGTTTTCACTTACACAAACACACGCGCACGCACGTAGCACGCACACACATACACACATGGCGGCCCCCCCTAAATTGCTTGCTAGATGAGGCTATCTCAGGGGTCACAATTAACTGATGATGCAACCAAGCAGCAGCTATTGTGTCTTACAGCAGCTCACACGCACAGACAGCATGCAACACAACAGGCAGCAGGTTCATTCTCCCTGCACAGATAAATCAAATGGATCCCCCTGATACTTTCCTGGTCTACTAAATCTGCACTATTGATTCTCAGCTCTTCTGGACGTTTTAGTTGTTGCACACTTGCACTTTCTGAACACACCCCATCAGATTTGTTTTGTTTAAAATTTGCATTTTGAATCCACAGGAGCCCTTCTTTTGAATATTAGGGCTCTAAGCAACAAAAACAATAACAAAAAAGAACTCTCTGGTGCAGCTGCCACACAATGAGGATGAAGTACACACCAAGACGTGGTTACATGTGATACACACTTATCTGTTAAGACATGTGGATTAGTGTCTGACCAACACCCAGACAGTGGGTGGGTTAAATCCAGTGGGTGTTGTGTTTCATTTGCACCACTAGAGGACACTGGAGGACACACAGCTCTCCTCCATGAGGAAGGCACATACATCATCATGCATGACAACAGGAAGAAGGAAACAAAATGAGCTAGAGTCATCACAGTTTTTACATTTTATAGATACGGCTCACTGCATTAAAGCTCAAATCTAAAAAGATTTATAAAATTAATAATTTCAAAAGATCAAAGTCTAAAAAATGAAGTGGTTTCCCCATTCCCCATCCATCATCATAGCTGTGCTGCCCTCATGTGGTGAACCTGGAAATAGCATTTCTCACTCAGAATTAGGACTAAAAAGGCATGTGATCCCTGTGTAGTTGGAACAGTCTGCTACTCCACAAGTACCACCCCTGATGTTTTTGATATGAGATGTGTCATCAGTCCTCCATCAATAGCCTTGAGATACCTGGGATAGACCTCATCAACCCAAAAGCTCCACCACTGTGTAGATCTTTTACTGCTTCAGCGACTTCTTCTCCAGAGATCGATTAACCTCTAGGTCCCTCAACTCTGCTTCTTCACTGGAATACATGTTGATGGGATCTTTTCTACAGTCATTGGTGGGATCGAGGAGCTCCTCAAAGTATTCTTTCCACTGCCTGAGTCATCTCAGTAAACATCTGCAGCCCCCCTTCCTCACTATAAAGTATGAGCGAGTTGCTGCCCTAACTTCCCAAGACGTCGGTTTGCCAAAAGCTCTTTAGAGCCAACTAATGGTCTTCTTCTATAGCCTCATCAAACTCCACTATGGGGTCAAAATGGGCTCACCTCCATGTAAACTCGAAAAAATAAATTGTAAATTCAAATAAAAATAAAAATTGAAAACTTGGAAAAAAGAAATTGTAAATTCAAATGAAAATTGAAAACATAAAAAAATAAATTGTAAATAAAAACAGCAAATAAAAAAAATAAATATAACTTTGAACCTAAAACTACAACCAAAAAACAAATTTCATTGAGGAAAACTAAATGAAACAAAAGTTGTGGCCGAGTTTACGTTTCTCTTCCTACTTTCTTTTCGTTTACGATGCTGAGCCTGATTTTACATGGGGGGGCGGGCTTTGGGCTCATTGGCTGCATGGGAAATGAATGACAGCTGGGTGAAAGCGCTTAGGTTTGACGTCATTTCCGCCCAGGTCATGTTTCTGTTGTTAGCAGTAGCACCATGGTTAGCACATCGACATTGCGCAATGGTGAGCCTATCTGCGTTGGGCAGCCCACCGTTCTTCTGCAGTAAGTTATTTTTTTGTGTTCATGTACCGTTTATGCAGTTAAAAGTTTTGTTTTTGTCTGAGTTATTCAATGTGATTGAGCAGCGTGTGCTTCTTGTTAGCGGCTAGCAAGGTTAGCCTTAGCTAAATTCTAAATTAACAGCATCTTTGTCAGATCACATCCATTTCTATTTAGCTCATTTTAACTTGAAAGTGAATGTGTCCAGATTCTCACAGATCTCAGTAACATGGAAGGTAGCCTAACCACCAAGCATGAAGCATATGCATCATTTTACACACAAGATTAATGCTAAGTTGCATCTAATTACTGATAATGTCTCCAATCCTGGTCCACGAGATCTGCTATCCAGCATGTTTTAGTTTCTAACTCCTGCACACCTGATTTTAAAAACCAGAAGGTCTGCAGAGCTTGAAGACCACTAATTCAACCACTGACTCAGTTCTGTAGGAGCATGTAAACTTGGGTTTAATAAATTAGCAATAATATTGGATGAGACCTGTTTTACATTCTGTATTTTTGTTGTTTTCAGGAAATGTTGGAGAAGCAAGTTATGGGAAGATTTCTACTAAAAGTTCAAGAGGCAGGTCACCACCAGACCATGTCTGGAGGAGAGAAACGTGCTGGTGGAGAACGCGCGGCTGGCCCGTGGAAATATCAAGGGTCTGACTGAACTTAGTGCTGAAAACCATGATGCTGCCATCTTCCCAGGTTTGATCATGATATCACCGTCCTAAACTTGGCTCCTGCTTTTTATTTTCTTATAGAAACAGATCTAGGTGCTCCAGTAAAATGTTGTTCCCTCTTGTGTTTTTGCCCTTTCCAGGTGGTTTTGGGGCAGCTAAGAACCTCTGCATGTGGGCGGTGCAGGGGCTGTACGGTAAATGACCAGGTGAGAGCGGCTCTGCAGGCGTTCCACAGCAAAGGCAAACCCATCTGACTCTGCTGCATCTCACCTGTCCTGACTGCCAAGGTGTTCCCCGGGTGTGAGGTCACCGTCGGCATTGAGAACGACAGCAAGTGAGTCAAACCGGGTTAAGCGTGTTTTAAAGGATCTTCTAGAAAAGATCTAAAATAAAACTTTGTTCTTGTGTCTCAGGTATCCAAATACTGCCGACACCGCCGCAACCATCAACCAGCTGGGCTGCAAACATGTGAGTAAGAGTGTCGCTGAGAGCCACGTGGATGAGAAGAACAAGCTGGTCACCACCTGCGCCTTTATGTGCCACATGCTGATCCACGACAACTTCGATATATTAGGTTCGATGGTGCAGGGCGTACTGAAACTGGCCTGAGACGAGGAGAATTCTAGAAGTATGAAGCTTTATTGTAGCAGAGAAAAGAAATACCTACAGATACTCCTAAATCATGTGATGTTGTGGTAGATCTGACATCTACATGGTGTGATTTTCTGGTTTATCTAATATAATTCTCACACTGATGCACTGACTCGTCATTTTTCATCCAGAGTTAGAGAATTTCTAATCTCCACCTCACAGTACATCTTGTCGAAGCTGGGCGGGTTGTCTACTGTTTGTACTACTGTTAGCTAGCTGCCAATCAATAAAGTTCTGGGGAAAAAAAGCTAGCTGCCGATAGATCGATTTAATCTTGTTGTACACAGATAATTGAAATAGACCTATTGGGTTTTAGTCGTTAAGTAGTTTGTATAGTTGAAGACGTTCTGGCTATCCCGTTATCTAGACTAACTATGTTGTTAAAACCAATTTAAAACTCATAGTAGTGATGTGCCAATGAAGCCTCATGAAGCGCTTCGAAGCATTCTCTAATGTGCTGATACATGGTTCGAGGCCTCGATCACATAGCTGTGGCGCCATCTAGTGGTTCTCGGTCATATTACAACGAAATAAAATGCTTCACACATTGTGTCTGAGGATGTCACTGCAGGCAAAAGTGCATCAAATCTGATTTTTCATGAGTTTGAACAGTCTGAACAGCACAGATATTTTTTCTAATCTGGCCCAGGTCACTTTCATTTGTGGTACTTATTCTGATGCATATCTTATGTTTTTGAAAGCGACTGCAGTCTAAACGGTCATGTCGCATTAAATCCGCCTCCTACGTCACTGAGTGTGGAGTGTCGACGTTCCTGAGGAGAAGCGCTGACAGAGGGATTCAGAGGTCTGTCTGGACATCCCGTCTAGTTGTGGGTTTAAAAATACATGAAAGTGGGAGGAGCTTCTGGAGCGAAGCGTCTCTTCGGTCTCCGTGAAGAGGGGGCGGGTCTTCCGTGAGAGGGGGGGATTCCCTGTGAATGAACTTAATACCGGACATTTTCAGTGAATAATAATTCGGGAAGACAGCGGGAATAAGGAGTAAATATAGTTTATGGTTTTTAAAACTGTTTCAAGCCCAAAACGGGAGACTTGACACTGACAGGTATGATCCTGAAAATGTACTCTGTCAATAAAGTCTTTTCACATCACAAAAACATCAGAAGCGTTCCTCTTGCTTGTGCCAGGAACACTTGCCATGAAGAACTCTCAATAATACACTCCGTGAGGTTCGGTAGCTTTTATTTTGAAAGTGACAGAAAACGAACCAGTCACGTGATTCAGGGCAAAACGATTCGTTTGTCATCAGTCACGTGGTTTTCTGCGAAATGAAGCAAGCTTTAAAGCGGGGCCTCATGGACACGCCCCCTTCTGGTTCGATACAAGCCTCGAAGCTTCGCTTCATTTTTCCCATCACTAACTCGTAGTAATTTTTGAGGAATCTACAGCTTATGAATGCTGTAGTAACTGCTTGTCTCCAGCAGAGGGCGGAAAAATCCTTAATCTCGAAAGCCAGATTGAGTTCTTGTGTTTCTATCCAGTTGACCTAAATAAAACAAATAAGCCCCTTATAGACAGACTGTGTCCATCAATCAAATCAAACGACAGATTAAAAGTAATTAAAATTAAACTTTTATTTAGACAATGGATGCACTTTTTAACTGCATGTTAGACATCAAATCCTGGATGGCAGAAAACTTTCTCCAGCTCAACCAGAACAAAACTGAAGTCATAGTTATTGGTCCTGAGGCTCAGAGAGAGAAACTTTCACCAAAACTACAATCTTTGTCTCAGCAAGTGAAGGACCTGGGTGTAATTTTTGACTCTGAGCTGACTTTTATTCCTCACATTTAAAATATTACTGAAATAGGTTTTTATCACCTGGAGGACATTGCCAGAGTCCGCCCCATTCTCTCTCGGGCTAATACGGAGATGCTGATGCATGCTTTTACCACCAGTAGAATAGACTACTTCTACAGTAAAGGCCTATCTTTCCTGTTTAATGAGGACTAAAAGTCAGTGAGAAGAACTTGGTTTTAATCCATTAAACCTAAAAACAAATTTTTTGTGCACACAAGCATATACAGAAACTATCGCATTTTTAACAACTTATTGTGGTTTAAATAGTTTTTTTATGGCAGTGGTTCTCAAATACTTTTGGTGAGGCCCCCCTTAGGATACATAGATTTTTTAGCGCCCCCCCTCCCAATGTGTGCTGACTGATAATGAATCGCACATGCAGGAAGCCTCCACTGGCTCATTCCACCCACCAATCAGAGGCTCCCTCTATAGGTAGGCGTGAACTAGTGAGGGGACTTATGACTCTTAGAAGGTTCATTACCTCAAAAAGCCATTCAAAAAACTGGCTCTTTTGAACAAATCGATGTCCGTGAGGGGGCGGGGGGCGAGGCGTTCTGCCGATGTGCATGAGAGCGCGTTGGAAGGAGGTGAAGGCGGGGTTTTTAGCGTTCCACCAATGTCCATAAGACGAGGCGTGTTACTGGGAGATGAGATGAAAGGTTCTCTACAAAGACTCAACTCTCATCGTTCACTTTGATGATCTGTTCAAAGATTTAATTAATTCGGTAACGTCACATCACTAGTGTGAACTTCAGCCGGCCAATCAGTCGGTAGTGGTTGTGTTGGATCGACTCCGTGCCAGAGAGCATGTCCAAAAAACATTGTCGGCTGAGCACGGAATCCGAAAATATTACCCAGATGTGAACACATTATACCCCACCAGGGCTGGTCCGTGCCGACCCAGATGTGAAAACACCTGTTCTTCTGCTCTGTCTTCTCAAACCCAGTTCAGAGCCCAAATAAAAGGTATTCCTCCTCAGAGATGGCTAAACGAGTGGCGGCTGGCAGGCTGCGGAGTTTATGACGGGAGTGAAATCCACAAAGCCTCCGCTGTGTTGGTCCACCTGAGCAGAGGAGGTGCTAGTGTAAGTCTGCTGCAGAGCTTGTTTCCTGCTTGATGTAAACATGTCTGTGAGATAACCTAACCCTGACTAACTTTCAGGCTAGGTGATGTGTAACATTTTATTTTAAGACTCTTTTTTTTAAGTGATCTGTCACAAAGTGACTGAATGAAAGTATTTTGGCACAGAAACGCTCTGATGAAGCAAAAGGGCGTTTATAACGCTGTTTATATGTCTAAAGCAGTGGTTCTCAATTAGTGGGGGGGGGGGAATCAATGATTTCTGTCGTTTTTGTATGATAAACATGTGAATATCAGGTGTACTGGGACATTGCACTACTTTGTTTGATAAAAATAAGAAGCCGCTAAGTATATCTGACAGACTTGCGCATGTAGGAGTGTGTAAATAATCCAATGTTGATGACAAAGCCGTTTCAAACGAACGTAGTTCCTGCGTTGCCACCATGTTGTTTGTGTTGGCGGCCGCAGCGCTGACGTCATCGGCTCCTCCCGCTCTGTGATTGGCCCAAAAGACAGAGTGCTGTGATTGGACAGCCACAGCAGCAGATCAGGCTGCGAGGGTTCCAATGAAGCGTGCCTAGACCAAACTGCAAAGCAAGAATTTGGTCTAGTTCACTAGGCTAGCGTACTGCAGCGAGGTGCGGAGAATAATGCAGATGCTCTGATGGGAATCTTTTCATGATTGTGTTACCTCCACGATGAACTCTGTGGGTAACGGGTAAAATATCTGCACACCTGAATGAATTATTAAAGCCACAATGTGTAATATTTTTACCTGTTTACTACCAAATTCTGTGTATCCAGTGCACAAACTTGTCCTTTTTCATTAATATTTCTCACCAACATCAATTCTAAATATTCCTCTCAGCTTCAAATTTTACATTTTTAATACATAAATTGTGGTCGACGCTCCATGGTCATCCTCCATCTTGAAATACGGTAGCTATTTAGGGACATACGAGCTCTGAGTTACGCGTTTGCACTATGACTGTAACCTGAAAGAAACAGCAGAGGGCAGCAGTGCGCCGTGGAAGCATGGCGTCTGACAATGCAACTAAGAAGAGACGCGCATCGTCTTGTCGGGGATGGGGAGGGGGGGCTACGTGTGGCATTATGCATTAAGACTGAACACTCATTAAAAAATGCTTTTTACCTGCTTGAGTAGTTATATGCTTTGTGTGGGTTAGGCTACAGAGACTGGAAATAAATCAATCTCATGCTTTTTTATAAAAAAACGAACCAGATAGCTGGAGTGAACGCTGGAGTTGTTGCCTTTTTGAGTGGGCCACCGTAGCTGCAATACTTACTCGAAACTGCATGGCGCTAAAGAGTCGCAGTTTTTACCATGATTTCTATGAATATCACTGATAGGGCCTTTAACAAACGTACTCACGGACAAATAAATAAACAAATCACCTCTTGTAAAAACAACCGTTGAACAGCTCAGTCAATCGAATCATTTGTCTAATCGCCCAACCCTACCACACTCTCACCCCTGACATCAAGATCATCCCCCCTCCCCCCTACCGCCCGACATTCGCCGACGGACAATCAGCACTTGGATATGGCAAGCTGTTTTAACATTTATTAAGCAGACTAGATATGTATACCAGGTATCTATAATTCTGCTGTTCCTAGCAGAAATGAACATTCCAGATATCTTCAATAACAATCTTACTACACTGCTCACAAAAATGAAAGGAACCCTTTAAAGAAACACATTAGATACATCAGATCTCAATATGAAGTTGGATATCTATACAAATAACGACAGGGCAATGTCTTAGGAACAAAAGGATGCCAAGTCTTTTAATGGAAATAAAAGTTTTCAGCCTACAGAGGGCTCAATTGTGTAGACACCTAGCCTAGTGAACTAGACCAATTCTTGCTTTGCAGAGTTTGGTCTAGGCACGCTTCATTGGAACCCTCGCAGCCCAAACCACTGCTGTGTCTATCCAATCACAACTCGCTATAGTTTTGGTTGGGCCAATCACAGCGCTCTATATCATGGGCCAATCACAGAGCGGGAGTAGCCGATGACGTCAGCGCTGCGGCCGCGAACGCCGCGAACCCAAGCAACATGGCGGCAACTCGGAAAACACGTTCGTTTGAAACGGCTTTGTCATCAACATTGGATTATTTAGACTCCAACGTGCGTAAGTCTGTCTGATATACTTAGCGGCTTCTTATTTTTATCAAACAAAGTAGTGCAGTGTCCCAGTACACCTGATATTCGCGTGTTTTTCATACGAAAACGACAGAAATCATTGAAGCTAGACGCTATTAAAGCCTCCCGCTTTTCCGTCGCCGTGATTACGTCATGTTGTTCGTCACTCTGATTGGTCCTAGCGCTATCCAATTGCGTGCTGACATTTTGAAAGACAACCGTAGATCCCGCCTCACGACTGAGAGCCGTCAATGGTTCGTGGCCAGACTATATATACACATATATAGGATGGCTTGCCAGGCTAGTAGACACCCTAAAATCAGAGTGAAATGAAGATTTGGCAGGCTAGTCCATTATTTCAAAAACTTGATTTCTGCAACTCAAAATGCTTTTCAGTATCTTGTGTGGCCCCCACGAGCTTGTGTGCATGCTTGACAACGTCGGGGCATGCTCCTAATGAGACAACGGATGGTGTCTTGTGGCATTTCCTCCCAGATCTGTGTGAGGGCATCCCTGAGCTCTTGTACAGTCTGAGGAGCAACCTGGCGCCGCCTAATGGACCCAAACATAATGTCCCACAGATGTTCTATTGGGTTTAAGTCAGGGGATGGTGAAGGCCATTCAATTGTTTCAATTCCTTCATCCTCCAGGTACTGCCTGCATACTCTTGCCACACGAGGCCGGGCATTGTCGTGCATTAGGAGAAAACCAGGACCTACTGCATCAGCGTAGGGTCTGACAAAGGGTTCAAGGATTTCATCTGGATACCTTATGGCAGTCAGAGCACCATTTCCTAGGCAGTAGAGGTCTGTGCGTCCCTCCATGGATATGCCTCCCCAGACCATCACTGACCCACCACCAAACCTGTCATGTTGAACAACGTTGCAGGCAGCATAACGTTCTCCTTGTCTTCTCCAGACTCTTTCACGTCTATCACAGGTGCTCAGGGTGAACCTGCTCTCGTCTGTAAAAAGTACAGGGCGCCAGTGGCGGACTTGCCAATTCTGGTGTTCTTGAGCAAATGCCAATCGAGCTCTACGGTGCTGGGCAGTGAGCACAGGGCCTACTACAGGACGTCGGGCCCTCAGGCCATCTTCATGAAGTCTGTTCCTGATTGTTTGGGTAGAGACATTCACACCAGTGGCCCTCTGGAGGTCATTCTGTAGGGCACGAGCAGTGCTCAGCCTGTTCCACCTTGCACAAAGGAGCAGGCATCGGTCCTGCTGATGGGTTGTGGACCTTCTACGGCCCTGTCCAGCTCTCCGAGAATAACCGCCAGTCTCCTGAAATCTCCTCCATGTTCTGGAGATTGTGCTGGGAGACACATTAAACCTTCTTGCTGCAGCACGTGTGGATGTGCCATCCTGGAGAAGTTGGACAACCTGTGCAACTTCTGTAGGGTTAAGGAATCGCCTCATGCTGACAGTAGAGATAATTACTCAAGCCAAAACTAGCACGAGTGGAAAACCAGCCAAAAAAGATCAAGAGGGAGAAACTTGAAATGACCTCCACATGTTAAACCAGTCCTGTTTTGAGGGTTTTGTAATTGTTGCCACTTTAGTGCACCTGTCGTTAAGTCCATGAACACCAATACAGCTGAAAGTGATTAACAATGCCCTCAGCTGCTTAATCAACCAGAAAATTATCAGACAGGTTTAATTGATTTCATGCCTGTGACCTAAATGGCAAAACTACAAATCTTTTCTGATCATATGTGATTTTTTTGCCAGACGTAATTGCAGTTGTCAAGTTTAGTACGAACTCTTCATAAATGCAGAGGTGAGCAGTTGGAAATGTTAGTGTGTGAACATGCACTCACAACAGGAAAGCACAAGTTATCAGGCATGGGTTCAAAACAGACTCATTTTGAACCATCATCTTTCTGACAGTAGGAGGTGCCGATGTGACTCCTGTGAACCACTGCATGACCTTCAGGACAGTCAGCTGGTCATCTCTGCTGGCTGGTTATCTTGGGAGAAAAGCATGACTCATGATTAGTTTTGTATCAGAATGTTTTGTTTTTATTTAGTCTTTACAGTGTGACAAAAAGCTTAAAAAGGGACATTCCCCTCAGACCTGTAGCTATTATTTAATAACTATAATGTGCTATATTGTTTAGTATGCAACTGGATACTAAAACATGCTGGATAGCAGATCTCGTGGACCAGGATTGGAGACATTATCAGTAATTAGATGTAACTTAGCATTAATCTTGTGTGTAAAATGATGCATATGCTTCATGCTTGGTGGTTAGGCTACCTTCCATGTTACTGAGATCTGTGAGAATCTGGACACATTCACTTTCAAGTTAAAATTAGCTAAATAGAAATGGATGTGATCTGACAAAGATGCTGCGTAATTTAGAATTTAGCTAAGGCTAACCTTGCTAGCCGCTAACAAGAAGCACACGCTGCTCAATCACATTGAATAACTCAGACAAAAACAAAACTTTTAACTGCATAAACGGTAAATGAACACAAAAAATTAACTTAATGCAGATGAACGGTGGGCTGCCCAACGCAGATAGGCTCACCATTGCGCAATGTCGATGTGCTAACCATGGTGCTACTGCTAACAACAGAAACACGACCTGGGCGGAAATGACGTCAAACTTAAGCGCTTTCACCCAGCTGTCATTCATTTCCCATGCAGCCAATGAGCCCAAAGCCCGCCCCCCCCATGTAAAATCAGGCTCAGCATCGTAAACGAAAAGAAAGTATTGGAAACGTAAACTTAGACCTGAGAGCAGAGGAAGAGAAACGTAAACTCGGCCACAACTTTTGTTTCATTTAGATTTCCTCAATGAAATTTGTATTTTGGGTGCAGTTTTAGGTTCAAAGTTATATTTATTTTTTTATTTACTGTTTATATTTACAATTTATTTTTTCAAGTTTCAAGTTTTTTGATTCGAATTTACAATTTCAAGTTTTCAATTTTTATTTGAATTTACAATTTCTTTTTTCGAGTTTACATGGAGCTGAGCCCGTTTTGACCCCATACATGGACAGGTCAACAGTCCATCACAGGGCAGGGACAGGGAGCCATTCCATCTAGGACCACGGATCTTGTATTAAATAACTCACCAGGTTATCTTTTCCTGTGTTTAAATGTAGGATAAATAACCCCCCCCTCAGAAAACAGTGTGTATGAACAATCTGAAACCAAACATCCCTGTTTGTACTACAAATGTTGAGCTCCTAATATTTCTTCGGGTGATAATTTTATTTATTTATGCTCAAGCTTCTTCAGGCTGTGCACACAGACCTAGCAGCCATGCATCACTTGCTCCACAGCTATGAGACACAATGGTGAGAACAGCTCCAGGAACAGCTACCGCTGAGCTGTTGGTGCATTTCTAAGCTTTCCCCTAAATTTCTCTGCCACAGGAGGTTGTTGCTGCTCAGCCAACAGATGATCCTCTGTAGATAAGGACTCTCAAAGCCTTACTTACACAGAACGACAAGCGGGAGAGGGAGGGAGAGAACAGATAAAGGGTGGTATTGTTTCTAAGGATTTGGAGACACACCAGTGATGAAACAACAAACATCCTTCAGATTATTTATCTTTCAACCATTCCTCCTCCTCTCTGATGGACAATAAAACTGCATTTCAATTCAATTCAATTCAGTTTATTTATATAGCGCCAAATCACGACAAAAGTCGTCTCAAGGCACTTCACAAAGTAAACATTCCAATACAGTTCAGTTCATTAAGCCAATCAGTAAAAAAGTTTCCTATATAAGGAACCCAGCAGATTGCATCAAGACACTGACTGTGTGTTGATACAATCCTCATACTAAGCAAGCATGTAGCGACAGTGGGAAGGAAAACTCCCTTTTAACAGGAAGAAACCTCCAGAGGATCCTGGCTCAGTATGAGCAGCCATCCACTACGACTCACTGGGGATTGAGAAGACAGAGCAGACACACGCACACCCCACACCAGATCACTGATGTATGATGGAGCTTGTTTATTAAGAGCTTTATATGTGAGAAGGAGGATCTTAAAATCTATTCTGAATTTAACAGGCAGCCAATGTAGGGAAGCTAAAACAGGAGAGATGTGGTCTCTCTTTTTAATTCTCATCAGAACTCTAGCTGCAGCATTTTGGACCAGCTGAAGACTTTTGACTACATTCTGTGGACCTCCTGATAGTAATGAATTGCAGTAATCCAACCTTGAGGTAATAAATGCATGAACCAGTTTTTCAGCATCACTCCTGGAAAGGATGCTTCTAATCTTAGCAATATTCCGAAGGTGGAAAAAGGAAATCCTACAAACCTGTTTAACGTGGGATTTGAATGACATGTCCTGGTCAAAGATTACACCGAGGTTCTTTACTTTGTTCTCGGAGGCTAATTTAATACCGTTTAGATCAGGTGACTGACTAAGCAGTTTCCTTTTCTGAGGTTCTGG
>SSNS01000136.1:1183623-1345759 GCA_006937985.1 Aphyosemion australe
CCATAAAGTCGTTGCTGCTGAAGGCTAAGGGAATAGCTGGCTCAGAGCTATGATTCTGTGTAAGTTTAGCAACTGTACTGAAAAGAAATTTAGGATTATTCTTATTCTCCTCAATTAGTGACGAATAATATGCAGTTCTAGCTTGTCGAAGCTTATTTTTATAAAGCACTAGACTATTTTTCCAGGATAAGTAGAACTCTTCCCGGTGTGTAGAGCGCCATGTTCTCTCCAGTTTTCTAGAGTTTTGTTTTAAAGTACGCAGTTCAGAATTAAACCAGGGAGCCAACTTCCTGTGCTTAATGACCTTCTTTTTTAAAGGGGCAACATTGTCTAATGCCACACGTAAAGAGGAAGTAACACTATGAACTAGACCGTCAATTTGTGAAGGGCTAGAAATGAAATAGTTGCCCTCTGCTAAGTTACACTGAGATTCTGAAGACAGTAAAGATGGAACAGTAGCTTTAAAGTTTGCTACTTCTGGGTTGAACTGATTTAATTCTACTTTCTCTTTCTTCAAGAGTTGAATATGTTCCAACCTGTCTCTTACACATGAATGTAAATAAAACTAAATTAAAACAAACAGAATCAGGATCTTTAGATTAATCAGAACATAACTGGATTTTTCATCAACTGTATGACTCATGTATTTTTGTTCTGCATAGAAAAACCAAATTAGATTTTAGTTTTTTTTTTTTTAAAAAAGGTGTTTTTTTTTGTAAAATGATTTGTTTTTATGTTGCTAAAACACTGATTAAAATGTAAAGATGTTTTATGTGTTGCTTGCTTCTGGATCTTCATCATAAACCTAACCTAACCTAACACATAACAACAAAAAGTCACTGGAAAAAGGAAGTCTATGCTACGATTTATATCATGGTTTGGAAAAAGATTCTAGTATAAAGTGAAGTGAAATAACCACCTTGTTATTTATTTTAAAAATGGAAGATCTGATTTCACATCATTATCTGAAGCAGTTCCTAACCGTTTTTACTTGAGGGTCCACTTGCCTGTGTCCAAAACAACCTAAGGACCCTCAACCCCACCTCCTACCCCATACGCACACTAAAAATGGGATGCTCAATATTGGCTTTAAAATTATTTTACCAATATCAGATATATATCGATGTTGTCCGACTCTTAATTTTCGATACCGATATATGCTGTGTCACCCTCTCATAAATAAAAAAAACTAAACAAACACTTTAGGTTACTAATATCACATTTCTCCTATCATGTTTACATTTGAAATGAAACCCTGAATTTAGATAAAACTAAAGTAATATTCTCTGGAAATTATACAGGGAATTTAGACCCAGGAATAAATATAGATGGTATAGTTATAGATGTAGTGTCAGAAATTAAATTCTTAGGAGTGACTATTGACAGTATGCTAAGCTGGAAACCACATATCCGGTGTCGGTACCAGATCTGCTCGGGTGCAAGATTGGCTCGGGGTCCTTCGCCTGCCGATGATGACGTCAAACTACGGCAAATCCACTCGGATTTCACACATAAGTTTTGGAAAGAGTTTAGCAGTTTTGTCTTGTTTCTTACCGCCTAAATATTTGCTTTATAGCTGTTTTTGTTAATAAAACACCATATTGTCGTAGTTTTGTAAAGAATGTGAAACTACATAAAACCAACAGCAGACTTCCAAAAAGCACAACAGTTTTTATATGTGGAAAAATTGTAAATGTATTTACAGAATTAGCAGCCATTTCTGTTTTTATGTGGAATTCTGTATATTTTGTTAGTTCTTAAATCCATTCATTCATTCAAAATGTTGCTTGCTATTTGTTCAATAAAGTTATTTTATTTTTATTTTGCCCCTTTTCATCAAAATCAAGAGCTGCTGAGGATCTCTGTTTATCAATTGGTATTTTTGCTTTTATTTTACGTTTCCTTTGGCAAAACAAACATATTTTCCCCGAAAAGTGTTTGTTTTTGGACTACAGGACTACAACCACAAGGAATACAACCGCAATTTTGTTCAAACCAATCAAAATCTTCATTGTCAACGTGCTACCGTAACTTTTATGAACGTGGTATCGTAACTTCTGTAAGTCTTACGTTCAGCCAATCATCTAGTGTGACGTCATCGGCAGGCGCAGTACCCCGAGCCGATCTTGCACCCAAGCAGATCTGGTACCGACACCGGCATATCAATATCAACATTTCAATTCGATTATAAACAAAACTAAATCAATTTTACAGTGCAGTACTTTGTTGTATTGTTCATTGGTGTTGCCTTATATAACCTACTGTATAGAAGTATGGGGAAACAACTATAAAAGTTCATTAAAACCCCTCTTCATACTCCAAAAACGTGCAGTAAGATTTATTCATAAGGTAGGATTTCGGGATCACACAAATAGTTTATTTCTGCATTCCAAACTCCTAAAATTCTTTGACTTGGTGGATTTTGCCAACGCTTAATTGTTATTCAAAGCCAGTAGGATAACAAGGGGCGGATAACATACGTTTTTTCTTCTTTCTGTCCCCTTTTCATTTTGGTTTTAGAAATTGATTTTTGTGTATTGATTTTAATGAATAAAAAAAAAGAATAAATATTATCTGTGCAAAAATAACTACTTACATTTGTCAGTAACAGAAAAAGAACCATGTTTATTTAGTCTCCAACAGCAGCAGAATCTCATTCTCCCTAAGCTAAATGGTAATGGTAAATGGCCTGTATTTGTATAGCACCTTCTTAGGGTTCTACAACCCCCCAAGGTGCTTCACAACACAATCAGTCATCCACCCATTCACACGCTGGTGGGGATGAGCTACAATGTAGCTACAGCTGTCCTGGGGCGCACTGACAGAGGCGAGGCCTGCCGTACACTGGCGCCACCGGTCCCTCCGACCACCACCAGCAGGCAAGGAGGGTTAAGTGTCTTGCCCAAGGACACACAGCAGCTTTCTATGGGGGGAGCCATGATCGAACCTGCAACCTTCTGATTACTGGACAACCTGCTCTACCTCCTGAGCTGCTGCTGCCCTAAGATGTGTGTATTAGTTAGTAATGATTTATACTTTTTCTGTATGTTGCAGCTATGGTGATAAAACATTTATAAAGATCTTCAGATAAGAAAAGCAGCCTTGGGTGAAGATTCTTGTTTCTGTTTTAGTCGTTTGTTAGCTGTCCAGCTACATGTGCTGTGAGTATGTTCACTACACAGGGATCATTTCTACTTCACAAGTTGTGACAAATAAACTAAAATATTTCAAAAACTAAACCTCAGCTCTGTTATATTTAGAGAGACAGAAGTAGCTGAAGAGATTGATCGATAATATGTGTATGGTAAAAGTTGGGTCATTAAAAGATTGAAAACTGACACTGATATTTTCCAATATTTCACTTTAATGCCGATATCGGCTGATATTAATGGTAGACCGATAATATCAGACATTCCTATTTAAAAGTGATTAATTACAAACTTTATACAGATATACAGAGACATAACTCTTATGCCGGGTTTTTATTATACTGTTGGGTGTGTTATTGGGATTTTATTGATGATTTTTAAATATATAATCTTGATAACCTCTCAACCTCAGCACAGACAAAATTGTGATCTTGTCAGACCCCAGGCTGGGAACCACTGACCTAATGGCTTGTAGGACCTCTTTTAGCAGTAAGAAACGCATCTTCTGTCCATCAGTCTCTCCTGGAGGAATCCTGGTCCACTCTTTTAAAGAGTCTGGACAGATTTGTTCTCTTAATAAACAAAATCACCATTTTAATACAGAAATTTTGTCATTTATTCAGGTTCTCTTTGTCTGATACTGAAATATGTTTGTTGATCCCAAACATTTAAATGTGACAATAAATAAAGGAATCTGAGAGCAAAAGCTCCGTTTTGTTTGCATCCGTCAGAATCCTTAATGATGTTTTAAAGGAAAGCAGCAACAAATCATTTTAACACAAAGTCAGAATAAAAGGAAACTTCAGCATGCTGGGAATTTACAGAACAACACGCACAAAATAACAAAGACAACTCAAAATAACTGAGCCGACCCTAATCCTGGAAATGAAGCCATTGTGTGAGCGAGTGAGGCAATCAGGAAGCATGTACTTTGTCTTAGTGCTGTGAGGATTATTATTCATGCTTATGCTGAAGGGGATGGAAAAAGGCAGCAGAGCTGAGCAGAAGCTGCATCCGTTCATGTTTCTCTCCACCAGGAGGCAGCACAGCAATCTGTAAGCAACATCACTAAAGAAAGGTCTTCATGGAACGTTGTTATGGCACAGACAAAAAACCAACTTGAATAAAGTTCATCTTCTCAAACTTTTCTTTAAAAAACATATTCAATAAAAATACTAATTACATTTGTCATCATAGAAGCCAATCAGTTGTTTTAACACATCCAGCCTTGCTATCAGGCAAGCTGGATGCCTACATGTGCCAGGGCTGAGGTATCCAGGTTAGCTAGGAATACTAACTGTTTGGTTAAGTTTATTACACCAGGGTTGCCTCTAGGCATCAGAGGAGACAGGTTGCATAACAGATTAATAACCTGTGTCTGCATGACCTTGGGCCTTCTGGGTTATGTGTGACGTAGAGTGTGTTTGTGTATGTGTGTGTGGTAATTTCTGACCTAGAACTGAGATGAAATAATGTTGAGAATCCGTTCTTACTAACAAGCCGTCTAGGATTTAGAACGCCTCCTCTTCAGGTCTTTGATGTCCACAGATCAGGTTTTAACTGTTTGGACCTCTTTCAGCTATTAATATTGTTATGCTCACCATTTTTGGACTATTGTGATGACTGACATCCGATTCAGTGGAACCTGTTCGGCAGCTCAGCAGGCTCTGCAGAAGCCTGCTAATCAACACTGATTCAAACTAGGAGTGCTGGAGCAGGAAAACAACTAAAACATGCTGGACACAGAAATTGAGGAATCTCACCAGGACATACAACATACATACAGAACATAGAAAGGCACATACAAAGAAATAAAAGACAGACCACTGAAAGTTCTCCTACTCCATCAGTTTATTTTTTGTGTGTCTGCTCTGTCTTATCAAACCCCAAGTCAGTCGAGGCAGACTGAGCCAGGTTCTGCTGGAGGTTTCTTCCTGTTAAAGGGAGAGTTTTCCTCTCCACTGTCGCTACATGCTTGATTAGTATGAGGATTGCTGTTGGAAATAGATGGTTGGATGCAACAGCTCATTTTAACTTATCTTAGCAAACAAAAATGGTTACAAGTTAGTCAGTTTTAACCCTTATATGGCCTTAGTGCATTTTTTGTGCTCAAAGAACAAAAACTTTAGAAAATGAAAGGGTTATATAAGGGTTAAAGACACTGAGCTACAATAGCAGCCAAGAGTCTTTCATAACTCACTCTGATTGCATCTTGTAATAATGCACATCATTTTTTTAAACACAACAATCAGACTCCATTTTTTCAACAAAAGTCCAGTTATTTCAGTAATCCAGCTTAAACTGAGAGACCATCTAAAGGCTCAGGAACCCTTTGCAGGTGTTCTGGATTCATTAGCTGATTAGAGTGTGACACTTTGAGTTTAGAATATTGAACATTTTCATAATATTCTAATTATCTGAGAGTTTGAATTTGGGGTTTTCATCAGCTGTAAGCCATAATCATCACAATTATAACAAATAAAGGCTTCAAATATCTGACTTTGCATGGAATGAGTCTATCTCATAGATTAGTTTCACCCTTTAAGATGATTTACTGAAATAAACTTCTGCACCATTTTCTCATTTTTCAAGTTTCACCTGTATAAGGTGGGTGATGTGCATTCAAGAAATGTTAGTCCTTTATAGTTTTGTTCCTAACCCACTACCTCGTCTACCTTTAGGTCCTCTGCACCTGCTGTTACCAAACTTTTCAGCTTTTTACTTACCACAGAAAAGCTGCAGAGACTTGAATCACAAGGAATCGCTGGTTCAAGTCTGCAAATGTTGCTAAACAACATTTAGCAAAGAGTCTCATCGGTCTCAGGATTTTTTAGTCTTTATCCTCTACTACTTTTACCTCCTCGTAAAATGCCATTGACAATAATTTTAAAAGTTAACCTGATTTCTGGAGATCTTCAGTTCCCCCACCTGGTTTTTCATGACCCATAGTGGGGTCTCAGCCCCAGCTTTGAGAACCAATCTTCTACACATCATTTTAATGCACCAGACAGGTGTTACCTTTGTGTGCAGGTAATGTCCACTGGGTCTTCCTGCTGCAGCAGCAAGCCTCCGTCACGAGAACTGAACCACCAAACAGAGCCATAAAGCTCCAGTAATGAGCTGACCTTAATATAACAGACATGTAATAAAGAGAGACTCCTGCATCAGAGGGTGATTCTCTACTGCCTCATAAGAGCATCTCTTACTCTTCCAATAGCTGCTCAGGCTGTTGTTAATGTAAATTATTGATCAGCACAAATCTAGAACCCTTTCCTCCACGGTGTGGTGAATGAGAACCACTGAGATCAATAGAAATAAAAGGCCTTTCTTTTCTGCATGATTCATACTTTGTTTTGGAAAATAACAGGTTTTTTGTTATTTTTGTGGGGAGATTCTCAGTGACGAGAAACAACTGCAACTCAAGTGTTCTGTTCCAGGTGTGGATGAGAAAATAACAGGGTTTCATTTAAAGCGTGGCAGGTTGTTGTTATAACCATTGTCATAAGCATGCCACTGCATGTCTCCTGGATTTAGAGAATACTTTGGGAAATTGAAATTCCAGTGAGCTCAGAGCATGACGAGTGATTCAGAACAAGCTGTGTGTGACAGCTGATGGAGGCTCTTATTTTATCTTAATGAGCCACTGAGGACAGCCAACAATAGCATGTTTGCTGGAAGTAAACATTGACATGCCAGGGACCAATAATTTAATACAGGCTTGTTTGTCCTAGTAGCATTGATGTTTACTGACGGGTTGAAGCTGCAGTTCCTGTGTGCTCCAATAACGTATGATGTAAAAACTTTATTGAGAAAATGTGTCTTGAATCAAAAATATAATTTGAAGTAAAAAAGTCACAATATACACTGCTAAAAAATAAAGGGAACACAAAAATAAGACATCCTAGATCTGAATGAATGAAATATTCTGATTAAATACTTTGTAACCAAGATGGCGACAGCTCGTTTGAAACGGCTTTGGCATCAACTTTGGACACTTTAGACTTGGGCTTCTCTTTGAGTCAAGAGCAGATAGATGTACTTAAGACCTTCATTTAGAAAAATAATGTATTTGTGTCTTCTTTGACAGTGTATGGTGGACTGTCTCGTTGACTGACATCCATAGCAGACCAGCTGTATTATGTTGTAGCTCATCACCATCAGTGTGTGAATGGAGGAATTATTCACTGTAGTGTCAAGCGCAGGTCATTTATCATATTGTACCTTGAATGTGTTTAATGAATATTTTAGACAGTTTATCAACATTTCAATCACCTTCATCCATAATCTACTTTTATGGCAGGCTGACTCAACAACCACACCAGCAGGTCTTCGTGCTCCAAACATCTGACCCCATTCTGAAGAATTCTTCTGTATGCATCTGAAGTCCTTTGGTCAGTGTCTGGTCCTTAGGACCATCTTAAAGTACACTGAGAACCTCATGGTTCTTCTCTGCTTGACCACTGAGGGACATTAGAATCACTAGTCACTGAAGTCAGAGTTCCTCATGAACAGACTCTGAAATACTTTTACATAGAATCACATATTTGAATATAAACAGCAAAAACAAGTAGCCTACATATATGTTTAGACTTTTCCATGAAAGCCCTCATCACACCACCACCATGCTTTATGATGGGACTTCTGCATGCATTGGTCTTCAGATAACAGATAACAAAACCTTGATCCTAATATAATGCTCTATTGCACTACTGTCGTTCACCAAACCCTTATAAGCTAGATAAAAAAAGTGTTCCCGTCAAAGTTCGAGTCATTTAACAATAATTCTAGTTCTCATATATTATTCGGAAATCGTTAATATTTCTGAGTCAGAGTGAGGAAGCCTGTTTCAGCTCTGAATGATTTTGCTGATCCAATTTTTAGTGTCTGAACACATTCAGACGTGGAATGTGAAATTTCCGGACTTCAGAGGTGTCCCTGAAAGCAGCACCGGCCCTGTCGGTGAGCTCCCGGGAGACTCCGCGAAGCGGCGATGAGATGAAATAGGACTTTAGACCGGATCATGGCGGCGCCTCTTGGACGGGACACCTTACCTGAATCCTGGTCTTACGGCGTCTGCGGGGACGGAAGAGTCTTCTTCATCAGGTGAGAGGGAGGATGAGGATCCGTGGCACCGGTTTCTCCCGGAGTTAAAACGGGAGGTATGTTTGTTCCGCTTCCATGCCTCGGTGGTGTAACAGGTGTTTTTCTGCCCGTGCTGCAGCGATGAGACCCGGACGACCACCTGGCTCCATCCCCGCTCCGGTGAGCCGGTGAACTCCGGACACATGATCCGCTCAGGTAAACAACAAGCTAATTTAGTCCAACACTTTCGCTTTTCCTAATATTATTTCGCACATTTGTTGACTTTTCTGCTCCTCCCAGCTAAGTTCGGTGTAGGTTTAAGGCCAGGTGAACTCCCAGTTGTCAGGAACAGGTGTGTGGTTTGTTTTTGTCTTTCAGATCTACCTCGGGGATGGGAGGAAGGCTTTACGAATGAAGGGGCCAGCTACTTTATAAAGTAAGTCCGGCTGCTACACCTGTGGTTGGAGCAGATTAACATGGCTGCTGCCTCCAACACTATCAGAGATAATTAGAGCAGGATTTAAATCAGGTGTGTCTGCTGTCACTCCAGCAACACCTGACTGCTTCCACGTGCTCCAGACTGCACCTCGCTGGCTGTGTCACACCTCCTGCTTTCTGAAGTCATTTTAGTTTTTGTTGAATCGGCTTTAGTTGTCTTTTCTGGCTTTGATGTGGGTTATACTAAATGCTTGGTCATTGCAGAAGTACTGAAGCAACTTTGATGCCATTCTGTTTGCAGTTCTATCACAGTTCTTGTCTGCTTCATGCAGCTTAAAATATACAAATTATGTAGAAAAACCAGTAATTCTGTCAGGAATAGTGTGGTGCTCGACACAACATAGACAACATTCTAAAAAACTGAGAAATTTCCTTATAGACGCAAAGATTTTGTCTAAACAGGTGGGAAAAGCCACGCCCCCTTTGAAGCTTTACATCTCAGGTAGAACTTAGTAAAACCACCAGAGTTGTCAAATCTTTTGCAAACTCTTCTTATGTCGACAATTGATTTTAATGCAAATTATATATCAAAGCAGGTGGGTTTGTTTTCTTTCATGTGTCGTGTCTAACGGCTCTAGAACGGATGGTTTTCTGTCAAAGAGAGGAGACACACGTATAACCTCCCACAGTTAGCTTTTCTCTTCTTAACCTGTCACACAGTATTCCTACACAAAACACTGTAAAAGCATAAAAATGAACAAGTTGCTTTCTGCTGTTGGGTGTGTGGTTACTATGGTGACACAAATGAGCCCCTGGCAGCTGCTTTAACATTTCTCCTGAACTAAGCTCTCCTTACATTTCTTATGCCGTTTATGCATCAAATCGTAGACACATTAGTTTTTGCTTAGATTACTGCAAAGTTGACTTTGGATTTTCTGGCAGTAGCTGCACTTTTCTAGCCTAGAATTCAATAGCAAAAGTTTAGCCACGCTCCATTGTAGCCTCAGCAGGTCAACCATTGGACTAAACCCTTTTGGGTCCGGCCAATCACAGGCCAATGAACGGGCTGATGCTGCATATGATTTACCTCAGAAGTTGGGACTAGGAATTACGTCACACCCGAGTTAACAGCGTTCTGGTTACCGTAGTCAGAGAAGTCGGAATTCCAATATGGCGGCGCCCTCGAAAACTGCTGTTTTTGGTAGCTCTCAAAACGAACACAGACGACTAATAAACAACACTTTTAGTTTGTTCAGCTTAGAGATGCAAGCACTACATGTAACATTGATTTTAAACGCACTCGTGTGTGTCTTGTAAAATAAACACATTTCAACCAAAACTTACTGTTGTTGATACGGAGAGCTGCCATCTTGGATCTCGAGGTCAGAGTTCTGAAAAACCTCTTGAGTTTCCGACTGGGAGGTCTGACTTTGCGGGGCGTTTTATTTGATTTTTCTGAGTCGGAAGTCAGGATTTCTGAGTTCCGAGGACAAATTGAGCGCACCATTAGCGCCAGAGCTGTGATGGAGAAAAACTACAAAGATGGCGTCAGCAAAGGAGTGCTTGTTTGGCATCAACCTTGGACGATTTAGACTTGGGCTTTTCTTTGAGACATGAGCAGATAGAGGTACTTAAGTCCTTTATTTTGAAAAAGGACGATGCATGGCAGGCTGCCTTGTTGATTGATTTCTGTAGCGATGAATATGTCACATTTGTTTGTTGCTCTGATTGGTCCTAGAGCTGTCCAATAGCATGCAGAGACAGTTTCAATGACAACTGTAGCTTCTGCCCCATGACTGAGCTCTGTCTGTGGGTCTTGGCCAGACTGTATATTTACATATATAAGATGGCTTGTCATCATAGCACTGTTCATCATTTCTTCAGGAACATTTTAGCCTTAAATTTGTTATTACATGTGTTTTATTTTGTTGACTTAACAAAAGCAGTTTGAAATAATTGAACTGATGATGATTTAGCCAATGCAGGACATAGCCTTACACCCATATGTAAATACCAGAGGTAGAGCCACTAGCAGCAGAGCCTAGTTTACCTCGCATTCTTTCTCTGTGTTTAAAAAGCTTATTTTCATATTCTCAGACTTGACTGATGTGTAAAATGAGCATTTTCTGTCTAAGTGTTGCATTTAATAACTGTATATCCTGGTTTGACTAACTACATTTATACTGATAAGCAGTTAAAACTCATTATAATCGGTTTTAAATCTAATAAAAATGTTTTTATAGAGAAAATTCAGATGAACATCCAGATTCAGGTTTTGTTGAAACTGATGAATTTGGACTAATTGGGGCCAAAGGTTTATATTAGTCAAATATCATGTCATGTGTTTGGTGTTTCTTCTTTTTAAACCAGGTAGATCTGATGATTGTGTCATGACTGAGTTTGGCTCTAAAATCTGTGCTTTGGTGAATTTTTAGTTGAGAAATCAGCTTTTCCTCTTCTGTTCTCTGCAAAAGCATCGAGCCGCTGACCCAAAAAGCTGTTCCCGATATGTTGGCTTTAAACTTTAATGCATCCAAAAAACACATATTTTTATAAATCGAGTGGATAAAGAGTCTGAATACTTAAAAGAAGATTTGTTTTGCGTTGAAACAGCATCGCTCAGGACTTTGAGTGGGTAGTCTTCACTTGGGATTTGACTTCAGCCAAATCATCTGAGTTCAGCTTGGGGCAACTTCAAGATTAGACGAGTTCTGCAGAGAAGAACAGTCCTTCTGCTCCATCTGTATAGAGCAAGATGTAGATCTAACACCCAAACATGCAGCTCATTCAGACTCTAATAAAGGGGTTTGGGAATAAAAGTGAAGCTTATTGTGCAGTAAAGTACATAAATACCGTCAGAGTTTAGGCTGCCAAAGAAACAAACTGTTCTTGACTCAGGTCGTTCAGCTTTTTATTCCTCGGGGGCATATTCCAGAATGACACAGGGTGAACAGTCTGACACTGGGAGTCTATTATTATTTTTCTATACAATAAAACATTATTGAAATAATACAAGCAGTATGGTTCAGTTGAAAATTTACTCAAAAAGGAAGAAAATTAGAGCAAAAACAATGAATTTTTAAATGAATATTAATGTTATAAGTTTTAATTAACTGCTTTTAATCTTTTGTGTTCATGAGGTTGGAATAGTTTGAGAAGCTGCAGGAAGCTGGTTTGTATTTGTGTTGATGGGTTTGGACGCTACAGACATCTGCCTTGGCAGTCAGAATAACAGCAGGATGAATCATTTACTGATTATTATCTGTAATTATAAAATAGTGCTTTGATAAAATTGAAAATAGTGCAGTGTTCAACACACCTGATTTAATCAGCAGGCGATCATCAGGCTTCTGCAGAGCTTGATGATCTGCTGAACAGGTGAATTAAGTGTGTTAGAGCAGGGAAACAACTAAAACATGCTGGAACTCCTGCTTCAAGTTCTTTCTTTCTCCTGACATTTAGTGCTCTTTATAATAATAGACATGTTAGCTTGCTAGCTATAATCTCCCACCTGTTTACTGAAGATCTCTCTAAACAGCTAAGTGTAGATGGAATTCTTCATTAGTTATTACATTTTTTACCATTTTATGTTGATTTCATTACATCCCTTTGTTATATCAGTTTTTTGCACTGAGTGATGTTCTCAAATGTGTTGTGTGTGCGTGTGTGTGTGTGCATGTGTGTGTGTGTGTGTGCGTGCGTGTGACTGGGTTTGGGGGAGGGGGTGTTTAATTGTCAATGACGTTTGTGGGATATGTGGGGTCTTTTTAATCTGTAAAGCACTTTGAGTTACATTTTTTTGTATGAAAAGCTCTTTATAAATAAAGTTTGATTGATTCAACAGGTTATTGTAGCAACGAAAATATTGCAATCATGCAAATATCAGAGTTGACTATAATACACACTATTAGAGAGATACAAAAATGTCTAAAGTGAAGCCAGATCACAACAATCTACTCTAGATGTTCTTGATGCTCTTATTTTGACGAGCTGTGCCTCAACATTCAGGGCACATTTTTTAATCCTTTTTTTCTTTTTCTTTTTTTTTTATTAGTATTTGATTAATGTTCAAACTATTTGCAGTTTCAGAAAATGAAAGTTCAGCAGGGGAATATGAACGCAGCCTTGTTGCATCACATTTGCAAATAGTTGTTTTGCATATTAGAGCGTGAATGTCCTGGTGAACTACAACAACAAACAGGATTCTGAGACCGGTGGGGGGAGGGCTTGAGGTATTTGAGTCTTTTGCGTTCACTGGGTAACGTGTGCAGAGGAACCTCCTCTCCATGAGGCAGAGACGTGTTTACCTTCACCTGAGAGGAGCAGCCAGTTATTTCCTGTCTGCCTGTCCACATGTTAAATTGGCAGATGGATTTTATTTCTTGAACCAAAATGACGAAGTGAGGTAATATCATCTCTGACATCCAATATCCTTTTCACTTCAGACAGGAACTGTTTATCTAGAGGCCATGTTTGTGTAACGGCTCTCCAAGATTCCACCACTGGAGCCTCTCGTGCTCAAAAAATGGTTTTCATGTTATTACATGATGGAGGAAAAACACAGCCTCCTCTTTCTCTCTAGGTGTTTTTCACAGGGTTCCTGAAGTTGGCCTGGTCTGAGGAAAGCTGTTTGAGTTTATTTCTAAACCTTAAGCATGTCAGTGGTTTGTGTCACATCTTAATTGCTGAATGTTCTGCTTGGTTTTACAAATCTGGTGTTGAAACCTGTCAGGTCCGAGTTAGAGCTAGATTAGGATATTCTACTTCTCTCTGATGAAACTTAGTTATTTTGACTCATGATGTTATGCTGGAGAGAATAAAACTTGTGAGGATAAATGGTGATTTCTGACTCAGACTAGAGGTGGTTATCGCTCAGGAAACCCTGGTGGTGTCTTGGAGCTGCTTGCAGACACAAAAGCAGCATCAGCAGCCACATCATTTGTCCTCCTAAGTCTATTTATTCCTGTCATTTAGCTCATGTTCTGTTCTCTGTCTGGACTTGTTTTAATAACCCTCAGTCCAAGTGGGACGTCGGTATGGGTTTGCCTTGTTAAATAACTTCCTCTTGTGGCTAAACCCTATTTTCCTGAGTTATAACATATATTTTGTGTTTTAGTGCTCGTCCTGTCTCACATTGCTGACACTCATAGCTGCGTACACAGAAAAGATGTGCACTTTTCTCTTCCATCTGAGGGACCTACTCATGGGCCTCTCCTCTCTATGCAGCAGTCTTTCCCAGCAGGTGGGAGGGGAGGCGGGGAACAGAGCCGACCAGGGCCAAAGAGGGATAAACCCTCTGTGGGAACGTCTTCATGACTTTAGCATTTCTGAGGGGGATTGAAAGAAGTCGTGGGGGACACGCACACAGTGAGACAAAAGATGGAGAGAGCTGTTTGATGTCAGAGATGCCTGCTGGTAACAGAGGACAGCTGGTGCAGTCCTACAAACCTCATTATCCTGGGCTTCCACTAATCTAGACAGGAGGAAAAAAACAGAAGCTGCTGTTCCTAAACAGCGACTTTGTTTAACATCAACAAATGAGCCTGAATTACACTCATTACTGCTTCTTGTTTTGGCATTTGAAACCCTTAATATAGTGCTTAAACACACACACACACACACACACACACACACACGCACACACACACACACACACACACAGTTGGGATCTGTAACACACTCTTAGAGAACATTCCAGGAATAGCTCCAGTCTCATTGTAATGAAGCTTTACCTGTTTAACTGATTTAGAAAAAAACATTTATAAACCTAACCTGCATGACTGAATAAAACATAACCTTATAGTGGGGATGTCCGATATTATCGGCCTACTGTTATTATTGGTTGTTATTTGAATTAAAATGCAATTTTGGGAATTATCGGTATCAGTTTTTATCCTCTTAATAACAACTTTTACATACCACGTAAGGTGTGTACCCTTCACCGATAGTTTTTTATGAGCTTTTTTTATGCCTATGAGATTCTATAAGATTCTTGTGATTCCACAGATAAATGTCTGTAAGGATACAACTCTAGACACCGTAAACGCTATTGTTAAACCACTAATGTCTAACTCACCATTCAAAGCCTCATATGATTGACAGACCAGAGCCATCTCGGACAAAAACAGTCTTTTTACTCTACAAGGGTCCAATAAAAACACTTCAATTAATAAGTTAGTCAACAGCAAGTCTTACGTTCACAATCCAACATATTTTACTGCTGAAAACATTCAGATTTCCTTCAGATGCGTCTGTGTCCTGGCATAATTTCCATTAGCATTAGAATTCCATTAGCTTCAGACTTTTGATTGACATCTTACTGATCCAATAGGTGAAGCGTTTCCCCCTCTGCTGGGACAAAACCAGCAGCTATTGGCTGATAGGTCAGAAGTACCGCCCTGTATCATCACCTGTGTCGCTCAAATCAATTGCGTCGCATGAAATAGTGAATGAAATCTCTCGTGCACCCCACGTGGTCTGCTTCTGCAAACTGATTATAGTGTCTCTTGTCTTCTGTTTTAATGGTCTTCTGGCTTAGATGTTTTAGTATTTTAACATACTTGTCTTTTATTGTTGTTTTGTCATATGGTTATTGTTTTGTTCCATTCCAGTTTTGCTCTTCATGTTGGTCTAGCCACGCTCCATTGGAACCTCTGCAGCCCCAGTCAGTCTGGTGGCTGGCCAATCACAGCGCTGTATTGGTTTAGTAGGCGGGATGTTACTGCGACTGAGCGAAACTAGGATGGTGGCTTGTTTGAAACAGCTTTGGTGTCAACTTTGGACTATTTAGACTTGGGCTTTTCTTTGAGTCAAGAGCTGATAGAGCAGGGGTAGGCAATCCTGGTCCTGCAGGGCCGCTATCCAGCATGTTTTTGTTTTTTCCCTGTTCCAACACACCTGATTTAAATCAGTAGGTGATTAACCGGCTTCTGCAGAGCTGGTGAACAAGTGAATCAACCATTCAATTAGGTGTGGTCGAACTAAAACATGCTGGATAGTGGCACTCTAGGACCAGGATTGCCTACCCCTGTGATAGAGGTACTTAAGTCTTTTATTTAGAAAAAGGATGTATTTGCATCTTCTTTGACGATGTATGGTGGACTGCTTCGTTGACTGACATCTGTAGTATGTCATGTTGTTTGTTTTCCAATAGCATGTGGAAACAGTCTGAAAGACAACCGTAGATCCGTCCCCACGACTGAGAGCCGTCACTGGCTCTTTTTTTCACATATCTAGGCTGACTTGCTAGGCTAGGACACAACAGCAAGTTAAAAACTTTAAATCTTTTTTTCCCTTCTTCCTTACTGCTGGTGGTGGTTGGAGGGACCGGTGGCACCTGTTTAAGACAGCCTCGCTTTTGTCAATGTGCCCCAGGGCCGCTGTGGCTACAATGTGTCTCGTCACCATCAGTGTGTGAATGTGTGTTTGTGAATAGGTGAATTACTGATTGTGTTGTAAAGTCCCTTGGGGGGCTCTAGGACTCTAGAAGGTGCCATATGAATATAGGCCAGGCCATTCACTAATCTCCTTCAAATTACAAAGTCTACATAAGATGTAGTCCACCTGCGTGCTCCTCCTTCACTCTGATAAGTCACCCGATGTTCCTGCCTTTTCTGGAAGAAGGTTTTTATGACAGCCATTTCTGTCCTTTTTGCAAAGTCTACTGTTACTCCCTCCAGGAAATACACCACACCGCGGCTCTTCACTCAGTGATGGATTTACTTATAACAATATTCAGTACGTACCATGATCAGAACCATCATCGAACTGCACAACAACCTTCAAAATAAACACACATTTACTTTACACTAGCTGAAAATAGTAAATAGTAAACATACCTTGCTGACTTCATACAACCAAGAGGGAATGAAGTCACTTGCAAACAAAATCTTCAAAGGAGATGTGAGCAATGGCACCTTGAAAACAGCATTTCTTCATATTAAAAGCTTCTTTTAAACATACATTAGCTGCTAACATGGCTTCTTGAAGAACAAAGGTGTGCAGTAGCTAAATATGTCCCAGGCTAATAAAAATGAATGATCAAATGAGTTTTTACCAAATATTAATGACAAAAACAAATCTCAACTCTGAGGATACGCTGCATCTAATCACCTAGCTCACATCCTACCTGTGGGCAGAACCACTAACAACAATGATCGTTATTCCTTCACCTTGATGCTTCAGACTCATCAGCCTATCTGACACCCATTTCACTTCCAGAACCTTCCTAACTAACCTTCCTCCCTCAGGAGAACTCCTCCATTTCTCTTTCCTTCTACACCAAAACCCCTTTCTTAAGCTTCTAGCCTTGCTACCTTTCCACCTGGTCACCTAAATACATAATACATCTTCCTTCTCTGCGTCATGTCTCTAGCTTAACCTGTCATTGTTCCAACATTCAGAGCCCCTACTTTCAGTTCCACACTCTTGCCTTTCATCTCTGCACTCTTCCTTGTGGGCATGCCTTCCTCCTCTTCATTGACCAACAATTGACAATTTCCACCAGCCCCCTGTAGGTCAATATCACCGATTGGATCTAGAATGAAATCCCTGTTTGTGATTTGCATATTTGATTTTGGTTTGTTTTAAATCATACCTGCAAACTTGTCACTTTTTCGGCGAAAATCGCCGTTTTTGAAGCTCAATATAGCGTCCACGTGAATCGTATAGATCCGAAGAGTTTTTGTTTTGAGGGGAGGGGGGGTCACCTGTCGGGTTTCAGCAGTCACTATATGAGAATCAATCAGGGGAGGAGGGGATTCATCTTGTTCACAAACGATCTTTGTTTTAGCGTGTCAGTCACTTGTCGTCATTTGACCAATCACAGTCACCTTTTTCACACCTTCCGAGTTTGCAGGTATGTTTTAATGCCCTAACCCTAACCCTACCTAACACAGCCCTCTGCATTTGTGTGGGCTTGTGATCGTCTCAAGGACCTCTTATAGTTGCATTACCTCTGCAACTTGCTGCAGCTGTATTAATGCTCCCTCGGAGAAGCACTTTCAGACATGTGTGGTGTATTTGTGGAGGAAACTTGTGTAAGCTAGGATTAGGGTTTTAGGTTTACAGAACCAGGAATAAATCAAGAAGACTTGGTGAAACATTAGATTCAAGCTGCAGCAAATTCAACATAAAACTGTTAAGCTTTGGGTTGCACTGACATATACAGAAACCAATATTAACCTCTACACAAGATAAAAACAATGCAAATTTGTCTAAAACTAGAATAATTGTTTTTCAAATAAAATAAATTTAAAAGCATAAAAAAAGATTTGTTTTAATGAAGCATATGGGACACTGAATGACTCGGGGACTTTCAGCCCTGCACTGCTGATGTTGCTGCCAGACACCAAAACTGGTTGTGGAGTGATTTGAGCGCTGCTTGAGTGGCAGCATTAGCATAATGATAGTATCACCAAGCTGAAACAAAGAGGCTTATCTGAAAGCAGCTTAAAATAATGTTCGTAGTACGGCCTTCTAAGACCTAAAGCCCTCAGAGCTGCCTGTTCCGCTGCCCGCTGACATGATCAAGTCTACTGAAGTAATTGCCATGCTGAAATGTTGACCTTGTTAGATCTTGACAAGGTTTGCCTATCAGGTATTTTTATTTTTCAGCAGTGTGTGGTGACTCAGATCGGCATTCAGACTTCCAGCTGCAGTGGTGGAACAACAAAAGCTTTAAAACTCTTTATTTTTGTCTGACTCTCAGGTCTTGATGTAAAACGGTCACACACCTTATATACCTGAACAGGACGAATTATAGATTTATTGATGATGCGCTGCAAACAGTGTCTGAAGACAAGCCAGTGAAGTAATGGAAATATTGGTTCTTGATACCTTGCATTGTTCTTCATCTAGAATGAAAGTCTTTGTCAGCCTATTAGTGAAACTATTGAATTGTCATGGTTTGAAGAACTTAAGGTTGGTTTGTACACATCTTGTAGCGCTCTTTGTTCTTGATTGGAAAAAGGAGGCTTTGTTTTGTTGTGAAGCTGTGGAAAAACCAAAGAACAGACAGTTTCCCAGCAGATAAATAAAGGCTGAAACACAAAGCTTTGTCAACAACAGATGTTTTGTTTTGTTGGTTAAAGGTGCTAAGCTTTTCTTCTGTTTGCTTTCCAAACAGCAGCAACGTTAAAGATCATTTATTGGAAATGTTGGTCCAAGGATGATATATCTACGTAAATGTTTTTCGTATTTTGTCTGATGAACATTAAAGTGAGCACACTCATTCTGGCGTTTGTGAACAGCGCTCACTCACAGTTTAATTTAGTTGGAGAGTGCCAGATTTCCGTGGAGCTAAAGCTGTAGCTAAAACATCCTGTTAACCATAGACCCAGCTAAAGCAAATGCCATAGACAATAGCAGTTGAGTCCTTTAAAAGTGGGGTTCAGCCATTGTGTTGATAGAAACTTTACCAACTTCACATTGAACAGCCCTCTGCAGCCCTCTGCTGACCAGAAACGGCACTAAAAGCTGTTTTGGCGAATCTGCAAACAAGCTAGGTTTTGAACGCAAACATGGTCACGGAACACTCACCCCTCCCCTCGAGTATCTTCCCTGAGTCGCTTCTGCTGGAACCGGAAACTAGCTATGCTGGAGGAAAAAGGATACTGCTAAATACCGTCTGTGTTGTCCGTGACTTCAAATGGTGTCTCAAAGTTGCACCACCAAAAGAAAACCAATTAACACAATTGTTTCATGTCCTCTCATATTCTGGTACTTTCTGTGTTATTCTTTGTGCCTGACACACAAATAGCTCAGAACCTGTCCCGCGGTGACTTCACCTCACTCGCGCGGCTGCGCACTTCGCTAATTTTGCAGCGGATACCTTTGAACTGCTTTAGTTCAAAAGTAGCTCATGAGACAAAAAAGTAGAAAATCCAGGCAGCAGTTTATCTGCAGGATTAAGAGGAGATGCAGGAAGATCAGAGACAGACGGGACAGGAAAATAAACAAATAAAAAAAGGAAAAAGTAGGTAGATTTATCCCACTAGACTTTTTAACAGTATAAAGCAATAATTTATAAGCATGTAATATTTATTCATTTGATACAATTCAGATCACCTTCAAAATTCCGTCCCACGCCCAGGGCCGTTTCGAGGCATTTGGGGGCCAAGGCAAAATAGACTTGAGAACCCCCCCACCCACCTGCACCCGCAGAGCTTGCAGGAAAAAAGATTTAACATGTGGGTTCATTTAGTAGTGCTATACTATGTTTCCCCTGTATTTGTTTATAACAAGCTAGTACAGCAAGCCATTTTAACATTAAAAGTAGCTCTTGGGGAATATTTATTTTTATCTGATGGCTGACAAGCGTATCGCACCAATAGTCGGTGGACTCGATAATTTAAGATGGCGACTGCACGTTTCTTGTTTATGAATGTGCTTCTGTAGCCAACAAACAGAGCTAAAACACGTTGTTTTACAAGTATTTTTCTCATATCATGTTATGTTTTCATATATTTATATTTTAAAGACTTACTTGTTCGTGAAAAATTCATCAACTCTGCATCAGCCAAGGTGCTTCCTTAAATTTGAAGCACGTTAGCGGTAGTCTAAAGTTATTGGTTAGTTCTGGTTGGCGCTCAGTTTCCTATTGCAGGGATTTTACAGGGCAGGGGGCGGGCTTAGCAAAAAAAAAGACGTATTGCTTACATTATATCACACTACATGATAAGACAATCACTTTTATGGATTTCTGAAAAATCATACATTATTCCTGAAAGGGGAAAACTCCGGATTACTGCTTTAATCAACAACACCTCTTTTTTATTCCTACTCTAAATAGCAGTAATATAATTTATACTTGTCAAAATAATATTCTTACTAGTCAATTTTGAAAATACAGATATGAACAAGTAGAAATTATATCTAAGGATATTCATAATAACAAATGCACTAGTAGGAATTTAGCATCTCATTTCATGAAGGTGTGTCCATCCTTCAGTGTTGACCTGAACAAACGTGTTAACCCTGACCAGGTGTCAACAGGTAAACTGTTTTTGTCTTTTTACAGGAACTCAAAACAGGCTATTAGGCAACTATAATTAAGGGCATTTTAAAAGTTTTAAACTAATTTAAAAATGATAGAGATTACTTTGATTTTAATAATGAATTTTTCTAAGCAGAATCTCTGAAAAGCAGCAATACATTTCTTCTGGAGTTTAAAACCTTTATAAAATATAATCATGAACTTTATCAATACTTTATAGAATGTAGAAGATAAAGCTCTCAGCTGGAGGACATCCAGAATGAGAAACAGAAGAGCTGGAGCACTCAAATGAGTATAAATACCTTTAATAGGTGCACCTATTAAAGGTATTTATACTCATTTGAGTGCTCCAGCTCTTCTGTTTCTCTCTTTATAGAATGTGTTTGTGATTTATATGTTAATATAGATGTGAAATCAATTCATGTAAAATAATCGTGGTAATCATGAAACCGTGATTATTTCTCAGACTATAATCATACCAACAAAATGTATAATCGTTGCAACCCTAGCCACCACGTCTGTACAACGTGTTTTAAAAACGAATATTGGGTGTACAAGTTTACATTTATTTGTGGATTTTCTTCTTCCACCTCTTTTTTATAGCTGTCAACACGCCTGTATTTTATCACTCCCCCGGTACAGTTTGTTAGAGTTCATATGAATTGGTTGGTTTCCTGGCACAAACCCAACTTTTGAGCCTAATCGTAAAAAATGTCAGTCAGGTTGAGGCTGGAGTTTTGGGAAGGTCAGTTCAGGAGCTTATGGTTATCCTAATTTATCCAATCCAGTGTTTGTGGGTCTGTCTGACCACCTGGCTGGTGATTTCAGGTGAATTAGAAGATTTAGAATGTTTTTATTCAGTCCCACATCATCATGATGCTACCACCACCACACTTAACAGTGTTCTTAAGTCTGAAAGCATTCCCTTGACTCATCCAGTTTGTTTTATAGCCAAACAGCTTGATGTCTGTCTTGTCTGAACACTAAAGCTTTCACCAGACAACATTTGCCTTGTTTGCGTGTACAGCAGACAGATTTCAGTCATTATTGAAGCCTCTTTTGGAGCAGCAGCTACCATCTTGTTCCTCTCATTTCATGATGATATAAAACTTGATTATTTATGAACAGTAACAGTAGAGTTTGAGCAGGTTCCAGTTCTTGGTATGCCTGAACCGTGGTGGTTTCTGGGTTGTTCCTGAACATCTTGACCATCTGAAGGCAACAGAATAGGTTCAGTCAAACAAACCATTTCATGCTGCAAAATGAAATTACCAGCTGCAGTCAGTCAGAGACAGTAATGAGGATCTTGAAGGTTTAGTTAGGAACAACCAGACTTTTCTTGTTTCCCTTGAAGACGTTTCTCCTCTCATCCAAGAAGCTTCTTCAGTTCTGAAACTTGGGTTGGGAGTACAGACATGCTGATAGAGCAATAGGAGTTGCTGATGAGGCCATTGTTATTACTAATGAGACCATCAGGGTCACATGAGTCCCAGGCCCCTCCCTCTGTTCACCTCCGTTTGTGTCGTTGGTGCCGACGATCCTAACAGGTCCCCAGGAGTGAGGAGTTACTGATTTTCACCCTGTCAAGTTAAAACATTGTAGAACATTCAACACCACTTATTAAAAGATTTATGTGAAATTTTTATTAATATTTGAACCTGAATGTATATTGTTAAACCTTTCATTTCCTCTTCATAACCCCCTCCTCCATTAAGGGTCATTGGGAGCTGGTGCCTAACACCAGCAGGCACCAGGTGGGAGGTGGGGGACACCCTGGACAGGTCACCAGTTCATCACTGAAATTCAACCTGTGAACAGAATTTGAGTTTTTAAACGGGATCAGATACATTTGTCGTGTAATCATTCCACACTGGTTGAAAGATGTTTCAAACAAAACAATAAAAGCTCCAAATGAACTCCTCCTCAAAGTCACCTGTATGAATGATAGCTGACCTTTCAGATGCAACTAAGGAGGACAGATGGTGACATAGTTGAGTACTTTTGTTCTCATAAAGCCGACACCTTGTGCAGGAATGTAAAACTTCAGAGTGGAGGAAATGTTTGATTGTTTTTCTAGAAGGTGACAGATTCTTTGTGGAGCATGAGCTGTAGGAATGTGTACCCTCCAAGGAGATGGCAGTTCTTTTTTCTTTGTTTCCAAATACTTTAATTCTGAAGTAACTGAAAGATGAACTTAAGTTAGTTTGTTCCTTGTAAAGATGAGCAAGTTTTGTCATGCCATTTTACACAAACTGATACCATATGACGTTGTCATTGCTCACGTAGGACTAGTGAAGGCCAAGCATTGGACTCATAGGTCTAAAAGGTTCCCACTCCAGTTCAGTAGATGCCAGGTTGTTAAAGCTGCAATGGCAAATCTGAAAAACAAGCTAGCTTAAACATTGTTCTCTTAACAACGTTCTAACATAATACAGCTATAAATATTTTGTGGAGATAAAAATAAAATAATGAAGTGGTTCTCTTGCATTTGTCTAAAAACCTCAACCAATAACACGGCTCTGTCTGAAACCAACGCTTAGACCTTCTGGTTGTCTGTCTCACCGAACCACTGGACTTTGATGTTTGAACTTAGAAAACTGTGGCTGGTGTTTTGAGCTGTCTCGTATACTCTGGCAATGCGGTATCTGGGACGTGGCCTATAGGGATAATAGCTGATGGGAGAGGTGGGAGTTATGTTACCATGTTTATGTTTAAAAGCTTGTTTGTTTTACAGATTTGCCATTGCAGCTTTAACTGTCTGTTTCTGAGGGGAAAGTCAGTCTCCCCTGGAATTTGGTCCAATTTGTGTTTCCTTCCTTGTTTGTTGGTGATGATTTTTATTAATATGGGTAACAACAGTATATCTCTTAGAACAGTATATCTCTTAGAAAGAAACACACTTGTCGTTTTTCTTCTTTAGCTTGTGGTTAGTCTTTCAGTCTAGTGTGTCTCCTGTGTTTTTGGCTCCACCTCCTGAGGAGGAGGTTTATCATCATGCATGCATTGTTGGCGTGTTCAGTCTGCCCAGTCACAAAGTCCTGGACCCGGCATACCCACTCTGACTGTGAAAAAATAACAACATTAAGGTCATACAGACCTCTTGGGTGAGAGGATGGAGCTGAATTGTGCCTCAGCGTTTTTCTCAGAAGTTCATCATTTATCCCTGTGAACAGGGACTCAGACTAAGCAAGCAACAACTGCTCTGGTGAATGAGATTTAGCATTTCAAGTTTGAAAATTAAACTAAAAGAAAATAAAGTTCATCATGTCGGATATTTATGCTAAACTGTATTTCAGTTCAGAAATGTCAATGAGAAGTGAATTATTCAACATAGAATCTAAAACTGATGTTTTCTATAAGATATGAGATTGAAAAATATCAATAGTCAAATAAACTTTGATTTGAAGCTGCAGCTGTATAATAAAACTCAGTGTTAAGAAAGACAGGAGGAGAGCAGTGAGTCAGTGTTTATGCCTGACTGGATGTGTTCACCCAGACCCCCCCACCATCTCCACCGGCTAATCATTTATCAGCCGCTCTGTGTGGGTTTGTGTTCATGTGCTTATTCACATTTTTCTTTCATGACTTAAAATGCCAAACTAACTTGAAAATAAACGAGAAACAAACTCAAAATGATCGCCTTCGTTTGAGGAAAAAGAACAGTTATCAACTGGGTGTTGAACTGAGGTCAGGCCACTGCTCAGAAGGCAGCCATGCTAACAACTATTATCACCAGCACTTGCGAACAGTTCAAGTCATAACTATTTTCTGTTGACCATTGAAGCTTTTTTATGTTATGTATCAGTTTTAGACGAGCAGCTGACCTCACTCTGAACAACAGAAGCCCAAAGAGTGCAAAACAGTCCTGATTTTCCCCAAATTAAACCTCCATAAACCGCGTATTAGAATTAATCAATAAAATCGATTTATCCCCCAGCCTTAGACTACAACAACGGTTAGTGTTAGGCCCCTGTGCATTTATAGCTGATTAGAGAGACTAAATATGTCACACTCATTCATGAAATACATTAGCAGGCTGTGGGGCTTCAGCATGTGTAATCAAACACATACTGGCCTTATGAAGGGAGACAGCCCTGCCTGCCTTCGGTGTGTGCTGCACAGCGCCGTCAGAGCGGAGGCCTCACCTCACCCTTCTCGCATTTGAACAGGAAATATGTAAAATCACGGACTTTTCTCCATAAAATGTTGAAAACATACAGAAAGAACATTTCTGGACCAGTCAAGTGGACAAATAGATTTTTATTATCATTGTTAGTATTTTACTTGTCATAATGACACTGATGTCACTGCAGAACCAGCAACTGTTGATGCAGTAACTTTGTCCTGTTCAGCTCATATAGGCCTAATTCAGCTATTCTGTAATAAAGAATCATCATTCTGTTTTTTATTACTGTCCATTATCCAAGTCTCAACACTCTTTTTTGTGTCACTGGATCCATTAGTACCGTGCAGATGGGGTAATTATTGAGCTGCTGCTTTATTGGTTAGTTTTGGTCTCATTGTGGAGGGTTGCGTCATTGACTTCTCTTCTTGACCATGATTCATTTCCCCATTAAGTAGGTGCTATTTTTGAGCTCAGGACTGTGGGTGGTGTGGTGTTCTGATGATCCTCAGCACACAGAGACATAAATGCATCAAAGAGGATTTGTCCTGACAACGCTCTTCTGTGCAGCTGATATTTTACTCATCACTGATATTCTCTCCTGATCCTCTTCAGCCAGATACTCTCTGATTTCAGAACAACATGTTTGTCTCAGAGCAACAGTTCCCAACCTGTTGATTTTCCTACACGAGTGCAAATAACAGAAAGGTGCAGGGCTGAGATGTCAGAATGAAGACTAATGCGGGATCAGTAAAGTTCTATTCTATTCTAATGCTGCAGCTATTGAACATTTTAGCAATTGAGTACTCATATAAAATTAATTTATTAACGACGTGATCCCATGTGAATGTGCTACTCCCCAGCTTGTACCTGTAATAAAAACAGCTTCCTCCTCTCTCACACACACACACACACCTTCACACCAGGAGAGATCAGTCTAGTGCATGTATTACCTGATTATTAGAAATAATTTTCATAACATTTTTGTTTATATTAAAAAGTCTATATTTTGCATCCCTCTGAGCATGACTGAGACGTCAGCATGTTTATGAGTCTGTGTAAAGCGTTGTTATTTTATTGTTGCTTGTTGACGATGAAAATCCTTGCAGTTTGTTTTTATGACAATACTTCTTTAACAGAATCAGTTTGAAAGCAGGTGAGTTCCTGATCAGCTGATGTGGTCCTGGTCCTGGCCTCCTCCCACACACCATTTTATAGAGCACAAGACTCACACTGCTTGTTATTAGCACCATCCATTTTACCCTGTTCATGTTTTAGTTGCTTCGTACATCCAAATAAACAAGGCTGCAAATTGTGCATGCACATATTTTTATTTAAAAACAACTTGTTTGCAGCTAGCTATCGTAGAATCAGAGGTTTTTAATTTTAAAAATAGGAAACTATAATCAGCCTTGAGAATTACATTCTGCATCATATAGACAGTTAGTCAGATGAATATTCATGAGAAAATCTAAATTTCTTATTTTGAATCTGCAGTCTCCAGGTCTGCAGCTGTGTACTCTTGTGGAATTCACATGGAGGAGGCGGGGTTTGATCGAATCCAAGCGTCCTATTACCAGGTTGAAGGAATGGATCATGAAAATAACGTATATTTAATAAAAAATGACATATCAATAGTGCCAACAGTAAGATTTTATTATACAATATCTATTGTGCCTATGTTGCTCTAGAAGGTGTAAAATAACACGATACAAATTCTTTAAAGTTTAGAAAAATTGCAAAAATTGTAGTATTTATAAAGAGCTTCATAGTAGAGTAGATGAGTATAACACAGTACAAAATATGATATGCAGACAAAAATAATGAACTGTAGATCCCACAGTTGGAAACACGGAGCCAACTGGTTGAATTTCTCTACATGACAAACCTACATATGGCTGCCGCGTAGGACTGACTGGCTCGCTGCGAGACTTGTCTTCATACCAAAAGAAAAGCTTGGGATTGGAAAGTGTGGGACCTCCATCTGTGTTCCACTGGGCATCAAAAGGGCAGACACAAAGGAGTGATTGAAGGTCTCAGATACAAACAGTGGCTGGGTGAAACAACAAGATTGTTGATACAATACAACGCTGTGGTCTAGCTGGTGGTGTGAGACAGAAACACTTCTGTCTGAGGAAGGAGGAGGGTGAAGCAGCCTGGGCCAGGCAACCAAAACGGAGACAACGCAGTTTGGAAAAAAGGATTCATCATGTAAGATATGCCAGAGAAGTCGGAGACATCGAGAGGAAACTGAGAATGAAAAACCATTTTCTGTGATTTCTGTTTTTAGTTGATTGTATCTGATGCTGCGGCAGACATGCAGGTAGGGTGATGTTTCTGTAGACTTCAGAAAACGGATTTAAGATTCAAACAAATGCTGACGAACAGCCAAGTTCCTGGGAATTTTATAGACCTGTTCTGCTGTGGGAGAATGGGTACCTGCTGCAGCCAGAAGTCCATACAGGAGGCTGGTCATGAACTGGTTCCCATCAATCGTCACACCGTCTGGTCAAAGACTCCTAAGATAGCAACTAACATTGATGACCATGAGTTCTCCACTTGGGATCTCACGCGTGATACAAGGTAAGGCCATCATAGAGTATAATTCCTTTACCAAGCACCACTCTCCAAGGAAATGTGCTGCTTCTGATCCTGTATTGACGTTCTTTGTTGCTATTCTCTCCCTGAGAGACATGAAGTGAATTGAAGCTCATTACAGTTCTTGTTTCTGGGGAAAACATACAAGTTCCCTGTGGTACAGCATATCACCATACTGCTGGTTCACACTGAGCTCTGTGCTGGTCTGTTTTATAGTGATGTGATGTAAGAAACACCAAATCTGTGGAAGTCGTGTGTGTTTAGTGAGTTTTATACCACTCGCACGCACGCACACACTCACGCACACTCATCAATCCCTGACTGAAAGACTTGAGGTGTGTGACAGCTTTATGAGCCCCTTCAGCATGTCCCTTAGCTAGCATTGCTTTTTTCACAGCAGCGTCCCAAAACGATCTCCTAATTCATTGATTTTCCACTTCCTGATCACATGACATGTGACATACACGGATGAAGATCCGCTTTAGACACGTGATGTTTGTTCTCACGGTGCGGGGGCTCATTCCGACGCCCACCCCGTAAAAAAATGCAATTGATGACTAAAGTCGTCAATGGCAGCGAATGAGTTAAAAAGCGATGATTGTTTTTTTTCCTGTCACTTTCATTTCTGAAATAATAATAAACATTGAATACTATTACATTTACATTCATTTTTTATTCTTATTTAGTCCAAAAAAGCTGAACAGATTGCCTCAGTAGCGTTACAGTTAAACAATTTAGAGCGGCTGTCCGGAGTTTTCCCCTTTCAGGAATTATGCATGATTTTTCAGAAATTCGTAAAAGTGATTGTCTTATCATTTACTGTGATATAATGTGAGCAATACGTCTTTTTTTTTTTTTGCTAAGCCCGCCCCCTGCCCCATAGAGCTCTGTGCAATAGGAAACTGAGCAGCAACCAGAACTAACCAATAGTGTTAGACTACTGCTTACATGCTCCAGAGTTAAGGAAGGACGTCGGCCGATGCAGCGTTGATGAACTTTTCACGGACAAGTAAGTCTGTAAAATATAAATATATGAAAACAACAACATGACATGAGAATAATACTTGTAAAACAACGTGTTTTAGCTCTGTTTGTCGGCTACAGAAGCACATTCATAAACATGAAACGTGCCGTCGCCATCTTAAAAAAACAGATTGACTAACTCTTGATGTGATATGCTTGTCAGCCACTAGATGGTGTCATTGGATAAAAGAAATACTTTGGATAGCTGCTTTAATATAAAGTAGGAGTATTTTACCTGATGTGGCTCCAACGCAGCATCTTTCACACCTTCTGCTCTACGTAAACCTGAACTGTGCACTTGCAGAGACCCTGAGTCACGTGTTGAGTTTCCCTTCCATCTTCTTTCGTATTGTGCAGGTGTGTAGCGGCAAAATGTAAACAAACATGTCTGCCGAACTTTCCCTTCATCTGCGAGAGTGATTTAAACTGTATCCCTTAATGGAAAAGTACAGCGCGGGGGAAGCTTGTTAAAATGCTTCAACGCAACGGATTAAATATGACATTTAAAGAACAAACTCATGGAGGAGTGAGGTGAATTTTTAAGGCTCATTGCAGAAATAAAAAGACACCCGGAGCAGCAACAGTCAGATGCAGCTACACTCACCAACACTCATCTGTATGAACGCGATGTCAGAAGGCTGAGCAAATAATGCTAAAATTAATAAAAAGGTACAATAAGAAGTTTTACAGTAAAAGAAAATTCATAAAACAGTCCCCCCCTTACACACACACACACACACACACACACACACACACACACACACACACACACACACACACACACACACACTCTGTTACTAAACATTTGTTAAAGCCTACAGAAGAATTTATGGATTTGAACGAAAGAGCAGTTTTTCTATTTAACCAGAGTCCATCATTGTAGTGTTTTGGTTTTACAAGTTTTACAAGAGCTGATTACAGGAGTCAAGCCTCATTATTAAGTATGTAACATATTTTATCCAATAACTCAATCATCTTTGACAGTTTAGAACTCACTTGGTTTATCAGAATCAGAAGGCTTTTATTGTCACTGCTTGTGAATGCAATGAAACTGGAAGGCACAAACACAAGACAAAAGAAAAATGCTGGATATAAAAATACATACATACAAATAAATCTTAATGGATGCAATGATGTACAAATAGCTTTATTGCAGCAGCAATTTGTTATTAAAGTAATAGAAGATTTTTTGCATTGATGACTGTTGAGAGTTTTTGTTTATTTATTGTCCTGACTGCTGTGGCGATGAAGCTGTTCCTCAGTCTGCTAGCTCTTGCTTTTGAGGCTTTAGGCTTGCAGAATGGCAGGAGTTCAAAGAGGTGGTGATTCGAGTGGGAGGGGCCTTTGATGATATTTGGGCCCTGCTGATGTAAATGACCTGCACTTGTATAGCGCCTTTCTGAGTCAGAGGACTCCAAAGCACTTTACACAACAGTTAGTCATTCACCCATTCACACACTGAAGGTGATAAGCTACATTTGTAGCCATAGATGCCCTGGGGCACACTGACAGAAGTGAGGCTTAGTATGTAGCATGAGGGAGTGCAGAGGACAGCCAGTTTTGATGACTCTCTGCAGGGCCTTTTTATCTGCAACAGAGCAGCCATCAAACCACAAAGAGATGCAGTAATGGAGGATGCTCTCCATGGTTGCCTGGTAGAATAGCGCCAGCAGCTTCCTCTCCAGGTTTTTCCTCTTGAGCACCTTGAGGAAGTACAGCCTCTGCTGCTCTCTCTTCATTAGCTGGGGTCAGATTTTATTGCCTAGTTTAATTCCAAGAAACTTATTTCTACAATCTACATAAAACACAGTTTTATTGTTATTTTTATGTAAAAAAAGGACACAATTTTTACATCAAATTTATTTTATATTTGTATGTAAGTTTGTAATTTATAAGTATTCTGATGCTCTGACACCCTCTGTCCTCTTTTAATGGAGCATATATCTGCCAGTCATCTTTATTAAAGTGAAATGACAAATCAAATTTGAGCAAAATAACCCCAAGAGGAAATGTATACAGAGTAAAAACAAGAGGGCCAAGAATCAAGCCCTGAGGCACACCACAACTAAGGGGGCTGACCATGAACAAAAATTCCCAACACAGATAAGCTCTTTTGAGACAAACTGTGGACCAGCTTTAGGCAGAACCTCTTATGCTGACATAATTTTCCAAATGTGACATTAAAATATAGTGGTCAACTGTTTAAATTTTTTTTCTCTCCTTGATGACATTATGCTATGTATCACAGGGCTAGGGATGTTCTGATCACATTTTTTTGCTCCCGATTCGAGTCATTTGATTTTGAGTGTCTGCCAATACCGAGTCCCGATCCGATACTTCAGTAAAGAATTAAAATAAGAAGAAAGGGAAAACACGTCCATGTTTTCAATTAAGTTTTTTATTATTAGTTAGGTATTTCTTTCTGTATTTATGTAATTTCTTTAGTTTATCTGCCAAAAAACATCACTTGTTTAGGAAGTACATTGATGAAAAAATGTGTTAATATGAATATATTTAAAAGTAGTGAAAATAGTGTTTTCGTCCAAGAAACAAAGAATATTGACTTAGAGGAACTTGTTGAGATTAAAACTAAGCCATTGTTGTTCCATTTGAAAAGCTGTCAGGGTGACTTTAAAAAGTCATATTTGTTGTTTTATAAGGTTAAATCAGATCCTTTTCACCCGATTCCGATCCTTTGAAAAATCACGTGACCAGGCCCAATTTCCAATCACGTGATTGGATTAGAGCATTCCACCTTATTTAACAACAACAGATAAAAGAAACTAAGGTACAGACAGAAGCAGAAGGACAGCATTAGTGAGCTGGGAAGTAAAGGACTGAAAAAGCTCTGTGAAGCCTCATTTACACTGAGTGCAGAACGGAATTAATGCATCTTCCATAAAGACCGAAAACCATTGAGTCCAATTGAAGCATTCACACCGGCTGCGGAGTGGAGCAGATCCAGGTACAGAGCTGCATAATCTTTCCACATGGTTTCTATTTTTTCCAGATGCCACATGTAGATCGTCATGAAGTTAAAAAAATATTTTTAAAAAATAATAGAGGGAAGATGGGCACAGACACAGAAGGGAGACAATGGACAGCTGACATTCAAACACCTGAAAGAGCTCAGTGAGAGAGAGGAGGAGAGAGACAAGAAAGACAAATGTCCAAGGGCCTCATTTATAAAGCTTGCTTGTGCACTAAACAGCATTTGAAAATGATTTCAGTCATTTTCTACACAAACTTTGTGATTTATAAAGAAAAACTCGACGAGAAAATGTGCACAACGCAAACTCTGAGCCTGGTGTAAGTACATTTTGGAGACAGAAAATCTGGCAGCTCAGCCGGTGAGATGGTAAATTTAAGGTACATTTACAGACTTGGAAATGTGTTTTATAAGTTGGAAAATTTGTTTATATAAGTAATTTTTTTTATTTTCTGAGCTTAAATGTACAGGGTGTTAAAAAAAATTGACTCTTTAGCACCACGCAGTTCAGAGTTTGTATTGCAGCTACACTAGCCCGCACACATCAAATAGGCAATATGTCATTGTAGTGGTGCGGGTACGGCTGCGTGGGAGAGGGAGACACTGTAGCACTGACAACTACTTCGGGGGCCACACAGAAAACACCACAGACCATCATCCAACCACTTGCACATTTTATTTACTGTTTCTGCTGCTTCCTGCAGTCAGTGTCTCTCAGGAAATCGAGAGTCCTCTGTCCGAGTCCTGTGAATATATGTAGAACGGACCTCATCACTCATTTGCAGCAGCTGTGTCTTCTCACTCTGCTGCTGCCAATGCTGCCTCTTTAACAGCTTCTACCGCATCTTCTGCTGCTGTCGTTTACCCCATCTCCCTCTTCCCCACAGCAGTGTCACAGTTGTTTACACACACACACACACCTTTAAGTTGTGTTTTAGTGTCCATTCATCCATCTGGGTCAGCAAGCTCCAGTCTAACATTCCATATTTGTTCAAGTATTTTTTGTTTTTAATTACATTTATATTGTATAAACTAACTTTCTATAGTTTTATACATTTTCCTTAGCCTAGAATCTAGATCGTCCGTTTGCCTAAGCAAAATGATTTTGCTCTGCATTTCGGCCTAGCCACTCCCCATTGGAACGTTTGCAGCCCTGGACAGTGTGGTGCTTGTCCAATCACAGCGCTCTCTCTGTTTGGTGGGCCAATCACAGCGCTCTATCGGTTTGGTGGGCCAATCACAGTGCTCTATCGGTTTGGTGGGCGGTGACTGAGCGAAACTGAGATGAGGACAGCTCTTTTGAAACTGCTTTGTTGTCAACTTTGGACTATTTAGGCTACCCCGGCCTACAACTGAGAGCCGTTAATGGGTTGTGGCCAGACATATATTCACATCTTTATAGGATGGCTTGCCAGGGTGCAATTTCCTCATCTTCAAAAAGTTTTTTCTAAATTGGTTTGCTTCTTTTTCTTTTAGTAACAACATGGTCCACTCTAGCTTTCTTGCTGTAAGATAATCCTCAGATGTCTGTGAAATAACATGAATATGGAAACACTGGTATAATTATGTAAATCAGTGTATTATTAGACTGACACCAGAGAACATGAAAGTTTCTTGTTTGACATTGGAAACACTTTGTTCTTTGTGTGATTTCTTCCTGTGCTACTTGTGAGTGGAGCTGTCTGGAGGCATCCAGTAATGTCAGGCTGTTATAGGTAGACGGCTGCTGCCTTCGTATTTAGAGAAGCATACAGTTATTCATGAGAAGGGTTTATCTACATAAAGAGGTTGATTTTTGAAGCCGGGAGAGAGCAGAGTGTCTCGGCTAGTAGAAGCTAACCATTAGTAAAAGCAACGTGGCAGAGGTGGTAGGTTTGCACCCCTCTCAGTCTGTCACAGGGCTGTCCTTGAGCAAGACACTTCACCCTCCTTGCCTGCTGGTGGTGGTCGGAGGGACTGGTGGTGTCTGTGTACGGCAGCCTCGCCTATGTCTGTGTTCCCAAGGGCAGCTGTGGCTACAGTGTAGCTCATCACCATCAGTGTGTGAATTTGTGTGTTAAGTGATGAATGATAAACTGTAGTGTAAAATACTTGGGAGTCCTCTGACTCTGAAAGGCACTAAACAACTGCAGGTAATTCATCATTTAGATGGATAGATGGATAGATAGATAGACTTTATTACTGAATCAGCTTACATTAAACAAACAAAAAGCAAGATATAAACAGTAAAAATGCAAATTAGAAAAGGTACCATGTAAAACATCCATCCATTCATTCATCTATCTTCATCCGCTTATCTGGGGTTGGGTTGCGGGGGCAGCAGCCTAAGCAGAGAGGCCCAGACCTTCTTCTTCCTAGCCGCTTGGGCCAGCTCCTCCAGGGGAATCCCAAGGTGTTCCCAGGCCAGCCGAGAAACATAGTCCCTCCAACGTGTCCTGGGTCTTCCCTTGGGTCTCCTACTATTGGACGTGCTCAGAAAACCTCACCAGTGAGGCATCCAGGAGGCATCCTAACCAGGTGTCTGAACCATCTGAATTGGCTCCTCTCGTTGTGGAGGAGCAGCAGCTCTACTCCAAGTCCCTCCCAGACTGAGCTTCTCACTGTATATCCCAGACACCCTGCAGAGAAAACTAATTTTGGCCGCTTGTATCCGCAGTCTCGTTCTTTCGGTCACTACCCAAAGCTTGTGACCATAGATGAGGGTAGGAACGTAGATCGGCCAGTAAATCGAGAGCTTCACCTTCCGGCTCAGCTCTCTCTTCACCACGGCAGACCGGTACAACGCCTGCATTACTGTAGACGCAGCACTAATCCACCTATCGATCTCGCACTCCATCTTTCCCTCACTTGTGACCAAGACCCCAAGATACTTAAACTCCTCGACATAAGGCAGGACCTCGTCGCTGAATTGGAGAAGGCATTCTACTTTTTTCCGATTCAAGACAAGGGTCTCAGATTTAGAGGAGCTGATTCTCATCCCAGCTGCTTCACACTCGGCTGCAAACCGCTCCAGCAAAAGCTGGAGATCACAACAGGATCACATCCTCTGCAAAAAGCAGAGACCTGATCCTTAGGCCACCAAAATGGATCCCCTCACCACCTTGGTTGCACCTAGAAATCCTGTCCATAAAAGTTATGAACAGAATCGGTGACAAAGGGCAGCCTTGGCGGAGTCCAAGTCTCACCGGAAACAAGCCCGACTTACTGCCGGCAATGCGTACCAAGCTCTGACACTGGTCATACAGAGACCTAACAGCCCGTATCAAGGGGCCTGGTACACCATACTCGAGGACCCCTCCAGAACCTCTGAATAGACCTTACCAGGGAGGCTCAGCCCCCACAGGGCCCCCCGAGGGTCGCGGTTGAACATGTAAATCGAGTGGTCGAACTCCCACGCACCCTTCAGGACCCCCTAAGGGTATAGAGCTGGTCCAGTGTCTCACGCCCAGGACAAAAGCCACATTGCTCCCCCTGAATCTGAAGTTGAACAATCCGATGCACCCTCCTATCCAGAACACCTGAATAGACCTTACCAGGGAGGCTCAGCAGTGCAATCCCCCTGTAGGTGAAACACACCCTGTTTAAAAAGGGGGACCACCACCCCGGTCTGCCAGTCCAGTGGAACTGCTCCCGATGCCCACACAATATTACAGAGCCACATCAACCAACACAGCCCCACAACATCCAGAGCCTTAAGGAACTCTGGGCGGAGCTCATCCACCCCCGGAGCCTTGCAAACGAGGAGTTTATTGACAGCCTCAATGACCTCAGCTTCAGAGATTGGGGAGCCCAACCCAAAGTTCCCAGACTCTGTTTCCTCACTGGAAGATGTGCTGGTGAGATTGAGAAGGGCTTCGAAGTACTCCGCCCACTAATCCACAATGTCCCGAGTCGAGGTCAGCAGCACACCGTCCTCACTGTAAACAGTGTTGGTAGTGCACTGCCAGGGAGGGGCTGCCACCTTATGTAAAACACATAATGATAATCCTACATGTGTGTTATCAGACAGTTGCGCCAGTGTTCTCAAAGCTCAGACTGATAATGAATGGCACTAAGGTTAAAGTTTGACAATATAAGAATCAAGACATATTTAATCTGTTGATGATCTGTTCATGCAGTTTCTCAAGACAACTTGAAGGGAGTTGACTGATAAATACTTAATAGGAAGAAAAATATCAAGATATATATTGTATATAAGAATTCAGTTAAAAGATTTTGGGATATTAGTTTTGGACCATATTGCCCATAGAATGTGTGCCGGTGTGGGTGAATCACTGTTGTGTTGTAAAGCGCCTTGGGGGGTTCTTATGGTGCGTTCACACCAGCCTTGACGTATGCGTCAAACAACGCATACTTCGTGGCGTTTTGACGCCTATATATTTTTGACGTTGACGCAGCTTGCGTTGGCGCAGCTTGCTTTGACGGTTGCGTCGGCCCCACGGGGAGGGGAAGGGAGGAAAGAGCGCGTGCGCGGCTCTCTGTTGCCGGATGTTTGTAACAATGGCGGATCATTAACGTTGAAAAAACACTCACCCGACACGCCAAGTTCTCCAGCAACCTTCCTCCAAGCAAGGTCCTTTTTATTCCGATCTCGGTAGGCGTAGCAGGCCGGGTCATACAGTTCACGCTGGTTACAAACAGCTACGATCAGTTTGTCCTCCATAGCTGAATGAATTCGCCTTCTTCCCTCGCTCTGCTGTGACGTATCAACTCGCGCTCTGATTGGTTGACGCTTGTAAAGCGACGCAGAAAGTTCAGCTAGCTGAACTTGCTTTGACGTTTGCGTTGCAAGCGTTGCAAGCTTTGACGTTTGCGTTGAACGCTTTGACGCTTGCGTCAAAGCTTGAAAAGCGTGAAAAGTATCAAGCTTTGACGCGCCCAACGCTCACAAAGCGACGCAGGGACGTTGACGCAGCTTGCGTTGGCGCAGCTTGCTTTGACGGTTGCGTCGGCCCCACGGGGAGGGGAAGGGAGGAAAGAGCGCGTGCGCGGCTCTCTGTTGCCGGATGTTTGTAACAATGGCGGATCATTAACGTTGAAAAAACACTCACCCGACACGCCAAGTTCTCCAGCAACCTTCCTCCAAGCAAGGTCCTTTTTATTCCGATCTCGGTAGGCGTAGCAGGCCGGGTCATACAGTTCACGCTGGTTACAAACAGCTACGATCAGTTTGTCCTCCATAGCTGAATGAATTCGCCTTCTTCCCTCGCTCTGCTGTGACGTATCAACTCGCGCTCTGATTGGTTGACGCTTGTAAAGCGACGCAGAAAGTTCAGCTAGCTGAACTTGCTTTGACGTTTGCGTTGCAAGCGTTGCAAGCTTTGACGTTTGCGTTGAACGCTTTGACGCTTGCGTCAAAGCTTGAAAAGCGTGAAAAGTATCAAGCTTTGACGCGCCCAACGCTCACAAAGCGACGCAGGGACGTTGACACAGCTCTGACGTGCCTTACCATAGACTTAACATTGAAACTTGACGCTGGCGACGCATACTTTATGGCCGGTGTGAACGCAGCATTAGACTCTAGAAGGTGCTATATAAATACAGGCCTTTTGCCATTCTCTACACATTTCAATGTACTGGTAAAACAGCAAAGATAATTTTCATGGCGCTTTTTGAAAGTCTTTTGATGCTGTTTCAGTTCACAAGTTTATAAAGAAAGAAAATGGAAATATTTCTGTCTGTGCACTTGTAGTTTGATGAATTGTGAAAGTGATTATGTATATTCACAACTTCTGCAAGAAAAAAATTAATTACTAAAGCAGGTGACATTTTTAAATGTCACCTGCAAACCCCCCCCCCCTCCCAAAAAAAAAAAACAAAAAAAAAAATCAAAAACAAAACTGCTCTTGTACATGATGTGTAAAATAATCTGCTAAGCCACTACTTTCAGTCACGCATTTCTGACTTTTTTGTCTGACACATTGTTTAATCATTGCCCTGTTTGGTATTCATTTAGTGATTCAGTTTAGTTGGCTTCAAGCAATGTGTTTGACTGATTCAGGTTCACTGTAGAAAGCAGCTCACTGGGGAAAGGACTGCTCCTGTTTCATCCTCTGGGGGCTTGTAATGGTAAACCACATGATGCGTCAGGATCTGGTTGGGATTAGTGTTTTGTCTCCATTAAACCTGTTAAATCAGGAGTGCCCAAAAACTGGTGTCCTACACTTGATTCAGTGGTTGAATCCCCTGTTCAAGCTCTGCAGAAGTCTGTTAATTACCTGCTAACCAAAATCAGGTGTGTTGGAGGAGGGAGACAACTAAAATCCAAATCCAAATCCAGGATTGGGCACCACTTGTTAGATCATCCAGAGTTGACTCATCAACCCCGTAAAGATAGTAAACTCACCCTGATGTATGTCAAAAACTATGACCATCATGGGGAGGTGGAGCCAAGTTGTTGTGGCTACATATTAGGGTTGCAACGATTAGACAACAGAATTGATAAAACAGACTATAAAAATTGTCTAAGCCTGATTAACATAAGGTGTGTTTCCTTTATCAGAGCTTCAGGGTAAATTTACTGGAAGTTCCCGACTTGCGCTTGTCTCCACTTGACCGGGCCGGCCGGTGTCGGTACCAGATCTGCTCGGGTGCAAGATCGGCTCGGGGTCCTGCACCTGCCGATGACGTCACATTAGATGATTGGCTGAACATAAGACTTACAGAAGTTACGATACCACGTTCATAAAAGTTACGGTAGCACGTTGACAATGAAGATTTTGATTGGTTTAAACAAAATTGCGGTTGTAGTCCTTGTGGTTGTAGTCCTGTAGTCCAAAAACAAACACTTTTCAGGGAAAATATGTTTGTTTTGCCAAAGGAAACGTAAAAAAAAAGCAAAAATACCAATTGATAAACAGAGATCCTCAGCAGCTCTTGATTTTGATGAAAAGGGGCAAAATAAAAATAAAATAACTATTGAACAAATAGCAAGCAACATTTTGAATGAATGAATGGATTTAAGAACTAACAAAATATACAGAAATGGCTGCTAATTCTGTAAATACATTTACAATTTTTCCACATATAAAAACTGTTGTGCTTTTTGGAAGTCTGCTGTTGGTTTTATGTAGGTTCACATTTTTTACAAAACTACGACAATATGATGTTTTATTAACAAAAACAGTTATAAAGCAAATATTTAGGCGGTAAGAAACAAGACAAAACTGCTAAACTCTTTCCAAAATTTATGTGTGAAATCCGAGTGGATTTGCCGTAGTTTGACGTCATCATCGGCAGGCGAAGGATCCCGAGCCGATCTTGCACCCGAGCAGATCTGGTACCGACACCGGCCGACCGTTTTCCAGGACCTGATCTGGGGTAGGTACTCGGAACGGCCCGATACAAGGCCCAGTGAAGACTGGGACTTTTCTAGCCTACCTGTTGGTATTTTTTATTTAATTTTTTTTAAATTTATTTTATGTAATTATATTTATATTTAACTATCATGCCATACCACATGTCAGAAGTGAGAGAATGAGTGCTTAATGCTTTTTCAGCATTTCATTTTGTAATAAACTGTCAACTTTGATATGCTAACTTACAGCACTGTAATCTACAGGTCTATTTTAATTTTAGATAAATGTTTTAGTAACAAGTTCTGTGATCACTATTTGCATTGCTCAAAAAAAGTGTTCCTTGATGTGTTATCTTAGATTCTTCTATATGAACCCGATGTTTTATTTTTAAATTCAAATTATTTGAGACTGACAAAAGAGCACAGTATTATTCCGCCTTGGTGATGTAAAAGGAATTTTAGAAGTCTGTTAAACAATAAATGACTTTATAAAGCCAGTTTTTTAGCCTCTTGGGCAGAAATTGCAGGAATGTTAAGGGGTTAATCTCTAAGTCTGCCACAATAATGTAATTAATTTAAATAAAAAATGCATCAAAATGAGGGATTTTCTCAGCCATTAGTAGGTGAGATTAAAAAAGAGATTGGTGATGCGTCTGCAGTGATGCGGGCGTTGTACTGGTCTGTCGTGGTGAAGAGAGAGCTGAGTCGAAAGGCGAAGCTCTCGATTTACCAGTCAATCTACGTTCCTACCCTCACCTATGGTCACGAGCTTTGGGTAGTGACAAAAAGAACGAGATTGTATATACAAGCGGCTGAAATGAGTTTTCTTTGCAGGGTGTCTGGGCTCTCCCTTAGAGATAGAGTGAGAAGCTCGGTCATCCGGGAGGGGCTCAGAGTAGATCCGCTGCTCCTCCACATCGAGAGGAGCCAGTTGAGATGGCTCGGGCATCTAGTTAGGATGCCTCCTGGACGCCTCCCTGGTGAGGTTTTCCGGGCACGTTCAACTGGGAGGAGACCCAAAAGAAGACCCAGGACGCTGGAGAGACTATGTCTCTTGGCAGGACAGGGAACGCCTTGGGATTCCCCCAGAGGAGCTGGCCCAAGTGGCTGGGGAGAAGGAAGTCTGGGCCTCCCTCCTTAGGCTGCTGCCCCCGCGACCCGACTCCGGATAAGTGGAAGACGATGGATGGATGGATGCATTTCTATCAAAGTCCAATGAATGATTTTTCGGAGAGCATCATTTCAGACATACTAACATGTTTGGATTAAACAGGAGTGGCTGCATCATGTTTGCATCTATGTGTAATTATAGGGCAAATTAATGGAAACCCTCGTCTAACTCATTTTACGTTAGTTACAAATTAATTTGTTTCACTTGTCATTAATTAATTTGCTGTAGAAAGTTTTAATGATGCAGAAATTCAGGGTGACATTTACAGTTGAACACACCTGAGCAGGTGAGGTAAGACCAAGAATAGGAGCCACAGGAGACAGGCATCCACTCAGATAATGGTTGACTAATTGACAAATCAAAAAAATGGACCAGACTGCACATGGATGTTCCTCTGAGGACCCCGACAGTGGAAAATGTGTAAAAATGGCCAACATGTTTTGCTTTTATTCTGATTTCTGTGGGAAAGTTCAATCCTCCAAGCAGCTCAGATCTAGAGCAGGGCAGCAGTAGCCCAGGAGGCAGAGCAGGTTGTCTAGTAATCAGAGGGTTACTGGATAAGTCCCAGCTCATTCTGGGAATTCTGCTGTTGTGTCCTTGAGCAAGACAATTCACCTAACTTAGTGGTCAGAGAGGCAGATGGCGCAAAATGCCAACCTCACCTCAGTCAGACTACCCCAGGGCAGTTGTGGCTAGAAAACAGTTTCACTGACACCACAGCAGGAACAGAAGCCCTGTTACCATCTCATCAGCTGTGCTGCCAGTTTTCCCGTCTCCAAAACGTGCTTTCGCCAGGGCCAGAGTTTAAAGGGACACTTTGCAACTTTTTCATATTTTTAAATAATTTTCTTAAGCCAGTATGTGCTAAAATGACCCTTTGCAGGGTCAATGAAAGGCCACCCAGACCCTGTCGCCCCCTGTGGCCAGAATATTCCACTTGGAGCTTCACAGTTGCCGATCTGGTCTGCAGTCTGGTTCCAGCATGTTTCCTGCATGTTTTAGATCATGAACACAGCTAATTTGTTTAATTTAGTGATTAATCACTCTCATAAAAACTAATGAAGGCTGGGGAGACATTTTAGCAGTTAGATTAAGGCAGTGGTTCTCAATTAGTGGGGCGCGCCCCCCTTGGGGGGAGCAGGAGAAGAGCTGGGGGGGCGCAGCGGACACACCCAACCCCCCCTCCCCCCACCCCCACCCCGCTCGGAGCTTCCCCGACGGAGAATACAAGGGTATTCCAACCTCCACTGTCAGTCCAATAAATGAGGATCACAGACTGATTTTTGAACACAGAAAAAGTCCAAACATGATTTTTATTTAATGGAAAGGCAGTGCATGTGTTAGATGGACAAGAAATTTAGATTTTTCTTACTTTTTGTTTCGCTTTATATTTGTTGTTTGAGTGACGTATAAACGGCCTGAATTAAACAGGTTATGTTAAAAAGAAGCCTCATCTTTGTTTCCCTGCAGTGCCCACCATAGTGGTATTTTATTTAAATAAAATGCTTTTTAACATAACTTCCTTTATTTCATATGAGAAATTGAAAGAATTGCTGCTGCATTTGGACACGCTAAGGATGTCGCATTTGCTCGCAGCCAGAGGCTGCATGATCCATTTTCCCTTCACTTTCATTTTAAAAATAATAATAATAAACATTCAATAAAACCATTAAAAATCCATTCATTTTAATTAATATTTAGTCCAAACAAGATGACCAGAGAGCCCCAGTAACATATAAACAATGCAATTAAACAATTTCACTTAAATTATCAACATTTCACCTGCTGCGCCCGAACGCACATTCCTTCTGCTCCGGCGTAAACCTGATGGTCACCTGCTTGTGCGTAATCAGATGTTTCTATGGAGCTTGCTGAAGAGACTAACGAGGTTCTGGACTTTTGCCTCAGACAGACTCATGGCAAGGCACGGACGGCAGTTTTATTTATACAGCGCATTTCCTACCCGAAGGCAACTCAAAGCGCTTTGTGGCTCATGGCTGTTAAAATGTGGTGATTCAGAGCTCCGCTGACACGCTGGATCCAAAGATCCAAGCAGCTACTGGAGTAACGAATTCTACTTCAGCCAGAGTTTTAAAGTCAGGAAACATTTCACCAAATGAAATAACCAGAAGTCTACCAGACTCTCTGAAAGAAGGGTTTCCACTTTCTAGATCTGGAAGCTCTCGACATTTGCGCTCTGGTGCGCAGATCTGTCAGACGCGCTCTGAGCTCCTATTGCGCGCCGCTTTGTGCGCACTGTCAGATGCGGAGAATAATGCAGATGCTTTGATGGAAATCTTTCCATGATGTTACCTCCACAATGGATTCTTCTGTGGGCAACAAGGTCATTCCCTGCACTTTCCCCTACCGCCCGACATTCGCCGACGGACTATCAGCGCGTTAGTATGGCAAACCGATTTAACATTTAAGCAGACTGGATAACGTGTATTCAGATATCTATAATTCTGTTGTTCCTAGCAGAAATTAACATTCCAGAAATCCATAAAATCAATCATACTGTGTACACAATGAACATTGTGCAACCCCCCCCCGCACATTGAAAGGGGGGCGCGAAAAAATCTATGTATCCTAGGGGGGGCTTCACCGAAAGTATTTGAGAACCACTGGATTAAGGTGTTACAAAGACAAATGCTCAGCGAGGAGAGATAAGTTTTACTTTCGGTTTCACCAATGAACACTAGGGGGTGCTAAAAACAAGCCAAAACTGACTAGTGTCCCTTTAAGTTGCACACATTTTTATGTTACATTTTTTTCTCTACATCAAAAAGTTTGCCTCGAAAGTGACTTGTGCAACTTTCAGTCCTTTGGTGCAGAAGGAAGCTTTACAAACGAGGCCCCTGAACTTTGTTGGAGTTTGTGAATGTTTTTTTTATATTGGATTTAGAATGAACTCTGCTGCTTTGAGTTTTATTTCTTTAATTTCTTTTATGACACTTCAGAACATCTCCCTGTCTTTGACCTCCTCTGAGTCATGTCTTCAGACTAAAGTAAAGGCAACCCTTGATTTTTCTCTCATGTCACCACAGCCAGTGACAGACATAAGAAGTTCTTTTTCTGCTCTTGGCAGCATGCATAGAGGCTTTTTAATGTCGTGATCCTTTGAAGGCTGACTGAAAAGGGTCACTTCAGCACGGGAAGCCTATTGCTCTGTGACACGGGGGAAGAGGTCGGTACATTTCAGTCCAAATCAAAATCTGTGATATTTAAAATATTAATCATAGAGCTATGTGGACAAAATAAATGGTGTTTTTTTCTTGAATTGAACAATGATTATTGCCGTATAAAAATTCAGCTTCTAAGCTAACATGTTTTATTATGAAATAATTTAGAAACACAAGAACACCTGAATTCTATGAATTTAGTTTAATTTATTCACAAAAAACATTTAATGTGTTTTATTATTTTTATCATTTCTGCCACCATTGCGGTCATGTCTCAGAGACCTTTTAACATGAACAAATTTGTCCCTGATTTTCCTCCACCCTTCCTACAGTCGGCTACCTCTAAACCCACGTTTGGCCTAATTTCCTTCCACCAATTGAATCTTTGTACTGTTTTTTTGTATAAATGTTCATATCATCTGACTTCTTCATGTAGACAGTCTTCAATCTGCTTCATGTCTGCTTCTTGATATCTTCGGCACTTGATATTTTTGAATGGCGGTAGTGTTGACCAATCACAGGCTTTCCTTGGCTTTCAATGGACTCATCACCCTCTGCGGGCCAGCCGTAGAGTGTTTGTGTCGACAGACAGATGGAGAAGTATCAGTTAGGCTTTAGCGTTAGCTCTACGCAACATCACATCTCCATTCTTTCATCCATCTCCCTCCATCAGAAGAAGTTTGCTAGTTAATTCTGTTGTGTAATATCTGATTCTCAATATCATCTTGACCTGAACCAACCCACACCAACCAAACCTTGAAACGAGTCAAAGTTGTCTGCGTCAGAGTGGTTCGCACACACCAAAACATTTCTGCTAATCGGGAGCTCCGGTCTGCTCAGCGTCCCGTCACATCTTCATTCATCCACCCATCATCTACAGCTTAGCCTGTACTGTCGACTCACAGAGATAGAGATTCAAAGATTGACACCTCTGACCTTTACTAGGTTCTAAAAAGTGCTTTTCAATAAGTTTTAATATGGATCTTTAACATTTTTTAACTTTATTTACTAGACCTCTTAAATATTTTCACCTATTTATTAATAAGCATAATTGTGTGTAGTGTGGTTCAGAACCCAGCAGTGAGTATGGCAGTGATTCAGTTTGTAGGAAGCTGGTTGAAACAGGCCCATGATGGTCGAAGTGTAGCATCCCAGCTAGAGTGGGAGGGTTATCAGGCAATTTCCTGACTGTCTGAAAACAGAGTGAAGGTCAGCAGACACAAAAGGTCCCTTATAGACTCATTAGATGGTCTTACCAGCACTAGACAGAGTTTGATGGGGGTCAGTGGTCATGTTGTGGGTTTGCATGAGGTCAAGTGGTTGTATTGTACCTGATGTGTGGGGAGTCCAGATGTCACTGTAGTTTGATGTTGGAACTAATGATGTATTCAGGTGTTTCAGAGCCCCCTGATTCCTGCGTCTGCCATTCTGAAACAGATTATCCATGGCATTCATCTCACACCGAGTCTTGATGACTGGTGTTAGTTGGAAATAACTAATTCAGATTCAGAAATAACTAAAGTGAAACATAAGATGGATAATGATAAATACATTATTATTAGCTTTAACTACATTTGAGAAAAGGTGGAACATAAATTTGGATCAAAGAACTTGTGGGTTTGTCCAGTCGTTTTTCAAATACGTTCGACAGGTTCTGATCCAAGTGTTCAGTATGTCACAGGATGGACTCAGGACGTGTCTTTTACCTGTTTGAGAAGTCTAACACAGAGCTGACTGTTTATTTGTAATTTAAATGACTGAGCTGGTTTGAGTTGCAGAAACAATTCTATACTTAGCTGTATAATCAGAACTCTGTTAAACATTTATGCACTTCAAATTAATGCCAGAAGTGATTCATTTCAAAGCTTTAAGCTAGAACTTTCTTGCTTTGTTTGGACTCTAGCTGTCTGTAAATAGAATTTTTTAGTTCTCCTGTTCCAGGGCTCACATAGTCCAAAGTTAACTGGTGGACATGTGTCCTCATATTTGACTTAGAATGTTTACAGATGAGTTCAAGGTTGACTCAGTTACCAAAAGTTCAGATCCTGTGGTTACACAACAAGCAGATATTGGTCTTTGCACTGCTTTGTTATTTTGGCCTTAGCTCTTTCATGTTGGATGAATAGAATCATAGAAATGAAATCTAGAAGTAGTACTGACTTGAAACCATATCTCCAATGTTGGAAACCTATGTGAACAGAGTTGGACATCGGCCAGCAGATTTGATCAAGTTAGACAGATATTGATAGATGGTGTTCAAACCAAAGTGACGTTAAACCCAAACCATGTCTCTCACTAACCATGGTGAGATGATCAACACCGTACAGGATAATCAGAAACAGAATTTGTCTACTTTGTGAGGAACCCAATACTTTCTCAGAAAAGCATCCCATATTATTGAATACATGGAATTCTTGAACAGATGGAATAATCATTTGAATAAACTGTTCTTTTCCTCCTTCTTTCAAACTCTGGATCAGATCTGAGCATGTGAAATATTTCTCCTAACTGTGGCGTCTGAATCTAGCTGAAGAGATGAGAAGCCTGAAGGCACGGTGGAAGAACTCAGAGAAGGTGTATTAATAGAGGGGATGTGTCTTCTTTGTGTGTGTTTGTAATAAAAGATTAGAAGAATCTAGACCAAAAGATCCCAAGGGACATTGACACATACCTACATTCATTCACGCACGCACGCACGCACACACACACTTAGGAAGAACATGTCGTCAGTTATGCTTTTGAGGCTTCCCCAAAGACAGCTGAGTAGTTGTTGGAATTTTGTCCCATTCTTTTGGACCGAAACGGTGTCAGGCTTGTAGAATGCCTCACTCCCACACGCCTTCTCAGCTCTACTCAGACGCTACTTCGTTATATAGGCATGATGTTGTTTCCTCATGAAGACATTGACATTTTGTGAAGTGCACCTAGCCTGGCAAGCCATCCTATATATGTGAATATATAGTCTGGCCACGACCCAATTGGCGGCTCTCAGTCGTGAGGCGGGATCTACGGTTGTCTTTCAAAATGTCAGCACGCAATTGGATAGCGCTAGGACCAATCAGAGTGACGAACAACATGACGTAATCACGGCGACGGAAAAGCGGGAGGCTTTAATAGCGTCTAACATCAATGATTTCTGTCGTTTTTGTATGGAAAAACACGCGAATATCAGGTGTACTGGGACATTGCACTACTTTGTTTGATAAAAATAAGAAGCCGCTAAGTATATCAGACAGACTTACGCACGTTGGAGTCTAAATAATCCAATGTTGATGACAAAGCCGTTTCAAACAAACGTGTTTTCCGAGTTTCCGCCATGTTGCTTGGGTTCGCGGCCGCAGCGCTGACGTCATCGGCTACTCCCGCTCTGTGATTGGCCCATGATATAGAGCGCTGTGATTGGCCCAACCAAAACTATAGCGAGTTGTGATTGGATAGACACAGCAGTGGTTTGGGCTGCGAGGGTTCCAATGAAGCGTGCCTAGACCAAACTCTGCAAAGCAAGAATTGGTCTAGTTCACTAGGCTAAAGTGCACCTGCATCAAAACACTTCCACAGCAGGATGCCGGCACCCTTATGCTTCACATTTGGGATGTGGTCTCTTAGGGCCGGGCTATACTTGCTTTTTAACCTCGCGTTGGCGCAGGCAGCAGGCTGCGTCTTTGTTCACATACTTGCTGTTGCGCAGCACTGCATGTAGTACTGGAGTGCTCCACTAGGGGGCACACTAAAAATCTCAGACCAGATAGAGAGTTGGGTTTGTGGGTACAACCAAAACAAACATGGCATCAATAAAAGTGATCAGTAACTGGTTAATTGTATATTGCGGTTTTCGGACGCGTCACGTTAAATTTGGGGGACGTGCACAAACGACGCTTCAAATCAACGCAAGTTATGCAAGGCAGCCATTTTAAACGTATACGCGTTTTAAACAGCAAGTATATTCCAGGCCTTAGCCTTCTTCAAAATGTAACAATGATGATTATGACCAAACGGTTTAGTTTTAGTTTCAAAAGCAGGACTGATTCTACCTGTGCCAATCAGAGGCCCCAACTGTTAGGTAGGTGTGAGAGTAACATAACGTCAGCCGGCCAATCAGCCCATAGGTGGGTTGTGTACGCTCCGCTCAGCACGAAACAAAACGCAAGGAAGCAGGGCCGAAAAAAGTGGTGGCTCCACATGGACAACGCCAATGTTAATGAAAGAATACAATGTAAGAACCGCAGCATTTCAAAATACAGAAATAACAGCTTGATGCATAGTTGGCGGAAACAACCGAGCAATAAAGGATTAATTAAAAACCTATAGCAGCAATGGTGAGAGTTGTCCAGAAAATTACCTAAATGACTCAGCTGGAAAGCCATCTAGTCTGGTAGATTTGCTGCTCTTCATGTTGCTGATCACAGAAGCAATCTCAGTCAACAAAACATCCTTTTCCAGATCCTCAGCCAGATCTACAATCACAGAGGGAGTAGTTAGAAAAAAGCTTCAAAATAATCCTCCATAGAGTGAGCTGTAAAATTGACCAGAACATCATTTCATTGTCCAGTATCTGACTACTTGATCGTTAATAATTGCTGGAATGATCTGAGAGGCTGATCTCTGACGCAGCTGATGTGCAAACATGCATTCTGCTCTCTCTCCATGTTCAAAATGTTCACAACATGATTTAGAAATTGTATATTTGGCTCGTCGAGTGGTCAAAATATTAAATTCTGTTTGGAGCGCCATTTGAGACTTAGTCAGAGTCGGTGAGGGAGAGTGACTAAGGTCTTCATCTCCTCCAACAAAGATTTCAGTCGCTCAGCTTTTTTTCGTTTCTTGTTCACACAGTAAGAAATTATTTGACCCCTCAAATAAGCCTTCAAGCACTCACAGATGCTAGAAAGTGGCATTCCTGGGGTTTGGTTGATCTCAATATAAAAATTTTATTTCAATGTTCATAAATTTGACAAATACTTTTATCCAAAAGGATCAAAGAATTTACCCGCCAAGGGTGGTACATCGGTTGCAAGGATAGTAAATTTCATACTATGATCTGAAACAACAATGGTGTCATAGTCACATTCCTTCACCATATGTAAAATTCTAGCATCCGCATAAAATAATGAATTTGGGGGAAAGTTTTATGAACAGAGGAAAAAAATAAGTACTCCCTCGAAGTAGGATTCTGAGAACACCAACACATTAAAAACACAAACGTAACATGAAAAGTGTCACATATGGAACCCTAATCACAAATAACCCCATAATGACCCAGTGTAACCCCCTCCCCTTAACTGGGCAAAGCTATTACAGCCGGTTATGACCTTAATTTTTTCCTCCTTTATTTAACCAGGAATAAGTCTCATTGAGATTTAAAATCTCTTTTGCAAGAGCATCCTGGCCCAGACAAACAGGGTTGCATATCAATTACAGTAATCATTCATGCATACAAAGTAAACAATTAAGTCAGTAAACAATAAACAAAACAAAAATATAAAACAACAAAATTTACAATCAATTAAAACAGCTACAGGGCAGTCTGCCAGCATCTTTACCTTTTAAAAGTCTTTAAAAAAATTCTAGGGAAACCAGCTCCCTCAAGTTTAAATCATTTTGTAAAAGGTTCCAAGCAGAAGGAGCAACAAACTGAAAACCCTTTTTTTCCCTTTTCAGTGTGGACCTTTGGAACACATAGTAAAAACAGGTCAGCAGAACGAAGATAATAAGAGCCAGAAGATTTCTGGGAAATACGCATTTGCAAATAAGAAGGAAGGTGCCCTAATAAACATTTGTAAATAAACAAGTGTAAATGCCGAAGCCTGCGAGACTCCAAGGAGGACCAACCAGCCCGAGCATATAGTACACAGTGATGTGTAAGAGGTCTAAGGCCAGTGACAAACCTCAGAGCACCATGATAGACAGTATCAAGAGCTCTCAGATTCTGAGGTGATGAATACATGTACAGTACATCACCATAATCCAGTATTAGCATGAAAGTAGTAGCAACAAGTCTTCTCCGGGCCTCAGTGGACAGACAAGCCCGAATTCGAAAAAAGAAACCCAATCTGATTCTAAGACGTTTAACAAGCTGACTAATATGGAAAGCAAATGAAAGTGTGTTATCAATCCAGATTCCAAGGTATTTGTATTGATTAACAGACTATTTGTATTCCCTTTAAGGTAGTGATTTTTGGTAAGATTTGGAAATTTGATTTTGTCTTTGAGAACAGCATTAATTTAGTTTTGCCAGAGTTCAGAATGAGTTTTAGATTAAACAGATTATTTTGGAAGGTATCAAAGGCTGACTGTAATTGAGTGATAGCTTGTGCTGGCGAGGTTGCAGAACTATTTATGATATTCTTATTTATATTATTGATATATAAAATGAATAATAGAGGTCCTAAAACTGATCCTTGAGGTACTCCTCTAGTGATGGTGAGTGTCTGTGATGAGAGTCCGATCAGTGAGGTAATTATGAAACCAATTTACTGTTTGATTTGAAAGTCCACATGCAGTGAGTCTATATTCCAATAATGTATGATCAACTGTATCAAAGGCTTTTGCAAGATCTATAAACAGTGCTGCACAATGTTGCTTGCTGTCCAAGGCAGTTATGATGTCATCGACCACTTTTAATGCAGCAGTGGTTGTACTATGTTACTTCCTGAAACCAGTGGTTAATGGCAATTAACCAGTTAACCGGTTAATTTTGTACATCCCTACCTGCAGGCCTACGTTGTTAGCTGGTTTTGTTGGCCGATCTGCATACCTATCCTGGGCCTGATGGCTGAAGCCTGGGCCCGTTAACATGTTAACTCTAGAAAAGAAAGGATCTTTACGTAAATCGCCAGAGCAAATGAAACATGCAACTGAAATCTGACATGGAATAATCTATCAGACCAAGATCATTGTGGAGCAGATGAAACAATGAAATGGGAAGTCTACTAAAAGGAAGAGAGCCACTTCTTCTAGCCAGTCTGGAGGGTGATGGGCAGCTTTGCTGGGAAGATAAGGGATGGACAAAGTCCTTTTTTATAGCGTACAGCCATTGTATTCAGCCCTTTGCTTCTGAAACCTCCGTGGTGCAGTCCTCATATGGTTGGGCAATTGGATGAATTAATCAACCATCGGCAATAGGCCAAGCTCTTTGCCAATTGTTTTTTTAAAGTCAATATATTTTTTATGCCTATGAATGTTTCGCGGATGGGACATTAAAAACTTCCAAGTCAAATCAACGTCTTTTTTCAAACATCATTTCTATATGCATACATATATTCTTCATCAGGGGTATTCAATTCCATGCCTGGAGGGACGGTATCCAGCATGTTTTAGTGGTCTCTCTGCTCCAACACACCTGATTTAGAGTTGAATCACCTGTGCAGCTCATCAGGCTCTGCAGAAGCCTGTTAATCACCTGCTGATTGAAATCTGGTGTGTTCAAACAGAGTTAAAACTAAAACATGCTGGACACCGGCCCTGCAGGACCGGAAATGAATACCCGTGTTCTACATCAGGGGTTCCCAAATTGGGGGTCGGGACCCCCAAGGGGGTCCCCCCAAGATTGCAGGGGGTCCCCACAATTTTGTCTTTGCTGAGGTTGTGAGGGTTAGCAAGATTTTATTTGTAAAAATTACGTTTATAAAATCCCAATAACACCCTACCGTATAATCATAACTACATATAAAAGTTGTAACTCTGTATGAAGTTTGTAAATGATCGCATTTAATGTATGTATGTGTGAAGTAGTTGGGTTTGGGGGTCCTGGCTTGTCTTGGACACGAGGAAGGGGGTCCTCAAAGAAATTGTTTTGGGAACCCCTGTTCTACATCATTAGAAAGCTAGGATCTTGTGATGCCAATGATATAGGGCAATCACAGATACAACCGTAGACGCAGTAAACACTTTTGTTAAACTCAGAAATTCTAAATGATGGCCACCTCATTGTTTGAAGCCTCATATCAGTGACAGAACCAAGTAATCTCAAACAAAAACTCTTTTTAAATCCATAAGGGTCCAATTAAAGTACTCCGATAAAATAGTTAGTGCACAACAAGTCCTGCATTTGCAATCTAACATGATATACCGCAGGAAACATTCAGAATTCCCCTGACGCGTCTTTCATAGCCTCCGTTAGCATCCTCATGTTAGCTTCAAACTTTTGAGTGACATCTTACTGAACCAGTAGGTGAAGGTTTACCCCCTCAGCTGTTGGTCGATAGGTCAGAGGTCAAATCCCCTATTATCGAAAGTATAGCTTGAACCAATTGCGCCACAGTTTATTGTTGACTGAAGCATCAAATAGCTAATGCAAAAATCTCATGTGGAATCTTGTGATCTGCTTTCACAACCTGAGTAAGAACGATTGTGATTAGTAGATCACTTGTACGAAGTGCATGTCAGGCCCACAGAACGTCTAAAGATCATCTGCACGAATATATCACCCATCGTCATTTTTTGGACTGACAAATTCCACTTGGAAAAAATTTACATGTCGCCCAACCTCTCAGACCTTGTAGCCATCATTTCTCCAGGCTGCCACACATACACGCTTCATTAATAACTAAATGGTTCACCTGCAGTGGAAGCAGAAGATGATAGACTCTATGCTCTTGATGCCTGTTGCTGAAGTTGGCTGACACACTAAAACCCACAATGAGAGAAGGGAGGAAGATGTGGGTTTATAGCAACTATCATCTTTGTAATATTCTTAAATATTCAAGTATGGCATATCTATGTTGGATTGAAACTCGATCAACTACAGTCACAATGATTACTTTATAAAAGTAGGTTTATTTAGTTATATTACTCTGATAATGTAATTAAATGGTACTAATTGGTTTCTCAAGATTATAACCTTCCAACGCTGCAGGTCTTAGTTGGGACTGTTGAATGTCGACATTTACGTGTTTGAGCGAAACACTTCAGAACTGAACTGTAAATTTAGTTCAGAGGCAGAAGTCTCAGATTATTATAGAATCCCATTTTATTGATCAGCATCAGTGTTAGGTGTGTGTGTGTGTGTTTGAGCTGTGTGGTTGTTTTTGCTTCGCTGAAGAAAGAACAACATTATTTTGAAGGATTTTCAGGGATTTGGGCTCAGAGGTGACCTTGACCAAGGGAAGAACAGGCTCAGGTGTGTTTAGAGATTTTGTTTGTGAATTTAAAATGAGTGGCGATAGGGTTTTTAGGCTGTAGAAGCCTGATAAGCTAACCCACAGGCCCAATCACAGTTCTGCCATCACCCCTACTGACATAATGATTCAAAACAGCTGTCAAACATCTGCAAGGCAGCATCTCCTGTATGGGTGCTGTGGGCTATGTGCTCTGTCCACTGGTACACAATGATTTATTCTTACTTATTTACACACACACATGTGTGCATTTATGGTTTATGAAACCACTATGACTTGGTGGTGGTTTATGGGGACACACATTTCCTCATAAACAGGTAATCTGTTGAACACAAAAACTATGTCAAAATGTTTTATTTTACCCATGGAAGATAATGCTCACTTAAAAAATAAGAAAAACCTATCAGAACATACATACATTCCACTATGACATTTTGAATGGTTTATGAGACCATGACAACATGGTGGTTTGTATCCCACACACACGAATTCTTTGCATCTGGTGAACACAAAAAGTATGTCAACATGTTCTATTTTACCCATGGAAGAAAAGCCTCACTTCAAAAATAAAATAAAAACTATCAAAAAATACACACAATCATCTATGACATTCTAAGGGCGCTATGAGACCCTGGAGGTCTGCATACCACACACACGACGTGGTTTACGAAACCAATTTTAAATTGGCCATGAAAACCAAAAGAAAGTTTAAGTTGCTGAAATAACTAAATAAAATGATAATAGCAGTTACAAAGTCAGTATTAATCAGCTAACAACATTTAGATTTTACTTTTATAAAAATTTGCAGCACTTTAAAAGTCATGAATTACGAGACCACCAAAAATGGTCTCATAAACCAAATGGTCTCATAATGCGGGTGTGTAACCTGACAAATTGGGCTCGCAAAACATAAATGCACACACACGCACGCACACACACACACACACACACACACACACACACACACACACACACACACACACACACACACACACACACACACACACACACACACATTTCTACCAGCAATGCCTTGCAGAACATGTGGAACCCCTCTCGGGTTTGTATTCACATGTGTGTGTGTGTGTGTGTTCACCTGCCTCTACAAACAAGGACAGCAAACAGAAACAGAGGAAAATGGAGAAGAAAGCAGGGGGGCCTTTGTTTCCTGACCCTGATGAGATTGGGCTGGAATAAACTTTTATGACAAAAACAAACAGCAGGAGATGGGCAGATACACCTCCTGTGTTCTTTTCACCTCTCTCAGTCCCTCCTCTCTCATGTTTTTTTTATTCTCCTCCCTCACTTCCTTCCCTTCTCTGCCCTTGTGCCCCCTCCTTTCCTCTCTTTTGTTTCTCTTCCTCTTTCTGCACACTCACCTCAACAAAAAGACATGTTGTTGCAGGCCAGTTACACACAGATGATGATGTTCCTTCAGGCCTCATGAATGCATTTTAAACCTATGATATCAGAGGTCACCCAATGGCACTATTTACCCCCAACCCTCCCACATTCCCCTCTACCTTCAGTTCCCTCCCTCTTCTTCTGCCTGTTTAACGTTTGTTTGAGTTTCTGTTAGATATTAAATGAACCTCTGTCTCTAAATGCAACGTTAGATGAGCAGAATGGTTGTCCTAATCTGTTTAAGCTCATTATTAATGTCATTAATAACCTTAACCAGAAATTCTTATTTCTAATAAACGTAAAACAGTTTTAAAGCTAAATCAGACACAACTGGATTCAGCATAGAAGGCTAAGGGAATTTGTCTTTACAAAAGACAGTGATGCAAGATGAGAGTAAGTGTGTGAAAACGGGGTGCAAGATCTCATAAATGAATAAGAAAAACAAAACCTTTCCGTGTATAAATTCTGAATGAGCCCTGCCTCTGCATCAAGTTAACGTTTGTCTAGAAGTTATTAACTAAAATAAAGCATAGAGGCTAGAGTGTTCTAGCTTGTCTTTTTCAGGTTTTGCAAACTGAGCTAAAATTGCTTAAAATGATCAGTATAACAAACAGAATGGTTCGTTTTAGAGTAATATTGTATAAAAACTCATTCTGTCACCAAGAAGATTCTGTGATAAACTCAGTAGCTCAGTAGGTTAAATCCTCTTGAAAAATCAGAGATGTGGCCGGACCGAGCTGGACTTTCAGCATTTGTTTTAAACAAGAAAGCTTCTGAAATCAAAGTGCGCATGCACAACTCACTTTCAATAGAAAGCTGTGGGGCTCAACAACTCCGGCCCCAAGCTCAGATCATCCAATCAAAATAAAGGATAAAGCACATGTGACGTTATGTTTATGTTCTGTGAGACAGGTGTGAGCGGGCAGCCATGCTAGCTATCCTGGTTAGCTAACAAGACAAATAAAAATGACAAGGAGCAGTTTGCCACCAGAACAAAAAATAGAGAGTAAACCAGAGGTCTTTAACTAATATTATCAAAGGGAAACATTGGTATGTGTTAAAGTACAGCGACGAGGAGGCAGTCGCGGTCAGACTGGTGTGTGTGGGGGGGGTGTCAGCTGATGGGAAAAATGCACAGCTGGAAAGGTTCCTAGCTAGGGATCATATAAAGCTGTGTTCTTGATCTACATTTATAGAAACTGATATCACTAGTTTGCTGGTTTTTGCTATTTTATGTGGCTCATTGAACACACACACACACGCACGCAAGCACACATACACACACACATGCGCGTGTTGTTAATTTGATGTGCCGCACCTAATTTATCATGCCAGAGATGTCACTGACATCACACTATGAAATTAGCATTCATGCACTCACCCATCTTGGCTTTTACTGCAGAAGGCTGTTGTTGATTTAGCAGTCAGTAGAGAGCAAGGCACATCTCGGCTAATTGAAGCTAACCGTTAGCATTAGCAACTCCACAACATGGTGGAACCCATTCAGACTTGAGTTATTTGTGGAGAATAAACATCAACGTTGTGATTTTTAGCCCAGAAACAAGAGCAGAGGCAAAAGTGTCACTTTGCTGGCGAGATGTTTGCATATTGTTAATATTTGAGTATCCTGCCCCCACCCTCCCACCCCTGACTAGCTTCTATTTCCTAAAACTTTTTTCCACAAAAAACGGCTCACAAGGCATTCATTTATACTGGAGACCACAGCAAATTTATTGAAATAAGTTTGACTTCTTTAAAAGTAATGAATAATTCTTTGCATTTGTCACTTTGGAAACACATCTTTAAAATGTGATAGGTCTCGAGGTGAATGTCCTCACAGCTGAGTTCATTTACATCTTTGAGGTAAAAGTGTAACACTATTGGGATTTGGCAATCAGGCGTCACCCCTGTTAAAAGAGGCTGAACTTCCTCATGTTCAAATGCAAAGTTCACTATTCAGAATTAGTGTGGCATAAAAATTCATTGACCTCATACACCCTTTGCGACCTTTGGTGACCTCTTCATATTTTACCATTGCCTGTAATCTGTTCAGCTTGATTATTAATGTGGGGAGTTTACCTATTGGTCCCTGTGATTTCCAAGATGTGTAAAACATGGACTAAATAACAGAACTAAACATTAGAGATGGAATTTACTGTAAAATCCAGATGCAATCTGACAAATCTGGAATTTTCCCAACAATTCTTGTGTATAGATGTTATAAACGGAAGGCCTGGTCATGTGATTTTCAAATGATCGGAATTAACCTTATAAAACAACAAGTATGACCTTTTAAATTCATCCTGAGGTAGAGATTGTCAAATTTAATGATAATGGCTTAGTTAGAATTTCAACAAGTTCCTCCACATCAGTATTCATTGTTGCATGGACGACAACAAAACAGTAACATCAACATAACATTGGCACCACCGGTACCTCCGACCACCACCAGCAGGTAAGTAGGATGAAGTGTTCAGCAGTGTTTGGCAGCCTTTATTCTGTCAGCATGCTCCAGGGCAGCTGTGGCTACAATATAGATCATCACCATCAGTGTGTGAATGGATGTAGTGTAAAGCGCTTTGGAGTCGTCTGACTCAGAAAGGCGCTATAAAAGTGCAGGTCATCATTTGCAGACACAGGCCCGCTGCATTGATAGTGAACATCAGGGAACAGACATTGAGATAGTAGACCTTTATGAGGTTGAGTTTCCTGCTTGTCACTATAGATGCAGCTCTACATGTCGTACAGAGAAGAGGCTGCTGGCCGTGAGGTGCCTGCCCTGTCGTGGGATTGTGTATCACCCAATAAAGCCACATATTGAGTAATTAAATGATTTAAAATATGAGTGACAGGGCTACTTAATTGTGATTGGGACATCCCTATTTTCATGTTTTCACACTTTGCCATAGCTTTTGCCAAGGAGTTATGTCTTCTGGCTGTTGAAGAGGTCTGCGTGATGTCATCCAGCACATTTATCACTACACATGAGGCCAAACATTGTCCGTTCGGTAACCAGAACAATTAAGTGTCAACAGAAAAGATTGACTTTATGTAGCAGCTGGAAGCTACACGCCAGACTTCTGGTGAAAAGCTAGAAGCTGCAAAACCTCAGGATCTTGAATTATCATCAATGATAGTTTTAAAACAACTTTTAGATATTTTAAGTAAATCTAAATTTTCAATTTTAATTTTATTGTTCATACATAAAGCTCTTTACATTTACTAATGCATTTTTTATCAAATCATATAAGCCAGGTACCTTATTGAAAGATGAATTGATTTATAGATTCACTGGCAGCTATAATCAAGGACTAAATGTTCAATTCAATACATTTTTGTTAATCAGTAGACGTAAATCGATCCTGAGAAGAGACAAACCTTTGCACAGGTGTTCTTGTTCTAATAATTCTGATGGGCGAATCTTTGTTGACATCTTTGGGCGAAAACAAACTATATGTCCTGCTGTCAAGACACGAAGAACACTTTCAACAGTTAGCAGGCAAAATCCCCAAATACAAAAGCACTTTAATGTAACAATAGATAATTTTTTAATCTTTAAGCTAGGTCTTTAACATTGATCTCATTGATTGTTGTGTTAGAAACTTGACCAATTTCATATTTAACACCGCTCTGCAGCCCTCTGCTGACCAAAAACTGCACTTGATAGTTTTGTGGAGCGGGTAGGTGCCACATAGGGGGGGCTCTTTACCTCCTTTACGGCTGTTAGCTGTAATGCTAGCGGTTAGCATTTTCAGTTCGTTGATTGTCAGTAAAAAGCACAAGAAGAAGAAAAAGAAGTTTGCTTTTTCTGTTGAGAGGGTTGCTGTCGATCACTGCCTCAGTGACGCTCTCTCGGTCCGCCAGGCGACGCCTCCTTTAGGCACATTTTTCTAACAGGATGTGTGCGTGACGTAAGTCTCCACCCATGGTGTGACTCACCCTTATGGTCTGAAGATTGTAATAAACTTTCTATGAATGTGTCCAAAACAAAGTACATTATATTTGGAAATAGGAAAATTACGAATCAAGTTATTCTAAAAATAAATGAAGTAGAAATAGAACAAGTACACACATATAAATTCTTAGGAATTATTATCGATGAGAAATTGAGTTGGAAGCCGCATATAAATGATTTACAGTTAAAAATATAAAAAAATATAGGACTTATGAGTAGAATGAGATCTTTTTTAGATATAAAATCCCTTCATGTACTGTATAACTCTCTTATTCTTCCTTACATGAGTTATGGTGTTGAAATATGGGGAAATAATTACAGAGCAAATATTTATCCAATATATTTACTTCAAAAAAAGGCAGTCCGAATCATACATCGTGCTAATTATTATGCACCGACAAATCTTATCTTTATCCAGTTAAAAATTTTAAAATTTCATGATATTGTTGATCTACATACTCTAGCCGTATTATATCAGGCATATCATGTTAATCTTCCACTTTATATTCAAAGGATGTTTGAACACAGAGATGGAGGATATTAGGAACTGGGATTTTTAAAATAAAGAAGACAAGAACTAATAAAAAAAAAAGATGTGTTTCAGTAAGAGGAGTGAGTTTATGGAATAGCCTTAATGACAGTTTAAAAAAATCTTGCTCGTTGAAAATATTCAAAAAACGTTTCAAATATAACTCCTTGAGAAAATACTTAAAACAGCAAAACTAAGTTGTCATGCGTTTATACTTCCAGGTTTATTTTGTTTATTGTGTAGATTTAAGAAGATGTATGTAAATCGCTGTATTGTCAAATGTGTTACTTTTCATGACAGTGTAAACTATTTGTAATGAATTAATGGGTAGGCTTAAATAAGTTTAACTTCAGCCTATACCATTTCAGTAAAAAAAATTTTTTGTATGTAAAGATTTTTTTTTAAATTTATATAAGGAAAGTGGAATTGTGTTTGATTATCGTTAGTATTATATATTTCTTTTCTTTTTTTTTCTTGTTTGTCATATGCGGTGTTATGACTGAATAAATAAATTTCAATCAATCAATCAATCAAGATAGGAAGAAAGAAGCTGTATTGACGACAAAATGGAAGCCCGTATGAGCTCTGGGATGACAAAAAACGGTCCGATTCACCGGTGTCTTGACCACACATCTGCTGGGGAGACATTTATTCCTATTTTCAGTGGATCTTAAAATATGCAAATTTGAATATTTTTAAAAGCATCTTCTTTAAACAGCAAATTCCGATCTCCAAATTACCATTTCTGTCTAAGGTGCTTGAAAAAATTGTGCATGAACAGCTAATTTGCCATCTACTCAGTGTTCCCCAACCCTGGTCCTCAGGGCCCACTGTCCTGCATGTTTTCCATGTTGCCCTTTCAAACACCAGGGTTTCCCTGCTGCCACACACCTGACACAAATGAATGAGTGATTAACAGGCATCTGCAGCACTTGATGTCCTCCTGAGGAGGCAATGCAGATCAGGTGTGCTGAAGCAGACACATGGAAAACATGCAGGACAGTGGGCTCTGCGGACCAGGGTTGGGGAACACTGATCTACATGACCATCAGGTAATGGACATTTTTCAATCAGGGTTTAGGAACCAACATAGCACTGAAACTGCTCATGTGTGCGTGTTTAATGACATCTTTTTGGCCTTAGATTCAGGGTCCCATGTGGTTTTGGTTCTCCTCGATCTATCTGCGGCCTTTGACACAATTGATCACAACATCCTAATCTCCAGACTTCATTCGTGGGCTGGCATCACAGGGTCTGCCCTTGACTGGTTCAGGTCGTACTTTTCCAACAGGACCTTTAGAGTCATGCTGGAAGATTTTTCATCACAATCAGTCTCCCTTCCTTGGGGGGTCCCTCAAGGTTCCATCCTTGAACCATTATTGTTCTCCCTGTATATTCTGCCCTTAGGAGCCCTTTTTAGACAGCATGCAATTTCCTACCATCTATAGGCAGACGATTGTCAAATCTACTTTTCTCTCAAGCCAACTGACTCCTCTAAACCTCTGCTTGATTGTATTCTTAATGTCAAAGTGTGGCTGGCTGAGAACTTTCTCCATCTAAATGACTCCAAAACTGAGGTAATTGTTTTCAGTCCAGATAATGTCAGAGCTACTCCGTCACCTGACCTCCACTCTCTCTCCTTTCATGTGACCTCGACTGTTACCAACCTAGGAGTTAAAGTGGACACGGCCTTAAAGATGGACGCTCAGGTTAACAGCACAGTTAAATCCTGTTTTTACCACCTCAGGCGCATTTCCAAACTTAAGCCTATTCTGAGTAAGCGCCATCTAGAATCCGTGGTCCACGCTTTTATTACATCCGACTACTCTAACTCCTGCCTTTATGGCATTAGCAAAGTGGCTCTGTCCAGACTCCAGCTGGTTCAGAATGCAGCAGCAAGGTTCTTGACTGGAGCTAATAGAAGACACCATATTACACCAATTCTCCAATCCCTTCACTGGTTGCCGGTCCAATTCAGGATTAACTTTAAAATTCTTCTTTTAGTTTTTACGTCCCTGAATGGCCAAGCCCCTTCTTACCTGAGTGAGCTGCTTCACCGCTACCACCCTCCTCGTACCCTGAGGTCTGAGGATCAGTTCCTCCTCACGGTTCTTAAGGCACGCTTGAAGTCCCGCGGTGAGAAGGCCTTCTCCATATGTGCACCGAAACTATGGAACTCTCTGCCCTTCCACGTTAGGCTGGCACCTTCAATCCCAGCTTTTAAATCTCTACTGAAAACGCACTTTTTCTCCCTGGCTTTTAATTCTTAAATTTGGTTTTAGTATCAAGTCTATGGATTTACTTCCATCCTGTTGATGGTTAACTTTTACTTCTGTATATTTTTAGATTTTTAGCCTGTTTGGTTTTTAGTCCTTTCTTTTAAACCTGGTTTTAATATTGAGCCTATTGGTTTTTCTCATTTCCATTTGTATATTTTATGGTTTAATTACCTGTTTGGTGTTGGTTTTCTTTTTAACTGTACTTTCAAATGTTATAATTTAGTTGGTTGTTTTTATTGTGCAGCGCTTTGGTCAGCGGCATGGCTGTGTTGAAAGCGCTTACAAATAAAATGGTATGGTATGGTAAATACTTAGTCACAACTTACCATGAACAAACTGAGCCTCACAAACTCTCAGTTGAAATCCAGGCTTTCTTCAGAGTGTCCAGGTTTAATCTGCTGATCGCCCACAACCACCTCTTTTGTGTTTTGTGGTCCTTTATGGAGGGAATATGAGGAAAGCTTTTTTTAAGCCCCCAACGGGCCGTACAATCAACCACACAGCAAGAGTGAACCATCTGCTTCGCTAAATCCTCCAAACGTGCAAAAAAGTCTAACTATAGTCAAAATACAATGTTTCTGGACACACAATCCTGTGATGCAATGTGAGAAACAAACATTGACATCAGGAAAGATTCACCTTTTCTACAGGTGTCTCCACTCAGGTCTTTGGTGAATGTGACTGAATCTTAACCCCACCTGTAATTCTCAGTATAACTGGTCTGACTCAGGCTTTCCTCCTGTCACGCTGCTTTAACTCAGCGGTTCTGTTGTGATCGGGCTTCCCAGCAGCAAACATAAAGTGATGACATTTCACTTTTATAGAAACCACAGCTGTGGATGATTCCTGCTAAGTGTGTGCCTCATCATGCATGAGATGACATGTAATCAGCCAGTAAGCATGGGTTACATCAACTGTTCTTTTTATGAGTCTGTTATTCTCTATTTGGTTTGTTTAAATCAGTAAAAGTTTATTTTTAACTATAATTTAGCTGATAGTCACTGAAATTCTGCGTTTCCTCCTCGTTTCATGAGCTGCCAATTGGGAATATTCTATTCTAGGAACAGGACTGGATTATCATCGCCCAAATTCTAATTCAGCTGTTCCCCTCAAGGTAAAGCAGAACAAAGGAGCGTGCACTCAGGTCTCAAATAACACTGAATCCAGTCTTTAAGGGCATTTAAACAGCGTTAGTGTCAGCTCCCCCCCCATACACTCCTCCTCCCACCGGTGTGTATCCTGCCAGATGAGCGTGAGGCGGGAAAGGAATGCAGCTCTTCCTCATTTTCTCTGTCTTTCACTCCTGATAGATGCAGCCTCTCTGCCACATCCTGCCCGTCTCTCTTTCTCCTTTCCTTCCTGTGATTTTACCCGTTCGGTCATTCAGCTCTGTGCGCCGTGGCGGATGAAAGAGGCTGGAGAGCCAGTGAGAATCCTGTGATTCGGGAAATAAGCACTTGTGACAGCACCGGCTGCATCGGAGGAAATCTAGAGCCGGTGGAGGTACTCCGACTGTGGGCTTTAACCTGCCAGTTTCACCCAGATGGATTTTTGGCACCTGTGAAGTGAGGAGATGTTACGCATGTGTGGATGGCTAAAACTGCTGCTGGTCACCTTCAGAGACTTCGAGACAAACTGATGTTTGAATTCCTCTGCTTGTCTTGAGAACTGTCAGATGTAGATCTCCGTCTGTGCAGTTTAAGTATGCGTTGTGCTCTCTGATGGTTTAGGACGCAGAAGAAAAATCTCTGCAAAATTGACATCTGCTGTCCCTGATTGCGTCTGAGACACAAGGGAGGATGAGTAGCTGGAGGCAGGACAAAGAGGAGTAACCAGACATGCCAGACTTCACCTGGGGCACTCGTCTCAGACTGTGCTGAGCAGCTGTTGAGGTGAGGCAGGCGGCAATTCCAGGTGTCTTCGTCACGACTCACCTGACAAAATCTCAACCTGTTTTTTGGAGTTCACAAACTATTTCCCCACCTCATCTTGCTCAGTAATATCAGGCTTCAAACCCAGCAACACCTCTCGTTCTGTCCCCATGGAGCCACTGGAAACGCGAGAGAAGCGACGCTGATTTAGGCGCCTCCTAGCAGCCTGAGTTGGATTCCACAGAACTCGAAATAGAAACACCCTCCATCCTTGTGAGCTGTCTTTTATGTGGAACAAGAGAAGCACCATGTGGAACCAGTCTGGGTACTGCAACCACATCCCTCACCCTGGATATCCCTTCTACCACGCTCCCTGCAGGTACGGTAGCACAACTCCAGGACGTGGCTTCACTGGGAATACTTTAAGTTTCTAAACTATAAGCTATTTAGTTCTTGAGTCTCATTTAGGCGCCACTGATGTTCCAGAGAAAATCCTTGGGTGTTTTTATGAGTTTTTTCAGGAATTTTAATAGCAGTCTATTAGCTGAATGGATTTTTGTTTGCTGATGAAGCCGAGGTAATTATTTCTAAAGAGACTTGTTATGAAACTGGTTAGTCTGGAGTGTTTTAAGAAGAGCAGAAACTGGTTTGACCTGTGTAGGATAATAGGAGCTAATGTGGGTTTGTTGGTTAATAGAGGAAGCAGGAGGTGCAGTCTCATGAACAAAGCTCACTCTTTCACCTAAGATCCCCTCTAAGGCAACACGTTTCTATAACCAGCTTTCTTTTTCTCAAACAACAAAGTGATGATTACATCACGTTTCACCCCCCCTACACACACACACACACCTGCAGCCAGAATTACATCATTACATTCATCACTTGGTTTCAGATGTGACCCACTCTAAAATGAGCACCATCCATCCTGATTCCCCGAGGGGAGAGCAGACCTCTTCCCACACCGTCGTTTCTGCTGGATTCTGTAATAGCCTCTAACCTCTAAAAGCTCAGCACCCAGAATTCTGATCCACCATTACTACTTACTTATAAAAGCTGGTGGGCTTGAGCCTAATGACAGTCAGAAAAATAACCAACTCTTTTAGCAGTATTAATGTGCCAGTATGAAAGTGTTTGATTGAACCGTGGATGTGATTTTGGTGTGAGTGGATGGATCCAGGGGCCAGAGGGATGTAACTGATGAGCGAGTCATACTTGAGACCACCAGGCAGGTCAGTGACCTGTGGGTTATTTTAGAGATGAACTACACAGGAATGCAGGAAAAAGCCCCCCAGCTCTAGCTCATACGAACCGCTGCTGTTCGCTCTGACTCACTCTGAATGCTCCACCTGTAGACTAATCACCTCGCGGACGCCACTGGGATTTGACATTTTGCAGAATAAAAGCGTTAGATAAAGGATAAACAACCCGAACACCCTGGAGGGGACGCGCTGAGCTTTATTTATAATTATTTACTGGTTATTTTCAGCTAAAAGTCATTTTGATCCTTCCCAACTTCTAGTTTTGAATTTAAATGATCTCCATGCATTTTTAATTCTCCACAGGATTCAACGTTTAAACAGCCTTTTCCAGGAACACCAGGCTCTACGTAACTTATTAACATGATCACCTAAAGCAACATTTACTTTTCCTCTTCTGTTACTCTGTAAGGGAGCAGTGTTTTGGCCACGTGAACTGAAAATGAGTCATTAATATTCTCCTTTTGTCAAACCAATGAAATGATAGAGCGCCAGCATCTTTTTAAAAACCTTTCCTGTTTTTCACACCTCTGGTTTAATAATTGTCACTTAACTCCAGACTCATTGTAGAATAATAAAACTGAGGAAATGTTCACTGATCCCTTGCTAGACTGCTCTAGTTAATGATTTCCTCACCTGTCAACAAGCACCTCCCTCATTCCCTTGCTTAATCTAACGTGTTTACTTTCAAATAATAAGGTGTTCAGTCGCTGTTGGAGAAAGCCTGCAGCCAGACTTTGTGTTGTTTGGTCAGCTAATCCATCATGAGTCGGTCAACCATGGAGGCCTGAGGTGAGCTGGAGAGCTTAATGAGGACCTGTGTGTGTGTGTGTGTGTGTCTCAGAGTGTTGATGGTATTTGTGTTTTATGTGTACTCGTCTTTGATGGGAGGAGTCGATGGGCTGGAGGTTTAGAAAAGATCAGGAATTTAACAGAGTGATGTTGTGTCAGAGCTAAGTGAGTTTGATGGTATTTGTCAGGAGAATGCGTTCTGCTGAGCTCACAGAGGATATTTATTGGAAATGAGTTAGATGAAATACTAGACAGGGTGTGACATGGACAAAGGTCATGACACAGATTCTCAATTACAGCTCCGTGTGTGTCGGCATACCAAGAAGTGAGAGCTTCACTCTCGTCTGCTTATAAGGACTTTAACGTGTGTGTGTGTGTGTGTGTGTGTGTGTGTTAGCAGCTTCACAGCGACTCAGAGATGTAAATGGATTTGGGCTGGTGGCCCAGCAGGAGGTAAACAGAGCAGGTTGAAAGCTTTCACCTCAGTCCCACACACTGACAGACTCACTCACACAATTCCATTTATGACTTTCTGCATGCTAGCTGATTCTGTTTTTACTTCAAACCTTAAACTCTTTCTACTATTAAGATGATAAAGCTTGTGTGATTGTCTTCAGGTCTCTGAATGAATGATGTGCATCAGAGATGAAACTCAGCAGGACAACGGTTTAACACAGCTGTGCTATCGCTGTTGAAAAGTACATTTGCATGAACTGAATTCTTGTTATTGAACCAAGAGAAGTTTCCTTTGTTCATTTAGAAGAGATTGATGTATAGAGAATATGAAATGGTATAAAAGGTGTGCAAAAAAAATAAAGAAATGCTCCTAATAGCTAATAAGGTATTAAGTATTACATTCTTTGAGGGAATGCATATTGCATGTCACCTTCAATGAAAGGTGTTAAGGAGGTTCTTCATTCATAGTTTGAATACATTTGCAGTGGTGTATAGTAGGAATGAATGCATGTAAGTCATACTCGGGGGTATAAAAGCTCCGGGGTGCTTGTTTCAGCACAGAGAATTCAGTTAAAGGAGAAAGTAGCTTCAGACGAAAGGATTTGGAGTTTTACTTCCTGATATTTGGACATCTCTCCTCTGATTGGCTAACAGCAACACAATCCTACCACTGACTCAGTTTGCTCTGCAACGTCGATGTTTTATCTCCACAAATATCACAAGCCTGGAGGAGTTCTGCTGTGTGGTGGAGTTGCTAATGCTAATGGCTAGCTTCTGCTAGTCGAGACGTTCTCTGTTTCCTGGACGCTAAACCAACCTTTCACCGAGTTTCACCGTCTATTTTCTATCAGAAGCTAATGCAGGAGATAGGTGCAGGAGACTATTTTCATGTTCAGCCTGCATGAAAAATTCAGAGTGACAGATCATTTTCAAATATAATAAGCAAAAATTGGTTTCTCAGTGAAGGACCTCTTTGGAAAGGATGGAGTTGTGGCAATATTAACATTATTCACAATATTAGAAGATCTTGTGTCATTCTTTAGCACTCATATGTTTAGGACGACTCATCTGCAACACCAGATTTTAGTTTAAAACTGTAAAACTGACTTAGAGACATGTTTTGGGTTGGCTAAGGTCAGTTAGCTCTAGCTGATTGACTCCAAATGTTAAATCAGTTGTAGGTGTTCGTCCAAAGATGACTCTCTGATTATAAATACTACAGACAAACATTCTTAAGCAGACTTCATTACCCCCCACTGAAAGTTAAAAGGCAGGTGACAATGACAACGTGTGAAACCAAATCTGAAAATGAGCCAGTTTGAAGTAGTACAGCTGCTACACACAACTGAAGGTGGTTGAGCAACAAAGATCACAATGTTATTGGTAAGAAATAAAGTAAAATTGTAGCCTGAAGTAGTTTAAATGTTGGTGCAGTTCATTCAGCTGCTGACGAGTTCTTATGTTTCATTTTCAGTCTGAACAAAGTGAATACAAGACAGTTGCAGACAGTGAAACAGCTCTGCTTCTGTTTCCAGACAGGAAGTCTCAGATGCTTCGATTAAATCTAAACTTGATTAAACGTGTTTATACATCCCAGAATAAGCTGAGTCTGGAGTGTGTGCTGTGTAGAGAAGGATGCTGCTGAGTGATCTTCCTGTCGGGAGAACGTCCAGGAGGATCTGTCCTCTCCTCCAGAGGCCGACGCGCTGCTCTGACTGGATGTTTGATGTAAAAGACACTTTGACAGGTTGAATTCAGGACCAGTCTCTGTCAGCGAGGACACCCTTGTGTCAGGACGTGTCGGGCTGTCACAGCAGCTGTCTCGGATTGGGCGGCGCTAAAGAGGGAGCTGTCACTGCTCATGGTGCCTGGGATGAACTTTCTATATTTTTGTGGCAGTGATGGTGTGGTTAAAGAAATGTGGGTTTACTGGTTATGCTAAGTATCCCACAACAGAGGTGGAAATCATAGGAAGGCAGTCTTGATCTTACATCACAAAGAAAACATATTGTTTCTTATGAGTTTATTGATGAACATCTAAATACTAGTAATACTACTAATTAAAATTTTTCTTCAAAACTTGGATTTTCACCACATTTATCAAGAAAAAAGTAATTTTACTTTGCTGCAGTGTAATGATAAATAATCATTAAAGTGGTCCTAGAATTTAAAGCCCCCCGTGTGTGAAATCCATAGAAATCATGGTAAAAAATGCGACTCTTTAGCGCCATGCAGTTCAGAGCAAGTATTGCAGCTACGGTGGCCCACTCAAAAAGGCAACAACGTCCAGCATTCACTCCAGGTCTGTTCTTTATAAATAGCACAAGTTTGATAGTATCATCTAGCCTAACCCACACAAAGCATATAACTACTCGAGCAATTAAAAAAGCATTTTTAATTATGACGGTTATGTCCACCTACCAGTCCTGAAGGAAGCAAGCATAGCTGTCACCTATTCACACACGGAGGATGGGTGGCATCAGCCGGAGTTGTCTCAAAACAACAGAAGCCTGAATCTGCAGTCAGCCTGATTCTGCAGTCTCCGGGTCTGCAGCTGGGGGGTCCGGTGTCACGTGGATCTCGGGGAAGATCGATGCTGTAAACAAAGCATAATAAAGGGCCGCTAGAGGGGCTATAACAGCTATTTTCTAATCTGCTTTGCCTTACGCCCTGAATCACACATATGTTGAACTTCAATTTAAATGAAAAGAAATGTGAGTTTCGACTGTCTGTCACGCACTTTGAGATATGTTAGCTTGTAGAAATTTGTAAATAAAATGATTACAAATCAGAAGTCGCATATATGTCGTCACCACAGAATCTCTTCTCCCCAGCGTAGCTGCTACTTACCACATGACCAGATTTATAATGGTTTTCTCCACGTTTAATGCTTCTTGTCATCCTGGAAGAAGGATTCAAAGCTCGCTAAACTAATCTTCTCCTCTTCTTCGTGTCTGGTTTGATTACATCAATTTGGTGATGCAAACATTTGTAGTCCGCTACGTCTTTTCACACAAAACATAAAATAACTTTTGCCGCCATTTGTAAATAAGTGCTTTCTTGGCATTAAAATGCGTCTTTAAAATCCGTGGACATCATATGTGAAATCCATGGTACATAACAAACGGGATTAGAAAATAGCTTTTATAGCCTCATTGACTTGCATTCATCTTTTCTTATTTCCAGGGACCCATGGTCCAGAAGTAGATGGGCATGACTTAGGCTCCCTGTAGACTGATGGCTAGTCTGTTGGCCCAGCTCGTGGGCCACTGTGAGCCCCAACATTGTTTTATAAGCTTTTCAGAGACTCATGAACTGTTTCCTATCCATATATCCATATATTTGTTTGCCATCATGGCCCATTATAGCAGGTGTGATGTTCCAGCTTACAATCTAATTTCACATTCATTAAAAGGGCCTTGTATCAAAATGCATCCCTATAATAATTGTTATAGTTCTAACCAGCATTTTACCATCTGCCCAGTAATGTTTGATATGACATCTTATGACTTTATGTAGTTTTGGGACATTTCTAAGGGTTGTCATTATTTCTTAATTCACATTCATCAAAAGAGGAAACACCAGCCCATACATGCATTCCTTGGATGGATGTGTAGGATTCTGCAACCAGGCCGCTTCGCTCTCCATCTGTTTGCCTCTGACTGCCACTGAGCTTGCCAATCTATGGAGTGTCACATTACGCCCCAGCTGGCCCGGTCCATGTGGGCAGCAGAACTCTAATCCCTGCCTAATCTGAGACAGCTTTGTGTGCCATCAATGAATCCACTGTACATGCATGAGGAGGCAGCAAAGTACTTGTAGGTTGCATGGTGTATTTGTCTATTTAATAAGAGTATAAAAACATTCATGTCCTGTTTTTGCTAAATAAAGAGTTTGTGAGATGGTGTGTGAGGCCACGTGAGCTTGAAAAATAGAAAAATATTTGAACTTTTTAATGGGTGGTGATTTTTTTTGCTGCTTCTGCTGTGAAGTATGTTCAGTTCACATCAAAGTAGTTCAATTCAGAGCTAATAAAGATCTTAAACATTCAAGGTTCTCTGCAATTTTGATGCTTCTGAAATCTGAGTAAATTGCAAATGTTTAGAGAAATCTTTACTTAGAATAGGAGCGTTATATGCGTGACTGTGTGGGGCATGCTCGGCATGCTAGCAAGGCATACATTACAGAAACACCCAAAAGTAGGACAAACAGGACATCCCCAACAGATTTCCTTTGCATGTATTGCTCTTCCCATTTTGGCAACTTGAGACAAGAAGAAAGCCTGTCTTCTACAGTCTCTATGGACGTGGTGGGTGGGGGTGTGTGGGCTGCAGCTGACTCTCCTGAGTGTTTCTGAGTACACTAGATATCTTTGTTCACCTCCTGATGGACCGAAATAACCTTTTTATACCTGTGTTTTGCCACAAAGTTTCAGTGTTTTAATATTTCAGCAGCTTTTGTTCCTAAAATAGATTCTGGCTTTTGTATGGAGAAAGTTTAAAACAAGGAGCACATGTGCAAATATAGAAAAAGTTTTATTTTTAGTGCAGGAAGTTTTGCTCTAGGAAACGTTTTTAGTGTATCAGGCTCCATGGATGTAAATAAAGGGATGTGATTTATTAAAATATGCTACTTTATGTGCTTTATTAAAATATTAATGCTTTCCTTCTTTTACAGTCAAATGCTTTGTAATTGTACATTTTTTTCAAACCATTTTATATATTTTATATTTATATATATATTTACAGGCATATTGTGATGAAGTTCATTATTTTCTGTAATGTACTGATAAACATTAGACTTTCATATATTTTAGATTCATTACACACAACTGAAGTAGTTCAAGCCGTTTATTGGTTTTAATATTGATGATTGTGGCATACAGCTCATGAAAACCCAAAATTCCTATTTCAAACAATTAGCATATTCCAACCGACCAATAAAAGAAAAGTGTTTTTAATACAAAAAAGGTCAACCTTCAAATAATTATGTTCAGTTATGCACTCAATACTTGGTCGGGAATCCTTTTGCAGAAATGACTGCTTCAATGCGGCGTGGCATGGAGGCAATCAGCCTGTGGCACTGCTGAGGTGTTATGGAGGCCCAGGATGCTTCGATAGCGGCCTTAAGCTCATCCAGAGTGTTGGGTCTTGCGTCTCTCAACTTTCTCTTCACAATATCCCACAGATTCTCTATGGGGTTCAGGTCAGGTTGAGTTGGCAGGCCAATTGAGCACAGTAGTACCATGGTCAGTAAAGCATTTACCAGTGGTTTTGGCACTGTGAGCAGGTGCCAGGTCGTGCTGAAATATGAAGTCTTCATCTACATAAAGCTTTTCAGCAGATGGAAGCATGAAGTGCTCCAAAATCTCCTGATAGCTAGCTGCATTGACCCTGCCCTTGATAAAACACAGTGGACCAACACCAGCAGCTGACATGGCACCCCAGACCATCACTGACTGTGGGTACTTGACACTGGACTTCAGGCATTTTGGCATTTCCCTCTGCCCAGTCTTCCTCCAGACTCTGGCACCTTGATTTCCGAATGACATGCAAAATTTGCTTTCATCCGAAACAAGTACTTTGGACCACTGAGCAACAGGCCAGTGCTGCTTCACTGTAGCCCAGGTCAGGCGCTTCTACCGCTGTTTCTGGTTCAAAAGTGGCATGACCTGGGGAATGCGGCACCTGTAGCCCATTTCCTGCACACGCCTGTACACGGTGGCTCTGGATGTTTTCACTCCGAACTCAGTCCACTGCTTCCGCAGGTCCCCCAATGTCTGGAATCGGTCCTTCTCCACAATCTTCCTCAGGGTCCGGTCACCTCTTCTCGTTGTGCAGCGTTTTCTGCCACACTTTTTCCTTCCCACAGACTTCCCACTGAGGTGCCTTGATACAGCACTCTGGGAACAGCCTATTCGTTCAGAAATGTCTTTCTGTGTCTTACCCTCTTGCTTGAGGGTGTCAATGATGGTCTTCTGGACAGCAGTCAGGTCGGCAGTCTTACCCATGATTGCAGTTTTGAGTAATGAACCAGGCTGGGAGTTTTTAAAAGCCTCAGGAATCTTTTTCAGGTGTTTAGAGTTAATTAGTTGATTCAGATGATTAGGTTAATAGCTCGTTTAGAGAAACTTTTCATGATATGCTAATTTTTTGAGATAGGAATTTTGGGTTTTCATGAGCTGTATGCCAAAATCATCAATATTAAAACAATAAACGGCTTGAACTACTTCAGTTGTGTGTAATGAATCTAAAATATATGAAAGTCTAATGTTTATCAGTACATTACAGAAAATAATGAACTTCATCACAATATGCTAATTTTTTGAGAAGGACCTGTGTATGTGTATATATATATATATATATATATATATGTATATATACTGGCTTTATTATTTACTCAGCTAAAATTTGCTACGGTTAGTATTCTGTAGGAGAGTTATTTAAAAACTACGCTTAGCTTGTGATTATGCAACAGATGCAGTTTCCCAGATGTAAGGGTGGGCCATGATGATACCAGTGCATTATTCTTGCATGGGAAAAATGAAGCCACGATACCTTGATGTGATGATGCAAACACATCCATTATGCTAATGTGGGTCATGAAGCTCAGAGTTATTCCAGATGTAAAGGCAAACATGGCTGGAATCTCACAGGATTCACTATATAAGGAGCATCTTTAAGTCAAGTCCACCTGTCTGGTTTCTGTGAACTTTATTTGAACTTTAGACATAAACAAACACCGTCCATCACATTCTGTCTCTGGCTCATACGTCATCTCTCCTTGTCGTCAGTACTTCTTAGACATCAACTACAAAACACATTAACACTTAATTTTGCACATAAACATGTATTCTGTTCTTCAAAAAAGCAATGATTAAAATATTTTAAAGACCTTGCAAAACCACAGCACTTTGTTGTAGTTGTGAAAGTAAAATGTGACTTGTTGAAATATTATTCATTCACTGGATAATTATGCATTTTTAGGTTAAAATAGTGGAATGGCATGGTTAGAATGGAAATGTGAAATTCAGAGAAATAAATACTGAAAAAACAGCATTTGGGAAAAACTAAAACAGATTTCACTGAACCCTGTTATTGCTGAATAATTAATGAATGAATATCAACCAAATGTTTTTGTACTTTGTTATATTGTCAGTTTTATTTGTTATCGTCAGCATATTCTTACATTTCATGTTTGGTCCATATCACCCACCCCTATTGCAAAGATATTCTGTAAGATTAAAACCTTTTAAAGTGTTGATTGAAAGCTGGCATTAGAGAGGTGCTCTGTGTGTGTTTCAAGGGTGAGTTATTAAAATGAAGAAAGACACAGCACCTAAACAGTGTAAAGAAATAGAGAAAGGAGATGTGACACTGCACACAGGGTCTCTGTGGGCTGCAAACTATGAGCGACAGGTGATCGGCTCTGAAAAGGGTTGATCAGGGGTTGATCAGAATTTGCAGATCACATGTTTTTTCCATAAAGATCAGCGGCCGAAGCTACACTTTAGAACGCCTCTGCACATTTTCCATGATTGCGCAGTAACGCTCCTCTTCCAGCTTCATTGGCTGCCGTTTAACTTCAGGGTTAATTTCAAGATCCTGGTTCTGGTTTTTAGGGCCTTATAAGGCTTTCACATCTGGGTCAGCCTGGCCCAGCCCTGGTAGGTTAATTGTCTTCATGAAGCCGACCCAACACACCCACTACCGACTGATTGGCCGGCTGAAGTTCATGCCTACTTATAGAGGGAGGCTCTGGTTGGCGGGCAGAATCAGCCAGCGGCGGCTTCCCGCATGCATGATTCATTATCAGTCTGGATACAGTGGGGAAAACATCTTCTCTGACAGCTGATCAGTCCTGCCATTCCAGCCGTGGCAGACTCCTGTGAGGAGCACACGGCAGTCTCAGTGAGACAGTAGGAAGCAGTGTGCTTCATATCAGAGTCTCCAAAAGCAACACTGCTCACGGCCGCTTTTGTTTACTAACTCAAGGAGGACTTTTCAGCAAGTCTTTTGCCCCGCCCACGTGCTCAGAGACATCTGCATTCCTGAGAAGGCTGTGAACAAAACCTGGCCACGCAGGGGTGGGCTGACATTACAAAGACCGGACCGGGCCAGGCCAGGTGTGAAAATGCCATTACATGGACAAGCACCATCATACAATGGTGATCTTCTCAGTCCCTACACCCCCAGCAGGTCCCTGAGGTCCAGTGATCAAAGCCTACTGGTTGTGCAGCGCACCAGGCTAAAGACCCAAACCCAGACTCTGGAACTCTCTCCCCCTGAGCCTGAGATCAGTGGACTCAGTGGTCTCCTTTAAAAAGCAGCTGGTGTGACCTATATCGTTTTTTTCTTCTTTCTTCTTCTTCACTTCCGGTGAATTCTTCTTTGTTGGTATTCGGCCAGGTCTTCTTCCAGTCGGTGCACTTGGCATCAAAACTTTGAATCGGAATTAAAAAATTTCAACGATTCCAGGAAAAATGGGCAATTAATCCCGGTTCCAGTTGATGCTCGAGGCCAAACTCTATTCAGCAGTGCCTGAAATGGCATAAGTTTACCTGATGCATTCATAAGCCACCCAAATCAACCCCCCCGTCACCACACATAATCCAAGTAGTATTAAACACGTTTAAACTGGTGCTACATCACTATAATCACTGCATGTCTCCAGACTGTAACCTTTTTTAAGTGTTTGGTATTCATTATCACTCAGTGCAGGTTTAACTTGTTGCTTCTAAGTGTTGCTAGGTCATTATCTCTGTGGCAATCCAGCCGTCCCCAGTCCCCACTGAGTTGGAGGTTAATGTCAAATATGCAAAGACCAAGAGGAAGCTTGTCATATTATCAGAGTCTGAGCATGCAGCTTGCTGTATATTTGATTTAGTCTCACCCAGCAATGTTTTAATCACAGAGATTAAACATGCTTCATTGCCTAAATTAAACGTGGGAGCCAGAAGTTTGACTCAGTCACACTGAAGCATGGGGATCCTGCTGTGGATCATCAAGAGGTAATTTGGTGTCATTTGCTTTGCAATTAGAGACATTGCTTTTTATCTGAATCATTGAGTTGCTATTGGCCCCAAGCAAGAAACACTTGTTTGTGTATAAAAGATGTTACATCAAAACAACTTAAAATATCAGGCGTATCTTTCTGGTAGTGATCAGTAAAAAATCAGGAAGGAAATAATGCTGAGATATTTACCATCTGGAGCGTGGGTCTGCAATCTTTATGACTACAAGAGACTTAAATAAATATTTTACTTAGAGTTTGTTTTTTAGTGTAGTAGTAATAGTATCAGAACATCCTCTGTTCTGTAACCAGATCCCAGCCTAGTGTGGAACCAGCGTTTGTCCTGTCTGAGCTACTGACATCACTTATCGTTGTGTCAACATGTGTTCCCCCTGTACACCTGTTTAGGTCTGTCAGGATTTTCTAATCCTAGAGTTTCATTGTCCATTTTCTCTCAGAAGCTAATGCAGAAGATAGGTGTAGGAGACTATTTTCATGTTCAGCCTGCATGAAGCCTGCGTTGTGTCGCATCTTCATTCATCCACCTATCGTCTTCTGCTCAGTCCGTGGAGTCGCTTCTCAGCTTAAGCGCTTCTAACCATTGAAGCTGGTGCTCAAAGAGGGGTGGCAACCCATTAATGATGGAAATGCCATCCAACTGAAGCGAATCGAGCAGAGTTGTGCTGCGTTGGTGCTAATAGAATTGTGGCTTAAGATGGGCCTTCCTGAATCCTGTGAAGTGTTTTGAATGTTAATGCAGATCAGACTTTCTGCCCGTTAGAGTGCCAGGCTATCATTCTCCCTGCGGACTTCATCCTTTGTCTTTCAAATCAATTTAATCTTTATCTACTGAATGTCTCAGCCTAGAGAAGTTTAGGGACTTATCTAAAACCAGAGATATCCTCACATTGGCATTGCCGTAGCAACAAAGTGTCCCAAGGCATTTCCTCAAGGACTTGGGGTTGGAGGGTTTGTGTCTGCCTTGTGGCATCACCATTAGCAACAGAGGTAGGCGCCGCTCCGTCTGCTGTGCCTGATTGGTAGAGACGGAGATGTCCATTACACTCACTACCATTCCTTTACCACTCGCTCATAAAATGTGACCACAATCAAGACAGAATGGCTCACTGGGGATCAAGACTGTCAGTCCTGTGACTTGATGGAGCAGAGCCTCTTTATAACCCGTCCATCCTGAGAGGCAGCCTTTACGATGCTGCAATCTAGAGAGGTGGTGAAGCTGAAAAGTGCAGCAGCAGTTTGTCTAAAATAATCTGTAGTTTCTGAGTAACTGGGTTTGTATCTGCAGGATGCTTATGAGATTAGGGGATCTATAAATAGCCCTCTACATGTTCTTGTGAGGGACATTAAGGTTGATTCTTACAGAATCAATGGAAATATGATCATATCAAAGTGAAGGGTAACAGCGGGGTCTCACTGGAACAAGAGATTTCATTAATGGGGCTTCAGATGTTTTACAGTGTAAAACTGGGTCATTTTAGGACTTTTTTATTTTGATATAATTTGTTTTAAAATTCAGTTTTAGGAACGTGCAGCAAATATTTACCAAAAAGCTTTCTTATTATGCAGTCATACCTCATATATCATTATGTCCACCAAGTGCTGCTGCTGTTTCTTAACCCTCACCACATTTAGCTGCTGCTTCTGATATTTACTCTAGTAAATAAACAGAATTCCAGGTTAATAATTGTGATAAAGGCTTGAGAGCTGATCTGTCCCACAGATTTAAACAAAAACAGACATCTTTTTATGAGCTCTATTGCTATGAGCTGTGTTTTGTGGCACTGTGTGAGGTTTACTACAATCTTTGTTTTATGTGACACTTTTTTCTTCTGCCCTCCTTCTTGATGTTGACCTGTATACTCACCCAGCCACTGTCGAGGACGAGCCAGAAGACGAGATGCCTGATTATTATGCTAATGATGCTACCGTTGACTCATTGTGTTTTCTATATGCTTTCCCTCTTTTATAATCTTCACCAATTATTCATAGTTTAAAAAACGATTAGAAGATGTTTGATCCCCCCCAGCTTCCCTAAACTCCTCCCCTCTTATCAGCAGCTTTTAGTGTGCTCACTTTTTATTCACTCATATTCTAACCCCCCACCCGCAAATCACTGAGATTTATTCCACTGCCGTTTCTGTTCATGCTAATGCAAAAATATTTTCATTATTTCTTCAATAAGACATTTAATAGGCACCCTGCTCTTCAGCCTGGTGAAGAGCAGCTGTAATTACAGTCAGTCAGGCGTTCAGGCGGGGGGGACAGAACGTCACAGATAATGTGAATGTGGACAAGTGCTGAACAAAGAGTGATCTGATTCACGCTCATCTATCAGGAAACGCTCCTGCAAGTGGTCTGGGTAATTACAAAAGATTTACACTCAAAGTAAGATAAATGCTGAATTCAGTCAGCGTGAGTAGGGACATAATTGTTTTACATATATTTTTTATTCACTGTGCAGCTTTTCATTCTTTATTCTTCTTGTGAAACCACTTTGCTGCTGTTAAACCAACATTTCCCCTCTGAGGGACAGTAACGAATTTCTCTATTCCAGGGGTCTCTAACCTCTGAGAGCTACGTTTTCAGTTAAAAAAGAGCTACACATTCTTAGTAACATTCATTTATATAACCAGTTTCTAAAAAGAGCAAGTAAAAAAGTCCTTGTCCCTCCATATAAGCTAGCAGCTGACTCAGCACAGCCTCCTCCAGAACCAAAGCCAACTTTGAAGCCAGTCTAAAGTTCACTCTCATAGCTGGACTCAACTCAGTTTCTTTAACAATGGTTGAATGGCAGCATGTGTAAAATATTATGGGACTACACCGGACCTCAAACTATTTATGATTCTAGGAATAAAAGAACCATCAAGCAAGCAGACTAAAGGGTGAACCAGTTGTTTTTAAACTGAAGACCATCTCTTCCAACTCCGGTAGACACAGCTGGAAAATCCTTAAACACAGCTGGTTCTGGTACCAGAGCAGAGGGGTCATTAAGGATCTAGCCCTAGTGTCCAGTTTGTCCAGATAAAAGTGAAGTAAGTGAGGACAGGTGTCAACAGATACATCAGGGGATCAGGATCACATACATCCAGAGCAGAGTCAGGAGCGTTGGACAGAATATGAGGGTTCTTAGAATTTTCCCCAATAATGTGTAAGACTTAGAAAAACTGATGTCCAATGAGGAAAAGTAATGAGTTCATTTTGATTTTATTCATTTTCTATCTGCATTTCAGGATGTTGGCATTTATTAATCTGATCTGATCATTCAGCAGCTGGGTGAAAAGTGTTAAGATTTGTGTTGGCTTTATTCTAAGAAGTCAAAAGTTTCATATCACCCTAAATGAAACATAAATGTCTGCTCTACATTCTTGCGTCCAATGGTTGTTCTCTCTAAATGTCAGCCTGTTCCTAGGCGCTCGATAAAAAATTCTGAATTTTACCAGTTGATGTGAGTCATCCTTTGGGAACCATAAATGTCTGTAAATATCAATGTATGCAACATTTGCAGAAGTTTTTCTGTCTGGAACAAAGTGGTTAGCTTTCACCCCCCCCCCCCCCCCCCCCCTCTAAAGTGGAATAAAGCATAGACGTGTCCACAGGAATTAGCTGCCACTACAGCTGGGATGAAAGATAGACCACTAATTTACTGGAGAGGATGATGAAGACTACATCTGTTCAACGATACAGAGAAAGGATGATGATTAAATGCAGTTTATGAAGTGAATCAGTTGTTATAGATGCAGACTTAAGTGACAATAAATTTGAGTCAGACAAAAACAGATGTCTGGAACCTGAGAGCTGTAATAATAAAGGAACAAAATGGCAAACAGGGCAGCGCTGATGCACCAATATTTTAGTCAGCAGACGTGCTTTACTTCACTGACCATGTGCTGAATATTAAATTGGCTTGTTAACATTTTTCATTTAAAATAGATGCTGTGAGTGGGTTTATTACTTAGCGAACTGAAAGGGTTTTTATTATAAATGCTGCAGTTTGACAGCATCTAGTCACAGTTTGTGTCTAAATGTCTCTGAGCGTTTCTATGCTTAGATTTGTGCTTTACATTTTTATTACTGATGAGTTTAATTAAAAATAAAAATGCTCAGGAAATGTGTAGCAATGCACCCATGAAACAGTGTAGGTTTACCAGAAGCTGTGTTCATGTAGCCTGGCTAGCCATCCTATAAATGTAAATCAAGTCAAGTCAAGTCAAACTTTATTTATATAGCACCTTTAAATGGCAACATCGTTGCCCCAAAGTGCTGCACAACAATAATAGAAATAAAAACGAATAAAAATCAATTTAAAAGCCAACAGAGCCTTATAAAATATTAAGACCAAAGGCAAATAAGAAAAAAATTATGTAGCAAAGTTAAAAAATAAAAACAGATAAAAATGATATCACAGATAAAAAGATAAAAACAGACAAAGGGAAACCTGCAGTCGCTTAATTACATCTAAAATGCCAGTGCATACAAGTGTGTTTTCAGACGTACTTTAAAAGAGGCCAGCGTAAATATATAAGATGGTCATGACCCATGGACAGCTCAGTCGTGGGGCCAAATTTATGGTTGTTTTTCAAATTGTCTGCATGCAATTGGACAGCTCTAGGACGAATCAGCCATACACTGTAGGGCTGGGCAATATCTCAATATTTTTAAAATAACGCTATAATTTCAAAACACAAAAACAAGAAACAAGATAACTCCGTAACATTTATATATACAACCAGTGAATTTCTAGAGTTAGCAGGCGCAGCTACTGCTAGCTGCTAGCTTGCTCCTTCTCTAAGCGATCGAGGATCCTCGCCTTGATGCCTTGGTCCCGCCCTGGTTGCCTAGGAGATACGTCATCAGGAACCGTCGAGGCGTGTTCCAATGTTCATGTGCTACCGAGGCGTCTGTCCTCCATTTGTCTGCCGTTCAGCTAACTGACCAAGGATACATGCGAGGTGCCTTGTTACCTTCTCTTGGTCAAAAATTTCCCAGAATACAGGGCAATATTTTCAAACAGATGTGATCAGGAGCTGGCAGCAGCTACTTCGGGGGCACATTTAAATGTAAGTCAGCTAATTGTAGCTATCAGGCTTATATGTAAAATGTTTATTTTTTGATCCAAAGCAGTTATCTATGGTAGGTTATGTGACCGGGCGGTCCCGTATTTCATCCAACACAGACTGAACCAAGGCAGAGGTAGCATAAACCAGAGTCTCTTTATTGCTGTTTATATTAAAAACAATCTTTATTTCACAATCATTAAAATCAGTGCATCCTTTAATCACAATAAAAACCCTCCTAAACTCAATTGAGCAGCAGTGGCAAACAACTGAGATAAAAACAACAACACATGAAATACCCAAACCACATAGGAAACATAAAAGAATGTGTAATCAGGCCTTAGCTTACCTAGTCAGTCAGAAAACCAAAACTCACACACAGAGGCTCGGAGTACTGCCCACATTAACAGCAGGTGACTGCAGCAAACCTCCTCAAACCTGACAAAGTAAACCAATCACGTGTAAATCATCAAACCTATAAACACTAAAACACCATGAAAAATAAAAGATCCCCAGCAATTACTCACATACAGCAGTTTCCCCGACAACTCCCTCTCTCACCAACACCCTGATGTGCACACCTTTTTATAATCAGGTACTCAGGGAGTGGGTGAGCTGGACAGCTGTGCTGCATTCAGAAACACTCTCCACTGTTGGACTTTCCACCACCCCAGACTGCACTTAATTCACCTGGTTACATCCGCCCCCCCCAACGGAATTGGTGTCCCACCGATGGAAAACAAAACCCTATAACCATGGCCGAAACGGCGACGTGGCCAACCTACCAACTACTCGAGAGACAGCAGCCCCCCTGCCCCTACTACCCAGGGCGGAGACAGGTAGATGATGTGGGTTAGAGTGCTTCCCCGCTGTGGCCCGCGTCGTTCGTCTTGGGGCAACTCCCACCCCATGGGGCTCCGTGGCACCCAGAGCCCCCGAACTAGAGGGCAACACCGGAACAGGCGGTCCGGGGCTCAAGGGAAGGGCTCTAGCCTCGCCCTCATCAATCAGCCAAACCCCAGACTCATTCTCATCCTCGCTGAAGCCCTCCTCCGCTGCAGGCGCCGGTAGCCGCAACCCCTGACCATCGTCCGGCCGAGGCAAAGCAGGCTTCAAAGCTGTACGGTGCACTTGCCACACCCGGCCCGAACCATCCAGTGGGGAAACGGAGTAGACCACACCTCCCGGGGCCGGGGCCTTCACAACCTGATGGATAACAGGACCCCAGGCGTCCTGCATCTTCCTCCGCCCCGAACCCCTGTCCCGGAGGTAGACTCTTTGGCCTTCCACCAATGGCTCACACAGGGCTCCATCATCATGTCTCTCCTTACGCTGCTTTGCAGCCTGGCCCATACGGTGGCGAGCAGCATCCATGGCCACCTGCAGACGCCTTTGATGCTCCTGCATCCACTCGCAAACAGGTCCGGTTCCCGGATCAGGAAGAATGCCCAGGAGGAAGTCCACCATCAAGCACGGGTCCTGTCCAAACATCAACTTGTGGGGCGACTCACCCGTGGACTGATGAGGAGTGGTGTTATAACTGAACACCAGCTGTGGGAGGTGAATGGGCCAGTTCTGCTTCTCTCCTGGGGCAAGGGTCCGAAGCAGGTTGTGCAACGTCCGGTTAAACCTCTCACATTGACCATTACCTTGGGGGTGATAAGGAGTGGTACGGCTCCGCTGGACCCCATACAGTGCACACAGCTGCTGGACCAAGGCACTCTCGAAACTTCTCCCTTGGTCTGAGTGTATCCGGGCGGGCACGCCGAATCGATAAAACCACTCATTCACCAGCGTCTTTGCCACGGTATCTGCCTTCTGGTTCCGGGTAGGCACAGCCTGAGTGAATTTGGAGAATACGTCCGTCATGATCAGCACAACTTCTCTCCCATCTCGGGCTGGTTCCAGCAATGTAAAATCAATGGCCAGCAGCTGGTTAGGCCTTGATGCAAGCAGATGGCCCAACGGCGCACGGATCCTTGGGTGGGTGTCCTTGGCCAACACACAGCGTTCACAGTTACGACACCAGTCCTTAATGTCTCGATCCATCCCTGGCCAATAACAACGCTGCCGCACCACCTCTGTAGTCCGCTGAGCCCCCTGGTGGCCATGGTTCTGGTGCAGTCCCTGCAACACCTCAGCCTGCAGACACTCTGGCAACACCAGCTGAAGGACCTCTTCTCCACCATCCGGCCGTAGCAGCCGCCGATACATCAGTCCCTCCTGCTGCACCAAGCGGTCCCACTGCTTTAACAATCCTCTCGCTCGGGGGCTTAACTCCTCCTTTTCAGCCCGACTCGGCACCCTCCGCTGAAACCAGAAGGGCAGGAATGCACTGAGGGACGGGTCAGACTCCTGTAGCTTCCTCAAGTCATCCGGACTTCTGGATGGGAAAGCGATGATGGCGGACTGGGTAGACCCCCACTGGGGACGGGCAGTCCCTGCAACTGTCGCAGGCACCTGGATCCCTGGTAAGTAATGCTCCAGCTCCTTGGAACCCACGTCTCTAATGGGGCTGTGTTGCCTAGAGAGGGCATCAGCGTTCTGATTGGTCCGCCCTGGCCGATATCTCACACTGAAGTCGAAGGCGGACAGCTCCGCGATCCAACGCTGCTCTGTGGCTCCCAGCTTGGCAGTCTCCAAATGGCACAGCGGATTATTGTCAGTCCAGACAACACAACGGTGGCCCCATAGGTACTCCTTGAACTTGTCAACCATGGCCCACTTCATTGCGGCCATCTCAAGCTTCATGGAACTGTAATTCCTCTCTGCTGGATGTAGGCTGCGGCTACCATAAGCCACAGGTCTCACCTTTCCGTCCCGCTCCTGTGAGAGCACCGCACCCAATCCACCGTGACTGGCATCCACTTCTAAAATAAAAGGCAAAGAGAAATCAGCAAAAGCGAGGGTGGGGGCACGTACAAGACGGGCCTTCAGCTCCATAAAGCTCTCCTCACACTCCGTCGACCAGGCCTCACTCAACAGAGTCCCTTTCCCCTTCCTGTTGTTGGGGCCAGTCAGCTCCGCAATCAGCTGGTGAAGAGGGGCAGCCAGCTGGGCAAACCCTTCCACAAATCGTCTGTAATAGCTGGCAAAACCAACAAAGGACCGCAGCTCCAGGACGGTGGTCGGGCGAGGCCAGTTGGACACTGCAGAGACTTTGTCTGGATCCGTTGAAACCCCTCCTTCGGAGAGGCGATGTCCCAAGTATGACACTTCCTGTTTAAAGAAATCACATTTTTCCAACTTAACTTTGAGTCCCTCCTGCTGCAGGCGTCTCAACACAACCTCCAACCGTTCCAAGTGCTCATCCACTGTAGAAGAAAAGACAATAATATCATCCAGGTAGAGCAACAGTGACTGACCATGCTGTGCGCCCAGCATTCGCTCCATGAGTCTCTGAAAAGTTCCTGGCGCATTACATAATCCAAAGGGCATTCGATTAAACTCAAATAATCCAAAGGGGGTGCAAAAAGCAGTCTTTGGTTTGTCACCTTCAGTCACTGGCACCTGGTGGTATCCACAGGCCAAGTCCATGGTGGTAAACCACCGAGCTCCTGATAGAGAGTCCAGGGACTCCTCGATCCGGGGCAGAGGAAAGGCATCCTTCCTAGTCTTCTTATTGAGCTGCCTATAGTCCACACACAGCCGCAGGCTGCCATCCTTTTTTCTGACAGTGACAATAGGGGAAGCATAGGGGCTGCTGCTCTCTCGAATAACCTGAGCGTCCAACAGTTGATTTATATGCGCTTTAACGGACTCATACTCTGAAGGGGGAATACGTCTATAACGCTGACGCACCGGTACGTCATCAACCAAAGGAATATCATGGGAGATGAGTCCCGTACAACCCAAGTCACCTTCAAATGCAGAAAACACAGGCATATACTTAAATAACAATGTCCTGACCTTTTCCTGCTCCCTGTCTGGCAACATAGAAAGGTCTAGTCTCGATATGCTCTCCCGGACTGAACCCTCCCCTGCGGTATGAGACCGCACCGTGGCAACAATAGATTCACGTTCACTAGGGACCTCCTGTAGCCCTGGCGGAAGGCTGACGACTGTGACCGGGGACACAACCCCCACGGGACTACGTGATTTCAAAGTCAGTGAATATGTACCCACGTTAGTCACCGGTACATAAGCAGTCCCTCTAACAAGGCTAATCAAAGTGGGTGACACCAACAGCCCAGGCGGCAGACCAAACCCATACCCCAAAGGCTCCAAAAGGGCGGCCCCAGTAGAGCCAACTACATGGGAACAGGTAGCAGCTACAACCTTGGTAGTTCCTGCCGGGATAACAACCGCATTTCGGCCTCGAACCTTTGCTACAGCCGTACGGGCCGAGCACTCCTGCGCCCTGACCTGCGGGCATAACTGAAGCGCAGCTAACCAGGACGGAGGGATTCCCAACCCAGGGGTGAGTTCACTCCACTCCGGACCGTACTGCTGCTGCAGCTGCTCATAATACTCTTTTATAACATTCATGCCAATAATCCCTGGCACCGAAGAGGTACCCACCCGACCAGGAAGGTCTCTAACAACCAAGACCCCCCGGCTAGGGATAATGTGCTCTCCCACTACAATGTCCAGTTCCAGGTAACCCAGATAGGGGATAGTTAAGCCGTTAGCAGCCCTCAATTCAAGCCAACCACATGACTTTAATTTGTCTGGAAAGTTCTGCCTGAAAAAGGACTCTGAAATGGTTGAAACCATTGACCCGGTATCTAAAACAGCCTGCACAGAAACCTCCCCCATCTGAACTACAACCTGGGGACACTGGGCTATTAAGCACTCCACATCACCTGCCAATGAGGCCGATGAGCCTGACCCCGCCCCACCTAAAGTCTGGCTCACGACAATAGGGGGCGCTAGTTTTCCATCGGCTGAGGGCGGATGGAGTGTACTGCCTGCGAACCATGAGCAGGAGATGAGTTAGCACGGAACCGAGCATTACACCACCTAGCAATATGACCCGGCTGATGACAGCGATGACAAATAACCCCACTGGTACCTGATGGCGGCGACTGCATCGCTGCTAGGGCCAGAGTAATTTGTGCTAATTGCTCTTGGTTTTTCTGGACCAATGTGGTTAAAGCCGCTAATTGGGATGCAGTCTCCGTGGGACAAAGGGTCTGTGCTGCCCTATTGGCCCCTTGTGTAGCACACACCGAAGGCACCTGAATATTGGCATTACACTCCACCACCCCTCCTTCACGTTCCCACCTAATGGCCTCTGACCGAACATCCAATAAAGTATAGGCCGGATTTTCCCGAACCACACGCTTAAGCTCTCGGCGCAGGTTAGGGTTATTTACATTTTCAATAAACTGATCCCGTAACACAACAGGAGAATTAGTCATTCTGTAAGGAGCATTAGCAACCACCTTGTCCATTAAGCAAAACAATGCATGCGAAAATTCCTGCAGAGATTCCCCCTCCAGCTGTTTCCGGGAGAAAAAGTCTTCCTGTAACAGAATATACGGTTTCTGACACCCATACAGTTCCCTTAGGATTTTAAACACAGTCTCAGGGTTCTCACGTTCATCAACAGTTCTGTACTTTATCTCATCCCGAGCTTCACCCTCCAGATGATCCAGGACAAATCCAGGCTGGTCAGCTTGTCCAACGTGCCGGGCACGCATACTAGCCCGAACCTCCTCCACCCACTCATCAACCCCAATACCGTAATTTCCTCGGAACATGGGGCACTTCCGTTCTCGGGGCAGGTAGATGAACCGGTCCGTAGTTGCTGCGCTCTCGCCGCCTCTCTGGCTAGGTCCCGCTGGAGTAGCATCTTGCCCCTGCTTCAGCTGGTCCCGCTCCACCTCCAACACACGGATCCGTTCCCGCAGCTGTTGCAATTCCTCCGCCATGGCTCGTCAGGAGGAGGTCCAACACCACTGGTCACAGCCTGGGTCCCACACTACACCAACCGCTGCTCAATTGAGTTCTAACCTTCACCAGAAAACTCTCAAGCCACACACTGCCTGGTTCACCTGTGTCAGATCCTGCCAACAACGCCAATTGTGACCGGGCGGTCCCGTATTTCATCCAACACAGACTGAACCAAGGCAGAGGTAGCATAAACCAGAGTCTCTTTATTGCTGTTTATATTAAAAACAATCTTTATTTCACAATCATTAAAATCAGTGCATCCTTTAATCACAATAAAAACCCTCCTAAACTCAATTGAGCAGCAGTGGCAAACAACTGAGATAAAAACAACAACACATGAAATACCCAAACCACATAGGAAACATAAAAGAATGTGTAATCAGGCCTTAGCTTACCTAGTCAGTCAGAAAACCAAAACTCACACACAGAGGCTCGGAGTACTGCCCACATTAACAGCAGGTGACTGCAGCAAACCTCCTCAAACCTGACAAAGTAAACCAATCACGTGTAAATCATCAAACCTATAAACACTAAAACACCATGAAAAATAAAAGATCCCCAGCAATTACTCACATACAGCAGTTTCCCCGACAACTCCCTCTCTCACCAACACCCTGATGTGCACACCTTTTTATAATCAGGTACTCAGGGAGTGGGTGAGCTGGACAGCTGTGCTGCATTCAGAAACACTCTCCACTGTTGGACTTTCCACCACCCCAGACTGCACTTAATTCACCTGGTTACAGTTAGTTGCTTAGTAGTTGCAGCTTTGGTGGCTAGCAGGTACTAACTCACTTACACATTTGATTTAACCAAAAAGTAAAAGCCTTGATGTCTATATTGAAAATTAACGCTACTATTCTACTATGATGGGCGGTGTATAAACAGAGCAAAAGGCGGGCTCTAGGCAGCCGTGGTCACGTGAGGTAAGTCAGTTCCATTTAACTGTTTTCTTTGACCAAGGGAGGACAGTGTCCTCGTAAGCAAGGTGCCTTGCCTACCAAGGCATTGCCTTGGTGGATAGGAAGCATTTAGAGGCTATTATTTCTGCAGAAGAAGGATCTACTAAATATTGAGTTCATTTCTTTTTTGTGGTGCCCAAATTTATGCACCTGCCTAATTTTGTTTAAACAATTATTGCACACTTTCTGTAAATCCTATAAACTTTGTTTCACTTCTCAAATATCCCTGTGTGTGTCTCCTATATGATGTATTTAACTGAAAATTTTTATCGTAACAGCCAACGATTTATACAGGAAAATCATGAAGGTTAACAAGGCTGCCCAAACCTTTGCACCCCAGTGTAGATACGTTATTAAAGACTCAAGGTCCAGTTTACATTAAAACAGTTACAATTACAGTATAAAATGGTATCATGTAAAACACATAAAGACATAACCTACTTGTGTGTTAACAGACAGCTGTATCAGTGTGTCTAAAGCTAAGACTGATAGAGATGGTCACTAAGGTTAATGGTTGACAAGAATCAATACATTTTTATTCATTTAATCTGATGATGAATTCATGTATACAGTTTCTCAAGACAACTTGAAGGGAATTAAATTGTAAATACTTTAGAGGAGGAAACATATTAAGATATATATTGTATATCTGAATTCAGCTAAAAGATATTGAGATATAAGTTTTGGCCCATATCGCACAGCCCTAATACACTTTTGATGAAGAAGAAGCAAATACGTCCTTTTTTCTAATAAAAGACTCAAGTACAGCTATCTGCTAAAAGTCTAAATCGTCCAAAATTGATGCCAAAGCTATCTCAAGTGAGCACCGTTCCTGAGCTGACTCCATCTTTGTTGTTTTTTCCATCACAGTTCTGGTGCTGAGCGCTGCCCAACAAACAGAGCGCTGTGATTGGCAAGACACAAAACTTTTGAAAGTATTTTGGACCATTCTTCTTTACAAAAGATCTCTAGTTCATTCAAGTTTGATGGCTTCCGAGCATGGACAACTCTCTTTAACTCAATGGTAAACCTGCTGAGGATACAATGGAGCATGACTAGAGCGACCTGCAGAGCAAAATCTTTTGCTACTGCTACGGTTTGTCTAGATTTCTAGGCTAGTTTTGAAGAATAGTAGAATAGGGCCCTCAAGGACCAGGACTGATTTATGTGGGTGGGTTGTGGGAATCGGGCTGCTGCTGATTGTGTTGAGGGTGCATGTGAGCATCTTGGGCATTCAGAAATATCAGGAAAGACTAACATGGCAATGTTAAAAGTAACTTCACACTGGAGGAGGTTTCTCTATGCCATGATCCATGATTTTAATGGGTCACATAGCAGGGTCTTATTGCTTTATCCTGACAATCTATGCTGCAGTATTTACTGTGTGTGACTAAAAGGTGTCATTCTGCAATATAAATGACATAACATCACAACACATCATTGTTCCCTTGTGTGTACATTTATTTATTAGATGACAGATTATTAATAGAATCACCCTTCACTGTAAATCATAGAAAATAAACAAAAAAATGCTGCTGCCTGGAAGCTGCAGTAAGATAAAAGTGCTATTTGTATTTGTTCCTTTATTGTCATAAATTCTGTTATCACAACAGATTTTGGATTAAAATTCATAGGTTTTATAGGCCACATCTACTGCTGGTGGTTTTTTAAATGTTTTTTCATGTTTTCAATGAAAGAAGAAATATCTGTTTGAATAAAGTACCAGTTGAGCTCAGCGTCTAGTGCAGGGGTGCCCAATTCTGGTCCTGGAGGGCCGGTATCCAGCACGTTTTAGTTGTTCCTCTACTTGATTCACTGGTGGAGTCACCTGTTCAGCAGCTCATCAGGCTCTGCAGAAGCCTGGTAATCACCTGCTGATTTAAACCAGGTGTGTTGCAACAGAGTTAAAACTAAAACATGCTGGATACCGGCTCTCCAGGACCAGGATTGGGTACCCCTGGTCTAGTGGTCTATTTTGTAGAACCACATACATTTCCCTTCACACCAACAGATTCTTGAACCAGTCTCAGTCTGTGGTGTCTGTGGTTAGCCTTCTTGCCAAAGCTCCATTTCTGTTTGTTTATTGTTTTCTACAGACTTTGTTTCTCTTCTTTAATGGTCACACGACCCTGTACAAGACTAAACCAATTTGCTATGACACAACAAAACACAGTAAAGAAGTATGAACTCATCCTTATGTCATACTGGGCTTGGGCTCTGGTCTGTTCATGCCAATAATATCAGACTGATGTGTGTGTCAGCCTGAGTTACTACGAGCACCGTGTTGTTAGTCTGCCAGCACTGAGCAGCTGCCTTGGCTCTGTCCGTCCTTCCTCGCCCCCTCTGAGCTGCTGGAGAAGCTCTTTATTTTACTGGGTCACTGTGAAACCAGAGATGAGGAAACCACCGGGCAGCACAAAACATAATGATATAATGAGCAGAATCATGCTTTGTGTATCGTGTGTGGGGTCCATAAGGTCACACACTAGCTTCTAGCAGTTGGTTTCTTCCTGTGGATACATGATGGTGTGACAAAGACAACCTGGTGCATAGAAGATGACACTGATAGAAAGGTTCTAAAGCCTGCTAATGGTGGTCCTCTTTGTGTTTCTGTCGGACCGAGTTGGTAGGAAAACTCCAGGTCAGTACTTTTCTTGTAAAAAATCACTGAAAGCCATTTCTAATACAGAAATAAGCATAATTCTTCATTAGACAGCTGCAGCATTAGTTGTGGCAGTCGTTAAAAAAAGTGACACACAAAAATACAGGAAGTGTAAAATGCTGCCCTGAGAAGTAGGAGATGTTTACCCATGCGGATAAAAATGGATCCATGTTCTGTAGCTTAGATCACACACTAAACAGACATTTTCTGTTTCTGTGTTATGGTTACGAATGAAATATATGACTCATTTGTTCATTCGTTTATTTGATAGTTCAAATTATTATAAACCTGCTAATCACCAGATTGGTCTAGCCACACTCCATATTTTTATTATGTAATGTTATTTTGTGGGCTGGGATCAAATGATAAACTTGTGTTTATGTGGAGCCTCTCCAAACCTATGAATGGTCACCATGGCGATGTTGATCTTTTATTTAGGGTGCAGTTTGGAAATAAACTTTATTACAGTCATATTTGATGTCAGAGCCACGCCATTAAGATCCACCCCACAGATAAGACTGGTCTCACGTCTCAGCCTGACCAGCTCTTTGTGGACTATGGTGCACCTTCATTAAGTCCATCAAGGGAGCATTTCCCAGTCTGAGTGGGAGTAAGAGATGGAGTGAAGGGGATAGTGTGAGAGAGATGAAGTGAGAGAAAATCAAGTAAAAGAGGCTGTTTGTTTTTGTTTGCGATGTGTGGGTGGGTGGCCGTAGAAACCTGAAGCTTGAGGCTGAACTCAGTGTGTCACTACTGTACGCCGCGCTCGCTGGCCAAGGAGGGAATCTATAGGCAGCCTCAGCCTGCTGAGAATTTAGGTGGGTGACTGTGTGTGTGTGTGTGTGAGTGTGTGGTCAGATTGTGTTTCATCTTTTTACCTCTCAGCCAGTTATAGGACCATGCTGGCGCTCCCTTCTCCCTGTTACAGATAGGAAGAGTGTGCAGCATTCACTCATGTTCTCATACACAGAGGGGCAGTCCTGAAGCCAAAGCTTTGACCTCAAATAGGTAAAGTAAAAAAAGGAAAAGCAACCTAAGATTTCAGCTTTTTCTGTGTGGTTTTTGATTGTGCTGATGAAGCTTCCTGCATATTCTCTTAGTTCTGCAGAGCCAGCGGTAGAAAAAGGTGGTGGTGGGCTCTTATGTTACTGCAGCACCACACAGCTGCTGGCAAAAATACCCCGTCTTTACTGCCAGCTACCGAGCGAGCCAAGCAAAGTGTCAGCAGCAGCCGCTTGGACTGTTTTAGTTTGCATGTTCATTGTTGCTCATTGAGCTGTGTGGTTTGAGTGATGAGATGCTGAACAGGGCTTTGTAACGGGTTCTTCAGTTTGTCACAGTGATTTCAGCCCAGTCTGGTGGTGCTGAAGTGGAAACACTCTAATTTCACTCATGTGCAGAAAAGTACAATCGACAAATGAAGGTTTAGCAAGATGTAGAATAAATAATGCTGTTGCTACAGTGAAAATATATTATTATACTGTATCCAATACAAGTGTAGTCTGAGATTTAAAAAGAGCTACTAAAGCACACAAATACTTTACCTATGTTAAAGCAGATTTTGTTTTTTTTCTCAAATGCACCATCTAGAGGCAGAAAAAGACACTGCACCTTAAGCTCGTCTCCCTATTTCTGTGATTACGGCTAGAACCAATGGCTCTCGTTTGTGAACATGCACCTATAGCCCAGCAACGTAGTTAAAACACATTGTGTTATGTTGTTTATTCACACACACACACACGCACGCACACACACACACACACACACACACACACACACACACACACACACACACACACACACACACACACACACACACACACACACACACACACACACACACACACACACACACACACACACACATGCATACGACATATTGACCAACCTGCTTCCTCTCTTAACGCTGCTATAGCAAATCCGCAAACAAGCTAGGTTTTGACCAGAAACACAGTCACAGGACACTCACCCCTCCCCTCAGGTATCTTCCCTGAGACGCTTCTGCCAGAACCAGAAACCCGCGATACCGGACGAAACGAGATAGTGCTAAACACCAGTTGCCGTTTTCTGGGTCCAAACATCTTTTGTTGTCAGTGACGTCAAATGGTGTTTTTCTTTTTGGGACTCTGGTAGTTTGTCCTAAAGTTGAAGTGGCACCACTGGCCCCTACTACCACCACCAGCAGGCAAGGAGAGTGAATTGTATTGCCCAAAGACACAACGACTGACACAGATGGAGCTAGGTTTCGAACCAGCAACTCACCAGTTACAGGGCAAACTCCTAACCCCTGAGTCACAATCACCCCATCCCTCATTTGGGCTGCAAGCTTTCTTTATTAGTTTAATTATCTGTGGTTCTTGTTAAAAGTAAGTTATCCCTTCCAAAATGAAGTAGTATCCTCATTAAGCAGGCTTTTAGGTCTGCACTCTAATGAGCAGCTAGTTAAACCTGTTAAGGTGCTACAGACTGTTCCACTTCCTCTCATTCGCCAGTAAAGATGCAGAGGGGTGTAACAGTTTCCCGTTGTGAACCTTCCTCTAGCGAGACATCAGATGGTTTTAGCTCTGCACAAATCAGATTTCATAAAGCCAATTCTCTCAGCATGACTATAAGAAAAGACATTCAGGTGATGTAGTGGGATGCCAGGGTCTTACATGGTCTCCTAACACCTCCTGTCTGGTGACAGAGCACAGCCTCACCTGATGTTTCTCAGGAAAGCGGTCCACTCAGCTGCTTTTAATCAACTTGTACTGCTGTGTGATTGAAGGTGTTGTCACCTACAGTGAGGGACATCAGATGCTCAACCACGGAATGGACAAACTATAGCTGATTCATGACAAATGCTAGCTATCGTTAAAGACAGAACACACTGCCACCATCAGCTCTTTGATTATCTATAATTTAGATTCGGGGAGTCCAAATGGCTGCCTGTGAGACATTTGTGGACAGATTTTGTAGGCCTTACCACAGCGAATCAGGAATGGTAGACATTTCTTCCACTAGTACAGGCTATCGATGAATATTGATACTTTGAGATTTTATTTTTATTTTCATTTTTACAAAATACATGTATACAGATACATTTAAATACTTTCATTGTGAAGTATTTGTCTTTTTGTTGTTTTTAATGAAACTTACTGAGAACTGGGAGCGCAAACTCACTGAAAAAGGCAGACCTGTGAGCAGCTTTCACAAAACTTGAATAAATGCAGCAAACATAACTGAAGAAAGAGTGACCCAGATTCTGTTCTTGTTGCTGATAATGGACACATTAATTTTACAGATGAAAAAAGTAACAATTGATCCATCAGATGAAGGGAATCTGATGCATTTCTTTTATTAAAGGTACAATAAGTATCTATTCAGTGAAATAATCACAAAATAGTCTAATGTCTGAATCTTGTTAGATGGAAGGTTACATTGACACTGATTTCTTTTTTAGCCGGCTGGGGTGTTGTCAGTTTTTCTCCTTTTAAAAAGGCAGAAGAGGGACGTAGTCTTTGTTTACATTTAGTCCTGCCTTCATACTTCCTTGTTCCAGAGCCAATCACGTTTGAGCCTGCACAGTTGCCAAATCTGCTCTGGCAAACACATCTGCTCTGGCATTTGTAATTCAACACCGGCCTGCAAAGAACAGCATCTTTGTGGAAAGAATGCTAACCAGTAAAAGGAGCGACCCAGAAGTTATTTCTCTCTAAAAAATCTCAAGCTACTTTTTCAATTCCCAACAACTCAAAATTACAGTGAAGTGTATTTATCTACTTACCAACTTTCTGTGTATGACTCATCGTCTAGAATCTTCTGGTGCTGATCCGTAACTGGCTACGGTCGCTCAGAGCAGACTCGTTTGTTTTGATACACGTGTCGTTCTTACTTCATGCACCTTTAAACAAACGGTATATTTTATTGTTGAGCAGGTCAAGAATAGAATCACAATAAAATAGTTTCAAATGTTTTATTAATAACACAGGTTTGTAACTCACATCTACAAATGTCTTACACACATTTTCTCTTTATCATAGGTGACATTGCAGACCAGTCTAGACCAGCGGCATCTTTTGTGCTCCTGTTAGTCGTTGAGTAATCTGAGAGTCGATGCCAGCTCACGCTGCAGAATGTCAAACCAACCCTGATGATGTTTTAACCTGTGTTGGTGCTTTAGCCAAACCAGGAAGCTGCTTGCAGCTGTGATATTGTGCCACTCGATTGTGAGATATTTATTTAATCCTTTGGCCGTGCACAAAAACACACTTTGTGTCTTGGCAGTGCTCAGTGAGTATTCCTGTTTGTGCGAGTGACTCTCTGTGTGGCCTGTGCTTTCAGGTCGATTAAATGAGCGGTGTTAAATCTGCATTCCCTACGTGAAACATTTCCAGTTTTCTGATAACTGATAATTCCCAGACCAGAGAGGGAGGCACAAACATTTAAATCCTTCGGTTTACCTTTTTCTCTGGAATATAACCTCAATATTCTGTGGATTCAAGCAGCACTTCTCGTCCTCTTCACACCTCGTGCACACACACTTTTGTACACTGTTGAACATGTGCGGCGTGCTCCTATTGGAATGACCTTGTTGTGTTTTCCCATACTGCACCGACAGCACTCCCCCTTCCTGCACTTCAAACACATTTCATCTGGAAAATCCCTTTAAATAGAAATGACCTTTGACTGAGCGAACACCCACTCACCACATCATTTTCGAAGCTCTCTGTCAGCTACACATCTGTTATAACAAAGGCAGTGGGTGAGAAATCTAAAGGATGGAAAGATAAATCTGTTATTTATTGGAGTTAAAACCAACAGATCGGCTTTATGGATAAAAACAGGTCACTGACAGATGAGGGGGGTAACTTACTAATCACTGGTGACGCGCTGATTAGTTCAATTAACAGAGAAATGAGTGGAGGTCCTAATGGACCAACAAACCCCTGAACCACAGCAGGTGTGTGTGTATGAGCTGGGTTTAGTTGTGAAAGGGTGTTGTTTGTGAAACCCTGGAGCTTTACCACCCGTCCCTCAGAAATGTCACGTGGACTTTGACAGGGTCAAAGAAGTCAGCTGTCAGCGGTCAGGAAAGTGTCAGTGTGATCCCCTGAAGTCAGGCCTTGGCTTCAGCTGCAGGGGAGCTGCTCCAATCAACTACAAGTTCAAATAAAAAGGAAATAGTTAAACCTCCAGTAATGGATGTTTGGATCAGTGCTTTTTCTCTCTGATGTAATGAGCAGAGGTGGAAAGAGTACTAAAATTTTCTACTTAAGTAAAAGTACAAATACTTTGATGAGTTTTTACTTAAGTACAAGTAAAAGTACTTGCCTAAATTGTAACTCAAGTAAAAATAAAAAGGATCTTAAATAAAATGTACTCAAAGTAAAAGTTACTTAGTTACTTTTGTCAGCGTAAGGATGGTCTCGTCTGTACAGCAAATAATATTTTTAATTTGAAAAATTTGCACTTGAACACCCCGTGGGAGCTACTAGTTCAGTATCAACATCTAAGTTAATTTAGGTCGATCTTATAATAAGCTGGAAGTCTTATTCTAGTTTACATGCAATTAGAAAACCAAAGTCTCAAATGAAGTTCATTCCACTCCGATACAGTAGGTGGCGATATGCGCCCTTTCATGTCGGGCATTGCTCCGGTTAGCTTATAGCAACACAAATAGTAAACAAATGCTGGTATGAGTGAAGCAGACGGAATTGAAACAGGATATGCACAATGGCTGAAGGAATGGACAACAATGCTGCAGCACAGCTGCATATTTGGTACGTAGTGTACTGTTTGATGGTGTTATGCGTGTTACGTTGTGGGGTGACATTATCAGACGAGCGCTACTGCGGTCGCGTCACTTCCGGAACGCGAGCGTCCAGACGGTTCAGTTCAGCGCTTACATGCAGAATGAATTCAGATAACTACTGCATTTTCTGGGTGCTTCAGCCCGATTAGAAGTTCACCTTCAGCCAGACTAATGCGTTTACATGCATTTAAAAAAACCGACGTGTTGTTTTAGGGCAATACTTCGGTTTTCTGATGCGCAAGTGAGCGAGGTGCATTATGGGTAGCCATGTTCTTAGTTATTTTGTTCTATTTTGGGGTCTTTATGTGTTTATTTTGTGGGGGTTGTGTTGTTTTTATTTATTACTTCATTCCCTGTTGTAAATGTGGCATTACTTGTTATGTCATGTTGGCACCATAAGTGAGGAGGTCAGTGAGAGGAATGACACCGCTGTGCCGTGCCGCTGTTCAATGTAAGATGGAGGTTCACATTATAACCTCTGAAAGCAGCGCTTTGTGTCTCACTCTCACTGGCTGTTAGCTAGTTTGTGAGGCTTGAGGTAACTGGCGTTTGTCAGTGTTGTTGCTAAAAAATGTAGCTTTTATATATGTAAACAACTGGTGTCAATGCAAACATGTTGAGTCAAATTAATTTGGTTGAAATGGAAGACATTAGGTTGGTTCAATAACTAAAATACTATTGTATGTGAAGAAATTTATTTGGAACAAAGCAAAGTACTCAGGTTTGGTCAAGTGACGTAATATGGTTTACATCAATATAAAAGAATCAGGTCATATAAAGTGATTCAATTTAGTTTCTGTGAAGTCAAATATTTTGGATGTGAAAATAGGACATCAATTTTTTAAATTTGAGTAAGGTTATTCTTTTTATAGTGTAGTGTTGTGCTAAACTGTGAGAGTGTTTTGCCAAATGATCTTAGAGTTTTGAGAATGTAATTTCTGTTTCATGAAATGAGCCAAACCAATGGAGAAAAACTGTAATAAGTGGAGTAGAGGTAGACTTTTTAAAGGCAGAGTAACAGGTCTTTGAGAGCCACAACTCTAGCTGATTGTTCCAATACTTATTTGCAGCAGTGCAATACAAATAAATTCCTTAAAAATCACACAATGTAATTTTGATTTGATTAATTTCCTGATTTTTAAAAATGCTGTCTCTCACAGTGGGAATGCACCTACAATGTGAATTTCAGACCCCTCCATGATTTCTAAATGGGAGAACTTGCAAAATCCCAGGGTGTTCAAATACTTAGTTCATCGCTACAGACAGACAGACAGACAGACAGACAGACAGACAGACAGACAGACAGACAGATAGATAGACAGACAGACAGACAGACAGATAGATAGATAGATAGATGTTTTATAACAAACCTCCAATCTCAGCTAAGGTTGAATATCCTACTGAATAGCTGAGATGTCAGCATAACGATGAGTCACTCTGTCTGAAGTTTGTGTCTGGATTCAGTTAAAGATCCTTTTTAAAACCTAATCTTTTATGATAATATTTAAGAGGAGGTATGATCTGACTTCATGATGCCCATGAGAGGTAATGAATGTGATGATTCTGACACTCAGACTCAACCAGTCAGGGAACCAGTGCCCCTAAAGAAGCAGGAACAATGAGCTCAGCAAGTCGAGGCTATTAAAATCTTTTGTTGAATCACACTGAACTTATTTGTAGCAGACAGCAGACAGCTTAGCGGAAAAATGAATAAAAACAGTTTAACTTCATCGACCTCAAGGTTTTTTCTTTTTTTGGTTAAATATTAAATTTCCACAACAGAAATAAAGCTATTGAAATTAGTATTCCATCCATCCATCCATCCATCCATCCATCCATCCATCCATCCATCCATCCATCCATCCATCCATCCATCCATCCATTTTCAGCCATCCATCCATCCACTCATATTTTCATCCATCTGTTCGTCTGTTCGTCCGTCCGTCCGTCCATCCATCCATCCATCCATCCATCCATCCATCCATCCATCCATCCATCCATCCATCCATCCATCCATCCATCCATCCATCCATCCATCCATCCATCGATTTTCGGCCATCCATCCATTCATCCATTCACTCATATTTTCATCCATCCATCTGTCCGTCTGTTCGTCCATCCATCCATCCATCCATCCATCCATCCATCCATCCATCCATCCATCCATCCATCCATCCATCCATCCATTCATTTTCATCCGCTTATTCAGGGTCAGGTCGGGGGGTCAGCAGCCTAAGCAGAGAGGCCCAGACTTCCCTCTCCCCAGCCACTAGGGTCAGCTCCTCTGGGGGAATCCTAAGGCGTTCCCTGGCCAGCTGAGAAACATAGTCCCTCCATTGTGTCCTGGGTTTTCCTTTAGGCCTCCTCCCTGTTGGACGTACCTGGAAACCTCATTAGGCAGGTGTCCAGGAGGCATCTTAACTAGATGCCTGAGACACAGTCAAATGCCCTCTACAAATCCTCAAAGCACATGTAGATTGGTTAAGTGAATTCCCATACACCCTCCAGGACCCTGCTAAGGGTATAGAGCTGGTCCAGTGTTCCACAGTCAGGACGGAAGCCACATTGCTCCTGAATTCCTCCCAACCACACCTCTCCAGGTCTCATTGCCATTGCCCATGTGAGCGTTGAAGTCCCCCAGGAGAAGGAGGTAATTACTGGAAGGAGCGCTCTGATTTTGTTGATTACATAGTTTTGTGATTGTTTTGAAGCATTAATTTACATCCCAATCTGATTCATTGCACAGCCCTACATTTTTATTGCATGGAGGACTCACTTTGAGGAACAGGAAATAAAAGTAAAAGTGCATTGATATGAAGCACATTGTGAACAAATCTTTTATTTCCAGCGATAAAGGTCACTGCTAAAAGGGTTCTATATAGAGCTTTTAACACTGGTTTCAGCATTTTCCCTTTACACCCAGGGTCATCATTACCAGTGTTTCTCAGAAATGACACATAATGTCTATTTTGAACCTCACTGCCGAATGAAAGCAGTGATAAACTGCCTCTCAGGATACTGTTCCCATTCATAGCCTGTGAGCTATCTGACATGGTGTTATCAGCTTCCCAGGATAAAAGGGCCACATAGCAGCTCACAAACACACCAGTCTTTGTGTGAATGTGAGAGATCAATATCCAAATTCACAGAGAGGATTTGAGGTGACGTTGGCCTCAGCGATGATGGATTTCTCTTTAGAGTTTTATGGAGTGGCCGCGGGAGTTAATGGGTTTAGCGTGTAGCTTTTAATTTTGTAAGATCAATATGAATTCTGAATGCATCCGTTACTTCTGACACTTTTGTGTGAATGAAAGTTCCTGTCATCACATTTTAAACTGTGTACGTGTTGAACTTAGTCTACCTTCTCTTGCATTACATCCACTCGTTATGAGAATCTGTGGGTTTTTTTTAGGGTTTAGAATGATTCACTGAAGCTGTTCACTTTCCAGGTTGGATTAATTACATGTTGTATTAAAAACAAGAATTTCTGGAAAAGTTGGATAAATGTTTGCAACTTTATTGCCTGCACCACGCATCTGGTACAGTTCTGGCTGATATTTCTTCTCTTGGCAGAAATGGTGGATTTATTCTTACATTGATTGGTTAACTTCAAAAAGCAAATGTACCTTCCCAAATTTTTACATACCAGCTGATTGTGAGGTTTTCCTATTTTGACAGTTACTAATAGTTGAGAGTCTATGTGAGTTGGTCCTTCTGGTGAATGAAAACCCCTGAGAATCAGCAGGTGATTAATAAGCTAATAAGTGTGTTGGAGCAGGGAAACAACTAAAACATGCTCGAGGACTAGAGCTGCCCACCCCTGCTCTGGACTCTGGAAAGAACAAGCAAACTGGGATTGGGACTTTTAATCTACTCTGAATCTTACAGCACAGAAGAATGTCTTAAGTTTGATGTTTACATGTTAATGTTGTTTTAAGAGCCGTTCTTTGACTTTCCACTCTGATTTACTAGACTACTGTTCAGAACAACCAGAGTGGTCCAGAAGGGCTTGAAAATAAGAGACATGAGTCTGAGCTGAGCAGAGGATCTGTTGGTAGAGCATTTGCCCGAGATGCTGACCCTCTGACCAGATGTGTCCAGGTCTCAGGATGTGAGCTGTTTATTATCTCACGGAGTGCCTCTCCTGGGGCGTTCTCCTGTCATGTCACAAGGTCTCCTGGGAACCTTGTTCCTCTGTAGGATTAGCTCTTCAGCCACATCAAACGGGAGGCTGTAAGCATGAGTAATACAAGCTGCTACTGAACTAAAAGCAGCGTTACTACAGACTGATTTTGTTAAGAGCCTTAAAGCTACAATCCAGAGTTTTCCCCTTTCAGGAGTTATGTAGAAACAGTGATAGTCTTACCTGTACTGTGATATAATGGAGGCTATAGGTCAATTTCTTTTGCTAAGTCTGTACCCTGTCCTGTAGAGCCCCATGTAATTTGAAACTTTAAAATTTTACACCTATCTCCTGCATTAGCTCGTGATAGAAAATAGATGGTGAAAATCTAAGATTTGAAAATCCTGACAGATCTACGTCACAGTGTGAATTAACATTCATGGACTCACCCATCTTGACTCACGACGGGGAAGGCTGTTGTTGTCTTAACGTACGGGAATCAGCAGAGTACGTCTCAGCTGGTTTAAGCTAGCCGTTAGCATTAGCAAAACCTCCACTCAGCAGAACTCGTCCAGACTTGTGTTATTTGTGAAGATAAAATATCCTCGTTGCAAGTCAGTGGTAGGGTCGTGTTGCTGTTTTCCAATCCGGGGTGAGATGTCCAAATATCAGGAAATAAGAGTCCTAAACCTGCTGTCTGAAGCTCAGCTGTGATGTGGGCAACTTTTAGGTCTGATAAATGGTGCACTGGTATATTTCTTCCCCTGAGAACGACTTACAAGGCATTAATTCCTACTAGAGACCACTGCAAATGTATTGATTAAACAAGTGTTCCATTCCTTTAAAGAAATGGTTTAAGAGCTTGGCGTGCTTTGAGTTGGTGACCACCACACAGCTTCCATCACTGGGAGCTAAAGGAAACTCAAAATGTTGTTTTATGGCAATCTGTTTCATACGATCAATGAATGAAAGTTGAAAGACATGCAGCTGATATGTAAAAAGTGACAAGCCAATGGGTTGACTGCTGACACGCACGCACGCACGCACGCACGCACGCACGCACGCACGCACGCACGCACGCACTGGTTGTTTACCCAGTCGGAGGCTTTTACACTCTGCATGAGGCTTTGAATGACCAACTGAATGAGTCTGTAACTGATGGAGGCCCAGGCGTGACCTGCCCAGCATTTGTGCTGAGGTCACCAGTTTGGTCCTCACAGGCTGAACTGGGTGGGGTGAGTTGGGTCCAGCGGTCAAGCCCATCAGGGTGTAGAGATTGATCCTGGACTCTGAGTCTCAACACTCCTCTGCAGAATGATCAGCCGTGTGTTGTTGTGAACACAGGATGAGTGATGTTATTAGTCTGCGATGCCTTCAGAGAGGCTGATCACTTTCTGTCTTTTCTGTCCACTTCAGCCATAACGACAGGACCACGTCGTTCTGCCATCCTGTAACTGGACAGGTGTCCTCGGACAACATGGACTTCCTCCTGCAGGATCAGTGAGTCCTCACATTCCTTATTTTACTGCAGGTTCTACTTCATTGTCACAATAAAAACAAAGAGTTGTTGAAACTTTAGTCTGGATTTACGTCCTCCTGCTGCTTTTTAAAAGCGTTTGTAAAACACAAAACTTACATGAAAATGTGTTTATTCTGTCTATTTAATGCTTAGAGCTTATTCATTTTTATTATTAACTATAATACAGAGAAAGTGTGCCAATATATGTTTGTTTGTTGCTTTTTTTAATAATTCCTTTAAATTCTTGTATAAGTTTGATGAGCGCTACTTGCTATTAACCATGTTTTAAATGTATTTCAAAGTTTATCTAAAGTGAATCTGGGTGGGTGGATGTGGGAGAGTTCAGTAAAGTTTCAGGTTGCTTTCCTTCTGAGTCACTAAACTGAAAGAAGAAGCAGCAGATGGATTTCTCAAGGACACAAAATGATGTTTGGTATGTTTTTCCATTCTGCTGCTGCAGGATGAAAAAAGGAAACACTCCTGTGTGAGCCACTAGTTAAAATGTGCAGCTGGATGTATTTTTAGTTGGATAATTTTTTTTCTTGTAAAAGTTGGACTCTATTCCTTAGTGTGTGTCCTGTAAATGTGACCCAGTAACTGGATAAGCTTACTTTAGCTGAATAACTGGAGGTGGGTTGGAGGATTTAGCTCCAGTAGCTTCATTTGTTATAAACATGAAGATAAATCCCAAGATTAGCTCAAATTACTAATTTCTCTCCTCTCTCTGACGTTGGATCACACGTCAGGGTTCCGTTAAAAACTTAAATAGGTCTACATGACATTACTTTTCTAACTGCAGTGAGTTTTTCTGTGACTTCCTGACTTTTTAAGAGATGAAACGTATTCGTGTCAGCCCTGATACAGCGTTATCTATCCTGTGTGACTTCAGATGCTGTAAAAGTTGAGAGCGGAGTTCCCTGCCTGTTCGTTCTCCTATGGGAGTAAAACAGCATTCATCACAGCAGAGTTAATAACTGTAATTGTTTTAATTATTGTTTCTGGGCTTGTAATGAATATTTTTGTGGCTGACTCATCTTGTTGTGGTGTTTTTGCTCTGAGGCACCACAGATATTGAGGTGTTTGGCCCTGAATTAAAATGTTTTGTTTTATTAAACCTGTGTGGGCTAACAGCACTCATAGACGCAGTAACTTTAAGGCCCAAATCTGATTTTGTTATCACCAATACCTTAACATTATGTGCAGGTATTTAATGACAGCATGGCTATTAGAAAGCCTCTGGTTCAGTTTTAGCTTTAACCTTTGCCTGAAGTTGAGACCTCAGAGCTGTAGAGGTGGAGACCATTAATCCCAGGCTGGCCTCCGTCATCCATTATGTTATAACCACTGGTAGAACTGGCATGGCTGCTTACTCATGCTGGTTCAAAGACCTCTGTGTTTCTTTAGACAACAAAAACAAAAGAAAATACTTCATAAATTCCAAAATTATGGTATTCACTTCTTTTCTTTACCTGTACATTTTCTCACAACTCTTCACCAAACAGCTACTTATCTGCTCTCCAAACCTCCGTCTTAATTTGAGCACCACTTAGAAAGCTCAATCAGCTGTTTACTTGTAAATAAAGACATCTGTTGATTCCCTTTATAAATAAATAAAATAAAAGTTAGTCTTAGGGATTGGAAGCTAGGTTTTGTAATGTTTAATGAAAGCTGCATCAGCTGCCTGAGTTGTCCTGAATGCAACTCAATGAAGAACAATTAATAAAGGCTTTGCAGCTGCTGCGCTGATGAAGGAGCACATTAAAATGTAATGAAGTGTCACGGCACAGTCCCAGTTTTCAGGAACCTCTTCTCTTTTCGTGTTTTCTTTGTTAATTTAATTTCTCCTCATTTCCTCCTCCTCCCACATCCTTCTGGCTCAGTCACGTGACGGACCACCAGGGACAAAAAGCAGAATTAGCTTACATGGAATTACATTCTTCCACATATGATGCTGAAACCTCGCACAAAGACTAATGAAAACCTCTCATAGAGTTTTTGAGAATCAACATTATTTATCATTTGTTGTCGGTGGAGTTTAATTCATTTTGTCTTCTCCTGATTCTCTTTAGCTGCTTTTCCCAGATTTGATCCAAACTATCATTTTCTACCTGTAAGCTATTTTTTATTCTGTTTTCTATGATCATCATTCATTGTTTCTGTAACTTGGTGCATCAACCTTCTGTGCCTTTCTGCCTGCTAGTGAAGTCTTTAGAATTTCCACATCCCTCCAAACATTCAAGGTGTAGATCATGACATGATTAGATAGTCAGGTAGCTCACAGCACATTAACTCCAGCTTTACCTTACCTAAACATAAAACATGACCTGTCCTCATATTTAATAGACTAGTGTCAACTAGAGCAGCTGATTTCTTTATCTGTTTTTATTCTTTATTCTTTTATTTAGCAATGCTCGTCTGGTCTGACTCGGACCAGAAGCACATCTCCTCTCCTGTTTTCCTCCAACCAGTTCAAAGCTGTTCTACATTCTTTTTGCGTTTCCTCTGATTCTCCCTGCTTCTCTTCACCTCCCGTTTCTATGCTTCGTCACATATTCACCATGTCCTCTCCTCTCTTTCCTCCATCTCTCCATCCTAGATAAAAGAGAAGGTTACATTTTCCACCAGTTTCTGATGGATCTGTCTTATTAGCGGCTGTGTAGGCGTGAAGCGGGTCTGTTCAAACCACTATGATAATGTGTCTCAGAAAAGCAAGCACACACACACACACACACACACACACACACACACACACACACACACACACACACACACACACACACACACACACACACACACACACTTTAGTACATGTGAGGCTGTGAAAATAGATTTTATACACATTGGGGTTAGCAGTGGACACACATCAGCACTTCAGAGAGTAGTTAGATTATCCTGTTGCTCAGGGTCAGATTGGAAACTTACAGCATCAATCAAACATCTTCATCATTACAGTGAAAAATATTATTGAACATCATTTATGAAAGATTTCAACCTACTCATGAATATTAAGACGTCTTCCTGGAAGAAGATGGAGACTTGAAGCTAAATGACCTGTCTCTTCTGAAGTAACCATCAAACTCAGCAGCTGATTTATACTCAGCTGAGCTTCAGGAGAAAAGTTTCAAAAGCTGCTGGACCAAGAAGTCACTGTATTAAGATCGTCTCTGCTGCAAAGTTTTAGTTGTATTTTGGAACAAAGTCAAAATAAGAACAGAGCTTGTTTACTGGATCATTACATTATCATAAAGTAGATCTGGGTGATGGCATATTTGCTGTAAAAATAGAAATGTCATTTCTGTCACAAACTATTCTTTTTTATATACAATGTATAATGCAAAACAAAAAAATTGCTCTATGGTGACACAGGTGGTAGCTGCCTCACAAGAAGGTTGCTGGTTGAATTCCCTGTGGCTGCCTTCCTGTGTGCCATTAGCATGTTCTCACTGTGCATGCGTGGGTTTTTTCTGGGTACTCTGGTTTCCTCCCACAGACCAAAAACATGAACGTTAGGTTAACTGGAGTCTCTAAAATGTCCCCAGGTGGTTCTCTCTCTGTGTCCCTGTGACAGATTGGAGACATGTCCAGGGTGTCCCCCCCACCTCTCGCCTGTTGACTGCTGTCGATGGAGACCATCTCCCACGACCCTAACAAGGAATAGGCAGTTTTGAAAAATGAATGAATTAATAAAATAATCATATATTTTAAAATATTCCATCTCAGGGCTCACCCCAGACAGGATGTTAGTCCAACATGCACGCACACAGGCACATGCACACACACGCACGCACACACACACATACACACACGCACACACGCACGCACACACACACATACACACACGCACACACACACGCACGCACACACACACATACACACACGCACACACGCACGCACGGACACACACATACATGTACATGCACACACGCATGTGCGCGGGTGCACGCACACACACTCTCTCTCTCTCTCTCTCTCTCTCTCTCTCTCTCTCGCTCTCTCTCTCTCTCCCCCCTCCCCTAACATGCATGTTTTTGGCCTGTAGTAGAAATCCAGACTCATGAGGGAAAGCCCACTCATCCTTAAAGAGAGGCTTCAGCCGTCTGTTTAAAAACAACTATAATTTATTCCCATTGTTGTCAATTCACTTCAACCCATCCTTTAAAAAGTAATAATAGGACATGAAATGAAAACAGACAAAATATACCATACAGGGATGTGTTTATGCTTCGTTACCAGATCCTAAGTAGTAATAACACTTATAATCATATATCTAATGGTAACTATTATTAGAATACACGGATATTAGATTACTTACATGTGTTCTGTACCACCATGGCTCTATTTCTGAGTCCCAGCATCTTCAAATTTCTGTTTTTACACAATGAGGAATAACTGTAAAATTAAATCCAGAGTGTGGGTTTAAATGATTTAGTAGAATAGATTTTTATTCTCTATTCTGCCGTCACAGTGTAGTTTGTGATTACCTGGTGGAAAGGTTTGAATTCTGTAAAAATCTTGTCTTGTTTCCATGCTGGCAGCATTAATCTGAATAAAATCAAGGAACAGTTCAAAACTCATCTTTCCAGTGCTTCTGGAGCTTGTTCATGAGCTGGATCTCATTGCTTAATCCATCTGATTTTAGGACGATGCATGTGATAAAACTTTATTAGGCCAATAACCACCAGCAGCATCACTTTCCAGAAGGCTTATCATCTTCATGCAGTTGCTAGGCAACAGGTAAAGGTTGCAAAAATCCATTCCACAAACCTAAAATTTTGATGTTTTTGACCAGGTTTAATAAATGGGTTAAAGTTGTAATTTGGTGCTTTAGAGGTGCTCGATTTATTTAATTTTGGAATTACCGTTTAACCCTTTAGCCTGTAAGTTAAACCAAGCTAGTTGTCTCATTTTTACTTTATATCTGACATATCTAGGATGTCCCAAACTCTTAAATAGGTAAAATAAGGTTGTCACGGTAATTGGTTTCCTTTGAGGACTTACTTAGAACATAAGTCAGAGGAGCTTATGTTTGTCAGCATCAAGAGTAATTAGAGTCTTTAATCAGGTCTTTTAATCAGTTAATAGTAGTGCTATAGCATGTGTGAGTTAATCTCTTAACCGGAACTCATCAGTGCCAGTGAGTATTAAATAAAACGTAGTGTTTTGACAGAGAGAGAGAGAGAGAGAGAGAGAGAGAGAGAGAGAGAGAGAGAGAGAGAGAGAGAGAGAGAGAGAGATCACTGAATAATCACTGTTAGATCTGATTAAAGGTTGAGTATGGAACATTTTAATAAAGATTAATATTTTAAAAAAGTAATACCTCCATGGGGCGTTTAGAGGTGTACAGAATGAATGTACAGTTTGTCCTTAGAAGCTATATTTAAAAATATGCATATAAAAATGTTATTTTGATGGGCATTAGTGATGCTCGGGTTGTCTTCCAACCCACGGGGTTTGGGTTGGGTCGGGTCGGGTCAATAAATTATTACTTCAGTGCGGTGCGGTTTGGGGCGGGTTCATCAAATATATATTTTATATAGATATGCACACTGAAGATAAAGACATTAATCAATGCTTAATTTTGTAAAACACAATATTTAAGACAGTTATTTAAACACGGTCATGTTTTAAAACATAACGTGCAGATAACCTTCGACCCCATGACGTAGGCACATACAGAAAGCGCCAGCGAAGTGTGCTCCAAGCAGGTGGCAGGCAGCCACATCAACAAAACAATGGAGGAAGATATTTTGGATAAAATTCGTTTGGGAGTTTACATTCTTAAAAGAAAGGAGGGACAAAATAATCGCGGGTTTGGGAAAGATCCAGCGAGGTAAGAAGCTCAATATTATAACGTGTTTTTAATGGGGCGGGGCAACGCGGGTTGTAAAACTAGACATGCGGGGCGGTTTGGTGCGGGTCAGACTTTTTGAAATCTGCAGTACCGGTTGAAAGAAGCCCTAACCCGCGCATCACTAACGGGCATGACACTGGGTTTATGTTTACATCTACCAGCCACTAGAGGGCACCGTTGCGGTAAAAAGGCCACTCGGCAAGGCGAGGCTGGGACTGTGTAAAATGGCTCGATAAGTGAAGCAGCTGATTCTGAGCCCAGAAGATGTTCTAACGGTAAATACTGTTGTAAAATAAACTTATTAGTAGAAATTAGTCCTTACCCTGTACGATTCATTACTGGACATGGTGCTGGCTGACATCATGTATCAACAGTGAACCAACACCCTGACCACTGGAAAATTAGTTCTGTTGTTGCAATACCACCTGTAAACACTAGATGTCGCCAGAGTGTCTGTGTTCCATATTCAACCTTTTTTTGGGGTTCAGGATCCCAGCAGTTTAGCAGATGTTGAGAATGCTAACTGGATGCACAGCTTTTTACAGTGTTGCATAAGATCACACTTTATTTTCATGGTTTGACCTAAATGGCCGACGCTATGGTGATGCACAGCGAGGAGAAGAGTTTCACTTTCGGTTTTACAACAGTGAATTAATAACGAACTCTAGGGGGTGCTAAAAGCAAGTAAAACTGCATAGTTTCCCTTTAAGATGATTTTAGCGTACAGCTCAGACATAAGAAACAGAGGGGGAAAAGCTTTCTTTAGTTTTTTTTTTATTTCTTTATGATTTTAGTTTTGAATATTTAGTTTTTTTTCCCATTGCCTTTTACCATCTGTATTTCATCCTACATACTCATAAAATTCCATTTGAAGTGACGTAAGTAATTGTGCTGTGAGGAAAGGTAGATTATGCCTAGCCCACTTTCTGCTACAAACACTAATGATCCACTTGTAACACCACTACACAAAAAGAAAGACTAATTCAGACATGCACAGGTAATGTTCAGTTCAGTTAAATAGCTCGTTTGCCTGCTCTATTAACAGTCCTTTCACACTGAAAGATCCAAAGAATATTAATAATGAATCTTACAAATGTGACCCAACCTGAATCTGCTCTTCCAGAAAACTTAATGCTGCAGCAGTTCCTTTTGAATTCTACATTTCTGTTTTACAAGCAAATTAAATTAGCTTCAATCCATGTATTATTAGAATGCAGCAACACCAGGATCAGGTATTGCTCTGATACTGCATGTGTGTACAAGTAGAAGTGTTCTGATACCGTGGAAAAGATAACAGCTAATCTTGCACAAGATGAATTAGTATGTGTACTTGCATTTGTACAGTCCACACCCTCCTGGTCTCAATGTTTGACTCTGGTTTAGGTGACAAATCCATTGTTGACCACTCCTAAAGCATAGCATTTTTTACTTAGCGGTGTTTTTCTCACAGCCACCATACCCATATACAGCATGACCCTGTTTAACATTCACACACACACACACACGCACGCACGCACACACACACATGCACGCACGCATGCACGCACGCACACACACACAGCTAACATTTAGTAACCGTTACCCACCCAGCCTCATGCTAGCACACTCACACTTATCATTTATATAAAGGTCCTTCATCTTCACCAGAGCTGAAGCTTCATCTGAGAGTGATTTTAGCAGGTAATGGTGAACATGTATGAGAATTTATTTTGACAGCAGGAGATATGGAACCACGTGGAACCTGCAGAGATCTCAGGGCCTGTGAGCAAACACAGATTCAGCAGGAATCTAAATGTTGTTCCTCCTTACTGTTTTCATAGGAAATGGTACATTGGTGGCCTCACAAGATGGTATGTAGTGCAAAAACACAGCTGTTTAAATCATGTATAAAATTAAGGACTTTGGTGAATCTAAAGTTCTATTTATAGCCCTGCAGATTTATTATTTAGAAGTCACTTTGGTGAGCATACGTATTTTAAGGCCCAGGCTTGAGACCCTCCACTTCTGCTTAGTAATTATTTTTCAACCCAAATATTTTGAAGACCTTCTGGTTGTTTATTGCTACTTTTTTCTGACATTGCAGTAAATTTAAATGGACCTTTTTATTTATTCCAGATCAAAATGATCTTGGTTAATTAGGTATGTGGGGCCAATGTGGATAAATGAGTAAAACAAAGGTAAATCATTTTAAGGTTTGTTTCCTCTCCACTATCAACACTTTAGTGAATAAGAAAAGTTTATTTATATAGCACTTTTCACAGAAAGAAAAATCACAAAGTGCTTCACAAAGAACAACAAAAAAATCATACAAAACAAAATAACAAAATAAAGATGAAAGATAATTAAAATTTAAGAAAATCACAAAAGATTTAGAAGCACTTTTAAATAAAAGGGTAATAAAAGGGAGCATAAGGCTTTAACAGTTCAGTAATATAAGGAGGAGCTTGGCCATGTAGAGTCCTGAAAGTTCTAGTCAGGATTCTAAAGTTAATTCTAAAGTTAATGGGTAACCAGTGCAGAGACATCAGAATAGGAGTGATGTGAGCTCTTCTGTTTGCTCCAGTTAGGAGCCTCGCTGCAGAGTTCTGGACCAACTGAAGGCGGTCAAGGGCTTTTTTCTTAAAACACGTGAAAAGTGTGTTTCAGTATACAGTGTTTGCAAAAACTTTTGAGCCACGCCTGCCAAACTGGCAGACGTGAGAGCGTCTCACGCAGGACATTTTTGAACCACGTAGGACAATGTCCTCGCAGGCTTCAGATTTGTATCTATTTAACAGTGGGTATTGTAGTGACCCTCTGACCTTTACATGTTATACATATTTTTATTGTGACAATAATCTGTTGACATAATTTGAAAAAAGAACCCATCCATTTTCATCCGCTTATCCGAAGTCGGGTCACAGGGACAGCAGCTTAAGGAGGGAGGCCCAGACTTCCCTCTCCCCAGCCACTTGGGCCAGCTCCTCCAGGGGAATCCCAAGGCGTTCCCTGGCCAGCCGAGAGGTATAGTCCCTCCAGCGTGTCTTGGGTCTTCCTTTGGGTCTCCTCCCGGTTGGATGTGCCCGGAAAACCTCCCCAGGGAGGTGTCCAGGAGGCATCCTAACCAGATGCCCAAGCCACCTCAACTGGCTCCTCTCGATGTGGAGGAGCAGCGGGTCTACTCCGAGCCCCTCCCGGATGGCCGACCTTTCGGCTCAGCTCTCTCTTCACCACGACAGACTGGTACAACGCCCCCATCACTGCAGACGCAGCACCAATCCACCTGTCGATCTCACGCTCCACCCTTCCCTCACTCGTGAACAAGACCCCGAGATACTTGAACTCCTCCACTTGGGGCAGGACCTCGCCCCTGACCTGGAGAAGGCATTCTACACTTTTCCGACTCAAGACCATGGTCTCGGATTTAGAGGAGCTGATTCTCATCCCAGCTGCTTCACACTCGGCTGCGAACTGCTCCAGCGAAAGCCGGAGATCACGTTCTGATGAAGCCAACAGGACCACATCATCTGCAAAAAGCAGAGACCTGATCCTTAGGCCACCAAAACGGATCCCCTCATCACCTTGGCTGTACCTAGAAATCCTGTCCATAAAGTTATGAACAAAATCGGTGACAAAGGGCAGCCTTGGCGGAGTCCAACTCTCACCGGAAACAAGCCCGACTTACTGCCGGCAATGCGGACCAAGCTCTGACACTGGTCGTACAGGGACCTAACAGCCCGTATCAAGGGGCCTGGTATCCCATACTCCCAGAGTACCCCCCACAGGGCCCCCCGAGGGACACGGTCGAACGCCTTCTCCAAATCCACAAGTTGTGGATTTGTGAATAAAGAACCATCAATGTGGTTTTCTGAAAAATTCAGAAAATGAGGATTAGACAGTCCCTCTGCTTAGAAAATAAACCAACAGTTTATCAGGAAATTATTAGAGATCATCATATAATTATTATAAATTATTATGAAACACCAGAATCAACATATTATAAATGAAAATATTTCTAAATATTGTAATTACCCATAAGGGCTTTTTGTGACTGATGCTGTAGCCTGATGTTACTGTTCCTTTAAGAGACGCTGTGGCTGGTTGAGGTGAAACTGGAAGTTGGAGATGCGGGTTTATCTCAGCTGTTTTTTAAAATTTAACAAACAGCTTTGTTTGGTTGTTTGGGGCAATCGCCGGCTGTTTATAGAGGCAGTGGGCAGCACAAAAAGATACAAGCGATCAGATTAACATTATGTCCCCTTTAACATGTTTTGGATTTTCATCTCGTGTTCTGCCAACAGTAAAGCATCGTGACCCACTCACAGTTTATCCCCAGAACACAGCACTGATATACCCAGTGGAACCACCAAACATCAGCTTGGATAGTCTTCTCCAGCATGAGGGAGCACTGGGCCAGAAGGATAAAGTCAGAACTAAGTAGATCAGGAACAAAACATCAACATGTTGGGTCCAGGTCCAGGAAACTCCCCAGACCTTAATCCCACTGAGAACCTGTGGTCAATCCTTAAGAGAAAGGTGGACAAACAAAAGCCCACAAACTCTGACTAATTTCAAACACTGATGAAGGAGAATGAGTGGTTATCAGTCAGGAAATGGACCAGAAGTTGATTGACAGCCTGTCAGGATGATCTACAGATCTCTAGACAAAGAACTGACATGTTTCATTAATCACCACTGATGTGATTAATTGTTTCCTGCCTGTTTAACAGTTTTATTGATAGCTTTGATCCTGATTTTAATCTATAGAACTTCTACATCTTTGAGATGATTTCTAATCTGAATATAGACCATTAGACCCTCTATTGTAGGACACAGAGATGGTGTTGTAATGGACTTCCCATATGTGTTTCTACTGATTCACTTGCTTAAAGGTCAGACCTGTTAGGGATTGGTAAGTAGATAAATTAATCAAATTCAATTTCCCCATCAGCCATTGCAATCAGCAGCCTCTTGTGCTGAGCTCTTCAATCAAAGTTGCTGCACTGGAACGTATCAGCAACCAGCATTAACAGAATTCATTGTCTGGTTTAGAGGTTTGCTGTTTGATTTTTATTAGTTTGTGTCCTGCAGCTCAAATACTGAACTCTAAAATTAACTCAGGTGAAGATACAGTTAGCTTTAATGAAACACTAACAGAACAAAGGTCAGTCCCAGTTTGTTTGGTTAATTATACCCAACATCATCCTCCTAAATTGAACACTTTCTCCCTGACATTGAAAAACTGTCACATGTTCAATATTTTATCTGTAAATTTGATACAAATTGCTGCTCATTTACATCTTCAACACTCTTTTTCAAACTTTGCACAAAATTTCATTGACCTCAGATTGATAACACATCTTTGTTTACTGTCTCTCTCTCTCTCTCTCTCTCTCTCTCTCTCCCTCCCTCACCCCCCCCACCCCCCCTCTCTGTGCAGGCCACCGATTGCTCGTGTGATCTCCAAACCTGCAGGTGAGCAGCTGTCCAGCACCACCGTGAGTGAGGCCTCCACCACTATCACCTCCTCCACGGTGGACGCCACTTCTGCCCCCAAGGTAAATGTGTGTGTGTGTGTGTGTGTGTGTGTGTGTGTGTGTGTGTGTGTGTGTGATACTAAATAAATCACACAATTTTCACAAACTAAGCTTACCTGGTAAAACTTGTTTGCTGCAAATCCTTTGAGAGCTGCTGTCCATCCTCATCTTCTGTCTCCATCAGAGTTATTTGGTATAATGACAAGTTGGGTTTACACCCTTCACACAATCAACTATTACCATTTAAAGGTTAAAAACAAACAAAATAAAAGTGATAAAAGGCTACAAACTGGCTTATTATGGATTTTTAATGGACGTAAACAGTTCCTTTCACATTCTGAGGCGTTCCCTTGGGTAGAGTGATGTCACGTGCAAAGGGTCAAGGGGCCAATATTCCAGCTATTAGTAAACTGCATAAATCCAAGCCACATAAAGTAGAAGAACAAGAGCAAAACAACCAGATTAAGGCTGGAGCATTGTGGGCTTGGGGCCAACTTTGAATTAACTGGTAAAAACCAAGATGGGCCGGGTGCCCTGAAACTGTGACACTTGTGCTCCTGTCTTGTGAAGGATTTTGTTCTGAGAGTGATTCTGTTAGCTCTAGAAAAACTCTAGAATAGTCTAGTTCTGGAAAAGCATAATATACTAAAAAAGTGAGCATTTTCCCAGAAAACCTACCTGAATTTAGAACTATTTCAATTTATTTTCAAGAAGGGAATTGGTATTTATTAGTACTCACATATGCACTGGCAAGTAAGTACTTTTACTACTCGGTTTAAAAATATCCAGTATGGGTGCATCCCTGTTCTCATCACGCCTGAATTCTTTCATGTTCTGTAAACGGTGAAGTGACAGTCTGTGATCTCAGGTCTTTCTAACCCCACCTGTCTAATCAGAGCTGGGAAAACGGATAAAGAGACGATGGTGGCAGAGGAGTTAAGTATCCACCCCATAACTCTCTTTGGACAAGACACTTAACCCTCCTTGCACGGCAGCCTCACTTCTATCGGTTAGCCCCGGGGTAGTAGCGGCTACAGTGGCTCTTTACCACCAGCGTGTGAATGACTGTCATTCTGTAAAGTGTCTTGGGGGGTTCTACGACTCTAGAAGGCACTATATAAATACAGGCCGTTTACCATGACATGCAATTTGAGATAAAAAAAGGTTAAAAGGACTTCGTTTAGCCTGACTGCTGAAGGGATCAAAGAACAGCTGGGCTATTTGAGCAGTCAGGTGAAACAGATGTTAGTTTAGTAACTATAAAGTTAATATGTGATAACTGACTGACAGATCTGTATATTTCCCGTTGACCAGCTCATTGTCCCTATTAAAGAGAAACAAACCAAAACACCAAGGTTTAATAATATTAAACAGTGAAGACCCCCATGGTCCTAAAACTCTCCTCTCACACACCAGACTAAGTCCACGGTGGTTTTGTTTGTTGTGTTTTCTCTCCTTTTCCTAACCTGTCTCCTGTTGCCCTTCACTCTGTCATTCTCTCAGACAGCTTGTTACAAAAAAGATTACATTTGCTGAAGCAATTCTAGGCAAGGCTTTGCAGTTAGAGAGCTCCGACTGACACCACGTACACAATATGGTCAGCACAATTTTTGTAACGTTAAGAGGCTTCTGATTTTTCTGTTATATTTCTTCTCTCTATCGTTCTAATCTGTTTTTTCCTCCACTCGTTCACACATATGCAGCAAACGGCTCTGAGTTAAATCCTGCCCCATCAACAGGTGCCGTTGGGTCAAGATTGAATACATGTCATCGAGTTAGGAGCAAAACTGACGGGGCATCCATCAGGACCCCCTATCAGAGGCTGCAGCCGCCCCAGGTGCTCCGGCTCATCAGGCCTGTCATCATACAGCAGCAAAATAGCTCTGCCTCCTCATGCTGACAGGAGCAACTCCTCAGAAAACAGCCTTGTCTCAGAAAACAGACGAATCACACGGTTTCCCCTCTCTCACAGCGCAGCGCCAACATGAAATGAATCTGCTCTTTGAATAAGTCACATCCGTTCCGCCTCTGACAAAACATCAGAGGGTGCACTGAGACAGAAATTACCCACCCCCCCTCCTGAGACTTATGTGTCACAATTCTCTTTTCAGCGCTTGTCTTCTCAGCTTGTTTAAAGACTCTGTGTTCTTAACCTGAGTCTAAACTAAGGTCTTTGGGATTCATGAAAACCACTGTGGTTGTTTCTGTTGGGTCCCTAATGCTGCGCCTTATTACTTCTGTGTCCCTTTGTCTAAAAATAACTCAACTCTTTAATGCCTGCTTTCAGCATTAAAACTAACTGCCACAACAAATGATGTGCTATGGTTAGTTGAACAGGAAATTAAACAAATGAAAAACCCGTAGAGGTGACGTGTAACCACTCGTCTGTGCTGGATAACGCACATTTCAAAGTCACTATGCCAGTGGCATTCAGTAATACTCAGTAACAGCATCTACATCCTTAACCCCTCTCAACCGTACATACTCGAACTTGGTTTCAGAAAATGAGGCATCAGTGCATTCCTACTTTAAATGTTTAAAAACACGTTAGAACTCACCGACCCCAGTCGATTTCAGCGTCCTGACTGTTTACTGAACGTTTTACTGGGTGACTCGGTGAAGCTGCATTTAAAAGTAAATAAATATTCTGAAGTGGTTATGCTGAGTGCATCGTCCTTTTGAACGTGAACCTTTTTATTTTCCTAACTTTCACTCATACAGTTGGTTTCCAACCCCAGACCTCTGAAGAAGAAGCTGTTTTTATCTCGCGGAGGAGCTGTCAGTTTTATTTCTTTTTTTAGGAGTCTGACTCTAAGCTCTTATATGGCTAAATTTAGTGGGAGCAGATAACGGAACGTCAATAAAAGTGGAAGTCCTCAGCAAAACTGTCCTTTTCTTATCACACCGTGAGCTGTCATGGAAGAAGTCTCTTAGATCCGCTCAGTCTGGGCAGTGGGACTTCAGCTGGAGTATAGAAAGCTGATACATGAAGACAGGATGTGTCCACCAGCCTCATCCCTCCTGACATCCCTCCCTCATCAGCTGATTTAAATAAAGGAAATCAGTTCAGTCATTTTAAACATGAATGTGTCGATAAAGAGTGAAAACACACTGATCACAGTGAGTGAATCAAGCTCATGACACCCTAATAATATGTCGGAAAAACATCATTGATTTAGAAGGTGATGACAGATTTGCTTCATGATGAAAATCAATAAGAGACAGAAATAATTTGGCGTCTGTGCTTAGCAGCTTCTATTGATCGTTCACTTTAACAGCTGGAAAATCCTGTTAATGAGAAGTAAAACATCTTTAAGAAGAATTGGACGTAAAGAAACGTTTGATTTCTGAGTGAAGCCTCTGGGATGTGCCGACAGGCTGCACTCGTGTACTCACTGACTTTGTTGTATTGTGTTTCTATTTTTCCTCTCAGTCTCAAGTAATGCAAACAGTAATGGTAAAGGTGTGGAACACAGAAAAAACATTTTTTAAATGATTATTTCTGATTATAATTGGTCACTCTGAGTTTTTCTTGCAGGCTGAACATGAACATAGTCCCCTAAACCTATCTACTGCAGTAGCTTCAGATAGAAAATAGATGGTGAAACTCTAGGACTCTAGGAGATCCTGACAGATCTACGTCACAGTAGTCCGGTTACGTGTGCAGTATCAACATCTAAGTTGATCTTATGATGATAAGCTGTGAGTCTTTATCCTGGTTTACATGCATATTAGAAAACCGACCTCTCAGATGAAGTTCGTTCCACTCCGGTACAGTAGGTGGCGACATGCGCTCTTTCATGTCGGCATTGTTCTGGTTAGCTTGTAGCAACACAAATAGTAAACAAATGCTGGTGGGAGTGAAGAAGATGGAACGGAAACAGGATATGCACAATGACTGAAGGAATGGACAACAACAATGCTACAGCACAGCTTATTTGGTACGTACTGTAGTGTTTGATGGTGTTACGCGTGTTACTTTGTGACGGTGATATTATCAGACGAGCGCTACTGCGGTCGCGTCACTTCTGGAATGCAATCGTCCACTCGGTTCAGTTCAGCTGACCCGTTTACATGCAGAATGAATTCAGATAACTAACACATTTTCTGGGTGCTTCAGCCTGATTAGAAGAACTTCATCTTCAACCAGACTAACGCGTTTACATGCATTAAAAAAAACTTTTTAGGGCAATACACCGGTTTTCTGATGCGCATGTACTGACTGTCACTTAACATTCATGGACTCACCCATCTTGACTCGCGACGGGGAAGGCTGTTGTTGGTTTAGCATCCAGGAAACAGCAGAGAACGTCTCGACTAGTAGAAGCTAACCGTTAGCATTAGCAACTCCACCACATAGAAGTACTCCTTCAGGCTTGTGTTAGTTGTGGAGATAAAACATCAACATAGCCAATCAGGGGTGAGATGTCCAAATATCAGGAAATAAGACTCCCGATCTTGTTGTCTGTAGCTCAGCTGTGATGTGGCTCACTTAGTTCCTGAAAACATTGCACCAGTGTTTTTTGAGTTGAATGCACTACATTGAGAACCTGGATAAGTAGAGTTTACTTGAAAATTTCCAGGTAACCTGTTGCCTTATTAAATTTTTTGAGTAATGAAGCATGCAGGAACACAAGTTCAATGTACTTGAGTCCATAAGTTGAATGTACTAGTTACAGAGTTACAGTAACTAAAGATACTTAGTTGAAACAATTATTAAACACCCATTTATATAACTCAGGTTGTTTATTAACCATTACTCTATTTCCAATTGAACCAAATTGTAGATTTTTACTGACACTGAAAGACTCCAGCTAACTCGTGCTTCATACACCACGTGACTGCAGACAGCCAGTGAGTGTTGAACACAAGGAGCTGAGACCAGTGCCTCAAGTGTGAACCAACCACCACTTTATTATTAACAGTGGAATGGTACAGTGGTCCCATTCCTTCGACCGCCCTCCTCACTTATGGTGCCACCATGACAAGTAACTCCACCTTTGCATCACTGAACAAAGCAATAACACTACACAACCCTCTCCCCACAATAAACATGCACAAACACCCCAAAATAGAACAAAAATATCTAAGAAAATGACTACCCACGATGCACCTTGCCCACTGCATCTTTTGCATTAAAATGTACAGTTTACTCAAATTTATAAGTGGTATTAAAAAGTACACGTGTTTAAGTAATATGAACTCAGTTTGTTTAAGTAGAGAGTACTGATTGAACTTAAAAACACAATTACAATAAGAAAGGACATGAAACAGGTCAGCTAACTCGGGATTGCAAGTAATGCTAACAATTTAGAAACATTTAAGTAATGTGAACAAGATCATTTGAGTTGAATCAAAATCTGGGTTTACAGTGTGGCAGACTGCCCCGTTGACTGATTTCCGTAGTGATGAATACATTCGTTGCTCTGATTGGTCCTAGCGCTGTCCATTTGTGTGCAGAGAGACAGTTTGAAAGACAACCATATTTCTGCCCATGACTGGGTGGTTTCAATGGCTCGTGGCCAGACTATATATTTACATTTATAGGATGGCTTGCCAGGCTACGAAACCCCTCCAGTGTGGCTGAATTTAAACTGTAAAGAAGAGAGTGGCAAAATTCCTCCACAGCGATGAGAGACTCATAGTTATCACAGACGCTGGATACAGTTGTTGTGTGTTTAGGGGTCAGTTACAGGACCAGGCTGGTTTGGAAAGATTTGTTCTCAGAAATCATTTGAAAACAGCTATTTTAATTTACTCTGAAGCCTTTTCTTGAGTTCATGTACTTTAGACTTATACATGGTCTCAAGCATTTTAAATTTCAAACAGTATGAAGGAAATAATCCAGTTGTTTTTAAGGCAAACCTGGGTAATACATTTCAGTTAACTAGTTCACCAAATTCAAGCTCTTGTTTAGTTTGACTGGTTTTATCAGTTAGTGCACCAATGAAGAAACCCAGTCTCACTCTTAGGACCTGATCTTATCTCCTGATCAGAGTCACTTAGACAGACTACAGTTAAGTGTCTACTGATGTACGTGTCTGACAAACAGGGAGGGGAAGGCATTATGCTTGTTTAATTACTTTACCTTTAGGGATAATTCTTGTTTGTTGGGGGACTCAAAGTGGCAGCCTCCTGGTCTCTGGATAGCCTCTCTAGGCTTTAATGCTGTCTAATTGTATGCCGCTCACACAATAAGTAGCTGGTTTGACTCCCAGTCACTCACCTAAAAGACAGAGTGCTGCTGTGCTGCAGGGACCACTGCCTGTTCCACAAAATTACCCTCAGTCTAAAAATAGACCACTGCATTGTTCACACATGCTTACTCACACACACACACACACACACACACACACACACACACACACACACACACACACACACACACACACTTAGACAACAACAACATGCAACACCCACAGATACAGAAGGTTTACTGTGATGGTGCATCAAAAATCAGGGAGTCGCTCTGTCTTGTCATCATGCTTGGTCAACCAGCTTTCCTTTAATTAGCGTGTTTATTTACTGTTTCCAGCTGTGGATTCCTCTCTGTGCTTTTGCCGCAGCCAAACATCCATATTCATGCATAATTACCAAAAAATCTTCTCATCAGCTGAGGGGATGGCTGGGTTGATGCTTGTGTCTGTGAAACCTTTGTGATCGAGCGCTATCAGGAGCTCTTGTCTTGTTTATCAGCCTTGATATGAATCTTATTCTTTACAAACCTGGTGTTGTACATGAAGCTGATTCATTGTGACATAGTTCAGGAACATCATGACCCTGCATAGGCCTCTCAGTTATGAGAAGAAATTAGAAGGAATTCGTGTTTTGGATCAGGAGCTTAAACACTTATTTTTTAATTTTTGTGAATAGGTATTTTTCCTTTCAGTGCTCTAACTTAACTTTCTACTTTTACAGAAAGTCTTGGATGCCTTGCAGGATATCTCATCACCAGAGCGTGTTACTGCTGATGGAAAACTACTGGGAGTTGACTCACGTTTTTAAATGAAAGCTTATAGAGGCCAAACCTCCCAAACACCCATCGATTTATCATTTAACCTCCTGTCTGCCAGTCTCTGCTGCTTTGTTCATGTCTGACTAAAGTTACAGCAGCGTTAGTGTTCACCAGTCACAGAGATCAGGTGGAAAATTGTCTGCGCAAATAATGACTGTAATCAGGTAACAACTGGGCGAAAAAAGACACAACTAAGAAATAAAGATAATGATGGGGTGGTTGAAGATCTGTTCAGGCTGTTATAAATGAGATTTAATGCTCTGATGAGGTGCAGGCAGCACAAATATACAGGTCCTTCCCAGAAAATTAGCATTTTGTGATAAAGTTCATTATTTTCTGTAATGTACTGATAAACATTAGACTTTCATGTATTTTAGATTCATTACACACAACTGAAGTAGTTCAAGCCGTTTATTGTTTTAATATTGATGATTGTGGCATACAGCTCATGAAAACCCAAAATTCCTATCTCAAAAAATTAGCATATCATGAAAAGGTTCTCTAAACGAGCTATTAACCTAATCATCTGAATCAACTAATTAACTCTAAACACCTGCAAACGATTCCTGAGGCGTTTAAAAACTCCCAGCCTGGTTCATTACTCAAAACCACAATCATGGGTAAGACTGCCGACCTGACTGCTGTCCAGAAGACCATCATTGACACCCTCAAGCAAGAGGGTAAGACACAGAAAGACATTTCTGAACGAATAGGCTGTTCCCAGAGTGTTGTATCAAGGCACCTCAGTGGGAAGTCTGTGGGAAGGAAAAAGTGTGGCAGAAAACGCTGCACAACGAGAAGAGGTGACCGGACCCTGAGGAAGATTGTGGAGAAGGACCGATTCCAGACCTTGGGGGACCTGCGGAAGTCCGGAGTGAAAACATCCAGAGCCACCGTGTTCAGGCGTGTGCAGGAAATGGGCTACAGGTGCCGCATTCCCCAGGTCAAGCCACTTTTGAACCAGAAACAGCGGCAGAAGCGCCTGACCTGGGCTACAGTGAAGCAGCACTGGCCTGTTGCTCAGTGGTCCAAAGTACTTTTTTCGGATGAAAGCAAATTTTGCATGTCATTCGGAAATCAAGGTGCCAGAGTCTGGAGGAAGACTGGGCAGAGGGAAATGCCAAAATGCCTGAAGTCCAGTGTCAAGTACCCACAGTCAGTGATGGTCTGGGGTGCCATGTCAGCTGCTGGTGTTGGTGTACTGTGTTTTATCAAGGGCAGGGTCAATGCAGCTAGCTATCAGGAGATTTTGGAGCACTTCATGCTTCCATCTGCTGAAAAGCTTTATGGAGAAGAAAATTTCATTTTTCAGCACGACCTGGCACCTGCTCACAGTGCCAAAACCACTGGTAAATGGTTTACTGACCATGGGATTACTGTGCTCAATTGGCCTGCCAACTCTCCTGACCTGAACCCCATAGAGAATCTGTGGGATATTGTGAAGAGAAAGTTGAGACGCAAGACCCAACATTAATTTGTTGATTCAGATGATTAGGTTAATAGCTCGTTTAGAGAACCTTTTCATGATATGCTAATTTTTTGAGATTTTCATGAGCTGTATGCCAAAATCATCAATATTAAAACAATAAACAGCTTGAACTACTTCAGTTGTGTGTAATGAATCTAAAATATATGAAAGTCTAATGTTTATCAGCACATTACAGAAATTAATGAACTTTATCACAATATGCACATTTTTTGAGAAGGACCTGTATGCTGGTGAGACCCAAACTGTCTTAACATAGTTAGCATCTGTAAAAAGGCTCATCAACAGCTTTACTTTAAATGAGTCTTAGAATTCAAAGCCACATTTACCTTGTTGTTGGATGAAGGCAGCTCAGGGTGTCTAATGTACCTAAACGTCTGTGTCATTTCTGACCTGCCCACAAACTATTCACCCTCCTTCTTTAGGCAGCCTCAAAGTCTGGATAACAAGGCTGTTCCCTGAGGCTCATGAATGCTGACCTTTAACCTGTAACTCTGACTTTGTTTACTGCTGTCTGATTTCAGATGTTTATCAGTGACTTTGAGTTATTTATTGATTTTGGCTGGACGGAGTCGTTCTCCCATGTCTCTAACATGCTCTAACATGCAGCGACAATAATAAATGAGTTTAAAGATCTGTTTGTGTGTGTTTCAGACCTCTCGGCCCAGCAGCAGAGTTCACAGCTTTGGGAAGAGAGAACAAGCCATCAGGAGGAATCCTAACGTTCCAGTCGTGGTCCGAGGATGGCTCTACAAACAGGTAAAACAGTCTGACTGACCCAGATAGTTGTTATTTGGTGATCTTCCTTCAAATTTAAGGTTTTATAGCACTATTCATAATAAATAAATACATACAGCATGATTTTAGGATATAATACTTTATTTTACAGGAAGACTGTTATGTAGGATGTAACAATTTACAGAGATTTTGAAAATCCTGTAAAAAATATTGAATATAACATTGAACCAAGACACTTTTTGTCAATAGTCATAATATTTTGGTTGAATTGTTAAAATTTAAAATAATCCAGCATAAAATAAAGCACTTTTTAAAAAAATAAATAAAAAAGGTTAAATCATAGGAGATGGAATTTGTAAAATGAAAATGAGATTAGAATTGAAAAGCGTAGTGTGGGCTCATGTGAAAAATCTGATGTTAGAGTTTCAGATCAACTTATTTTGAACTTGAATTAGCAGGTTGCTTTATTTGCTGTGTTGCTTGTGCTGTAAACCTATTTTACTAAATGATCCAGGAAGTTTTATCTTTGAAATCCATCTGCTGTAAATGTTTCCCCAGTTTGGTGTTTATTAAAGGGGTCATCACCTGAAATGTTCACTTTTCCACTTGAAAAAATGTCTATAGTGGCTTCCTAATGATTTTTCACTGGCTGAGAAGCCGATATTTAACATTGAAGCGTTTGTTTACTCTTGCCTTCTTCAGCCAGCTCACATGCACCCCACGAGCACGCGCATTCCAAAACGAGAACTTGAGTTCTGGCCTATATGCTGACACAAAGGCCAAATATGAACAAATATGAACCAGCAGCGAACAAACCAGCACAACAAAGCTCATTTCATAACGTGAAACGCATAAATTATGTCTTACCGTTGACGACTCATGTTATAATCCGTGTTATGGGAAACAAAACTCCGATCGGTTTGTGTATTCCATCTTCACAACAGCATAAGTGTCAATGTCTGCTGTTAGCTTGCTTTGTCCCAACTCAACAACAAACGAGGGCGCCATTACGCACGAGGCGAGGGCTCGTAAATACACGGTTAGATCCCGTAGGTCACTGCCAGGTCGGGTTCAGTTAAAACTTTTGTTGTTTTGGAGCGAGATGCTGAAGCTGCTTCCTGCTTCCTTCCACCAATTAACGCGCCCCTCAGTCCCGCACGCGTCTGAGACAGCCGAAATATCACGTGTGATCTCGCGAGAAAATATGCCCTTCACAATAAAGAATTAAAAATTTTTATTTATTTCTCCAATACAATTTATTTTAATGGTCTAAAAGACTATAATAGGACGTAGATATCCACGGTATTATAGGTGATGACCCCTTTAAAATGTTTATTCAGAAACGTGACTGTGGTAGTTGTTTCCTTAGCCACAGCGTCCTTCAGTGGAGGACTGTAGTTTATTTCACTTGGGCAGTGCGGATCTGCTGCTGTTGATTACAGACAGTCACTAGAGTCTGTTTGTATAATTAGTTTAGCTGGCATCGTCCCTGTGGAGGACAGCAGTCCTGTCCTCACCACAACACAAGCAGAGAGCCGTGTTCCACAACGTCCACGCAGCGACACTAACATCTCCCACCAGAGACATAAAACACATAGAATTAGAAAAACCTTCATAGGCTGTTGGGCAGCATGCTGTAAATATACACATGCTCACAGACCACCCCCTCAGTCCCACATGCACACACACACACACACACACACACACACACACACACACACACACACACACACACACACACACACACACACACACACACACACACACACACACACACACACACACACACACACACACACACACTCAGTATTACAACAGCTTCTCACACAGGTTACCATTACCTCTACTAAATGGACAGCATGTGTTTTAGCCCTTTCATCGGCCCACACACATCAGTGTTACATGTTTCATATGTCTTTATAGTCTTTAGAGCTGTTTCAGGTCATTTTATTCCTCTTTCTGCGTCACTCCTTCTCTATAAATTGTTTTTTTTCCACCAAGAAAGCATAAAACACAAAAGCAGTGCCTCTGCTGCTGCACCTGCAGCGACAAACAAGAACACTTTTCCTCCTCCTCCTTGCTCTTTACCCTGTTTCAGCATTTGTTCATCCCTTTTCCATTCTTCTGGAGATCTGTGTGCATTTATTTTAATGAGCTCAACATTTACACTCATGTCTTTTTTTGTATGCAGGACAGCTCTGGGATGCGTCTTTGGAAGAGGAAGTGGTTTGTTCTGGCCGATTTCTGTCTGTTTTACTACAAAGGTGAGTCTTTGTATAAATCATCAGTTTTAACACGAGGAAAGGTTTACTGCCTTTGTTTTTTTTTTACTTTCCCAAAAAATGAAACATACTTAAACGCAGCCACTTCAGCCAGCAGCTTGTAGAAAGTCTCATTTAAAAGGTCAGCATTACACGAGTGAAAAAGTGGAATTTGAATAATTTGCTGGTATGAATTATTGTGGAAATAAAAAATGAGTGTAAAGGTAAACTTTGATTTCTTTTGTTGTGTTTATTAACATATAAAATCAGGAATTTCTAAGAGTAGGTGGATTTAGTGCACAGCTTCATAATAAACAGGCCTCCTCCTCCTCTGGGTCTGGATCCAACCGGGCATGACCCAGAGTCTCATTAGGGATGACGCTCAGGTACGACCACATCAGATTATATCAGACGAGCATAAACTCATTCTCAGACCCTGTGCACACATAGCCGGGTATACCACAAAACAAAGATCTTATATGGCAGCAGTAGCTCAGGAGTTAGAGCAGGTTGTCCAGTAATCCAGAGAATGCTGTCGTTGTGTCCTTGGGCAATACACTTAACCCACATTGCCTGCTGGGGGTGATCGGAGGGACTGATGGTGCCTGTGCTCGGTGGGCCTCGCCTCTGTCAGTGTGCCCCAAAGCAGCTGTGGCTACATTGTAGCTCATCACCACCAGGGTGTGAATAACTGATTGTGTTGTAAAGTGCCTTGGGGGACTCTAGAAGGCGCCATATCAAATACAGGCCATTTACCATTATTTACCATTTATGGTTTGGCCTGTCAGCCACATGAAAGTGAAGATAAACGGCACCAAAATGCTTTCAAACACTCTGACCAAAGTGGAGATTTGCAAATTCTCTGTTGTCAGCATTTGGTTGTGGACGTAACTATCCTGGGTTTTAGGTTCGGTTAACGTACGCGACATGTGTCTATGCTCATTTGTTTTTACGAGGTCAGTTACTGCTCTATGTAGAAGTCTACAGGCGAAGGACAATGGGTATTGCACACGACCTAGGAATGTTCTTCAGCAAAGACGCTGACAATATGGGGAACTACTGCCACCTACAGGCTGTGCATGCCTATGAATGGGCTTCGTGATGCACTGGATTTTGTTGCTGATAATGAGGTGGTGTGAACCCAAGTTTTTTTCCTAGATGAGCGAGGGAGGGTATTCGGTTTTACAGAAACAGGACTACGTGTGTACATGGCCTTGGTTTAGCTAAAGATAATTTGAACTGCTTGATTTTAGACATGTTTAAAACGTTCTACTTAACTTTAGTCATAAACATGGTCAGGTTTTTTTGAAGCCTAAACTCCTCCATAGTGTCCACCCTGGTCTCCATGTGTGAAGACATACGAGTATTTACGAATCATAGCTTTAGTTTGAGAATAATTGACCTTTTTAAGATCCCCTGGTGATAATTTATGAAGTGATTAATTAGATTCAGAAAAAGAATATGACATAGGCCTACTTGTTATTGGTTTGATTCCAGATCTACTTATTCACATTTATACTCATAGATTTCTCTCTGTTACTGTCAGAGTCCTGATTGTCCAGCAGCAACACACTTCTACACCTAAAACAGTAACAAGCCTCAATTCCTCCAGTATGTTTATGATTTAACAGATTTCAACATGAAACGTGTGGAAAATGATCAAAAGCTGGAACTGAATTTTGATTATTGTGAAGTCCAGCTGACGAAGGAGCTGGTAAATCAGGCCTGGCGGGCTTTGATGGGATCTTTCTTGGTGAGTTCCAGATGGAACCCGTATGTGACAAGTGCATACGGACATCACAGACTCCATCACCACTGGGCTGCTTATCTTAATCTGCCGCTCCATGCCTGCCTTTTTCATCTCCATATTTTTACCCTGAACCTTTTGGGAGACGCTCGTCTGCTTGGCCAGCTCGACAGGAGGGAGAAATCAATTCTCTGTTGTTTCATTCTTCCTCTTTTCACTGTCTTCTCACTCAGTTCAAAGGTTTCTCCTCTCAACATGAAAACAATTGGTTTGTCCCCCGTCTCCTTTATCTCCTGCTTTCATCTCTAGTGTTAGAATCCAGACCTTCATTTCTCTAGTTTTTATTATGTATTTTTGTTTAAGTCATGCTGTTAGAGCTGTAAAAGTCGGGTCTTTTCTTTGTAGTAATTTGCTTAAATTTACTTTTTTTCATGTTTAGACATTAACTCGTTAACAGGCAGATACAATCAGACACAAGTACAATCTCCTAAGTTTTGATACCTCTATAAACTTCTCCGTTATAAAACTGACATTCCAACGTCTAAATTTCCTTGTCCCAGAGCTGGTGAGCACTGACTGTAAAAGCCAGCAGCACAGGAGCTACAACCAGAGGAGTAGCCAATGGAGACTGCAAACCACCTAAATACAAAACATCATTTGGTCAATCCTTGTTCACATTTAGAGGACCTCAGATTTGGATCAATCTCCTTCAACATTAAAACTGTTAAAAACAGTTAGCTAAACTAATTTATTTACATTAATTGTGTGTGTGTGTGTGTGTGTGTGTGTGTGTGTGTGGCGATAATCGCTATAAATGCTGTTGTTTGATTGTCTCTAAGCCTCTTTTATAAAACAATGCCGCCAATTTGCCGCAAAGCCAATGTGGCATCTGGGAGCCTAAGGTCGTTTACCGCCACGGTCTGAGCTCTTATAATGTTGCGCAGTCATGTCTGTTTTATAAAAGATTACGCGATGGCGGCATAAAGGGGGTATGGGGGCGGTCTCTGCACTGTCGCGGACTTCCGTTTATCTTGGACATAACTTGCTTTTTATTACGATCAAAGCCGCGCTCGTTAAGTTTTTATTTTAACAACCAGCTACAGGTGTCATCCACCATCCCTGTGAGCTGTCAGATGATCTGAGCTGCAGATCTAACGGAGAGAAGCTCCCGGGGCACCGCAACGCTCCAAATGATCATCTCAGCTGATTCTGTTTACAAAAGCAAAACTTAAGCCCGTGTTTACTTTCATTTTCAACATAGTTCCCGGCCGGAGCTCGGCATTAAGTCATCATGTGGTCATGACACCACCCTTTGTTGTGCCAATGCTTAATGTGCGTTTATAAGACCGGCGAAGCCGCAATATTGCCGCAATATTACTATCAAGTGCGGCGGCACGAATGCCGCAAAATTCCCACAACGTGATGCCGCCATGGCGCGTTCATAAGAAACACGTTGCTGTAATATTACGCTGATTTGCCGGCATGGTGTGTCTTATAAAATGGGCTTAAAAGGCCAACCAAGGACTAGATTTGCAAATTAGCCTCTGGCTAACCTGTGTACAAAACAACAGTTGCATTGTCCTTACATGTAACAGTGACTACGTTTACATGCAGCCAGTATTCGGGTTTCTGAAACATTCGGAATAACCCGTTTACGTGCACAAATAGAGAGAGTTACCCCTGTATACATGGAACGTTTAATATCTCGATTGCATAGCGTCAGGACCAGGACGTACGGACTACGTTAAGACGCAATATGCGTCATTTCCTGTTTTCTTCCTGTATCCAAAGACGACAACAACAGCAGTAGCAAGCAGATAATGGATCGTTTGGAGCTAATAGTGATCGTCTTTGTTTGCGCATTGATGCTGTTACTGACCTGGTTTCTTCATCGCTCCAAAAATGTGGTGTGCTGCGTTTCGCCATGTTGAACTCAGGTTGAACTCTACGTGTTCACTTCCAGGTTACTGGTGCATACAAGAAGTTCATCTACTCAAAAGACCAAGATTCCTTGTGAATAGAACATGCACAAAGCGCACCTTTTGAAAGGGTTATCCTGATACGCGTTTACATGACCTGATATTCGGGTTAGAAAAGGGTTACCCCAGGGGTAATAACCCGGTTTTTAAAAACACGGTTATGCTCATAACCGGGTTTTTGCCGGTGTTTACATGGCCTTGCGGAACCGGGTTATTGCAAATAACCAGGTTTTGAACGGGTTATTGGCTGCATGTAAATGCACTCACTGTCTTTTGTGCTGTCCTTGATCACTAAACTAAACTAGGCCAAGCATCTAGGAGAGCACATTTTAGTCCCTGAATGTTGCCTGTTCTAAACATATATACTGCATATCCATGTATATATAATGTATTTAAAGGGACCTCCGTCTTAACTGACACACTAAATTTCCAATTCTGCACTTGAGGAGGGAGGAAGTGGCATGATTACAAAATGAGCTTCATTTATTAAAACCTTCTTTTAAGGAGGTGTTTATTATGTCAAAATACACTGCCTGGCCCAAAAAAATTTATATTATTTTTCGTTGAACCGTCTTTAGCTTTGATTATGGCACACATTCGCTGTGGCATTGTTTCAATAACATACTAACATCTTTTCCATGACCACCAGATGTGTCTTTCCACATGGTTGTTTAAGAAATGAGAAGCAACTCATTGCACCAGTTGGGGTTAAATAACTTGTCACCAGCTGAAAGATAATTGCCCATGCAGTATTTATCCAATAGGAGGCTCCTACCTATTTGCTTAGGTAATTCTAAGTGGTGACTTTTTGTTTTTGGCCAGGCAGTTTATTTATTTAAATTAGATCTTAGTTTAATTTATTTGGCATTTATTTAGCAAGTGAAGCTGACATTTTATGTTGTAGCTTCTGCTCTGCAGTGATAATTTATTAATGTAAATTCCTTCTCTATGAGAGGAATCTGCCATCTCCCATAAGGCCACTTGTATTTGTCTCACAAACAGCTGTACATATAAATCACATTCAATCCACAGGAGACAAGCAGCTCTCTGGTGGGCTGCAGCAGACAAATGAGACTCACAGCTTTTACTTATTGTGCTTTTACAGCTTGTAGTTTGTCGTTTATATTTATACAGGCTTTATTAAAACTCTCAATTTTCCCTCATTCATTTCCTGCATGTAATGAGTTCAGATGAGTTTACATTTCAGGACTCCTGGTTTCAGGAAAACATCTTTAGACTTCAAACCAAATGGTTTCAAACATCAGACTGTAGATTACAAAAAAGATTAAGTTTCAGAAAAAAACTGACAGACAAAAAAGAATGAGGTGTCAGGAGGTAAACTGATGATCCAAAAAATAAAATAAAATAAATAAATAAAAGATCTGCAGATAGCTTCTGACTCCAGCTTCTGATTTGTAATTTTTTTAAAGGATGATCCAATTGAATTTTTACCATCTGGACCAATATTTTTGTTTTAGTTGAAAAACTAAAACACTTAGAAATTCTGCATTTAGTCAAACGTGGACTAAATGTAGAATTTCTAAAACACACAGTTTGTGACACTTGGACCCTTTATTATATATGTGCAAGTTCAAGAAAAGTACATTTCAGTTTTTTGTTTTTTGCATCAGTTCCTGTTTAAAACAGGCCCAGAAAACTACACTGGAGCTGTAAGACAGGGCTGTACAGTGCGACGAAAAAAACACTCTGTGCGATACACTATTTTTAGACGTAGCACTCGTGCTACATCTTTTCAAGTTACTTTTCCCCCCAGAACTTTATTGAACAAATGTAAGTAATATGTTTTTGTGTAAGGAATATGCTTTTTACTGGTGCACTGCGTGGTAATCTAGGCACTGTGGAGGAAAATAGAGGAACCAGCAAAGATACAAAGGCAGAAACGGTCCAAAGGATCAAACACGCACCTACGGGCAGATTGGCTAATAATGCTAAAGCTAGCGGGTTAGCATGCTACGATCAAGTGGGTTTCCAAAAAAACACGAGGATAATAAAACTAAAAATGACTCTACAAGCGGATGAAAAGTCCCCACCATCCTCTTAGCTTTCTAATAATAATAATAATTTAAACTGGATTATTGCCAACCCATACATAATAGACATGCCACCATTACATTGTTATCCGTAGAAATTAAATATTATTGTTATTGTTATTAGCATTTCCAGTAGCTTACTACTGAACATGTTAATGAAATAAATTAAATTCTACTGACCAGAGTTTAACTGTAGATATTTAGATATGTTATTTTGACTAAGATGAGTGATATTAATACAAACCTTAAATGTTACTGAAATGTAGGTCAATTTTCCCATAAAATATGAATTAAGTATAAATCAGATGGGAATGAGGGAACTAGACAACAGCAAATTAATACATATTATTGAGCCTTTTATAACAAGAGCCTCATAATTTAGTCGTTTTATTTCATATTTTAGCAGCAGATCACAATCTCAATTCACTTAAAACATTGTCAGATAGAATATTTGATTGACAAATGATTCAATAGAATATTTGAATACTAAAATATTCCATAGCTGCAGCCCTATTTCAGACCTTTAACAGAACAGGAAAACAAACCGTGCCAACAAGAATAAACAGAAACACAACCTGCACCAAACCAAGGTATGGCTGAGAGGGGAAAAGTTTACAAGTACAACCCTGCAGTGTTGTGCCTAAATGAGTTCATTGAACGTTCATTCACTTTTTTGTGACCGTGCTCGTATTTTGCCTGATGAACATTAAAGTAAACGGGTTTATGAACGGCGCTCTCTCACAGTTCGAGAGCTCCAGATCTCCACGGCACTAAAGCCTTTAGCTAAAGCATCCTGTTAACCAGACTTCATAAAAAGTAGACCCTGCAAATGCAGCCGCTATAGGCAGCAGCGGTCGGTGCAGCGTCTCCTCTTCAACGTCTATGCTGTGGTGAACGGACCTCTGTAATGAACAAATCTACACTCATTTTAATAAATACATTTTTTAATTTACACTGACAAATAAACATGTCTGAAGATATTTCAAAATCAGAATCAGCTTTATTGCCAAGTACGTCAGTGAGACTCACATTCCCAGGAATTTGCATCTTGTTATTGTGTTTTCATTATGCACTACTAGTGTTCGTCAGTGTGTTTAAGTAATTATAAGAACTACTTTTGGTTTTTAGAGATTATAACAGAATTTTTATGCCGGTGCTACAAGATTTTGGTCTGTGCTACAAAACCTACAACCTTTGTATCACCGGTGCTATAAGCTAAAAATGTTAACGTACAGCCCTGTAAGATGTCCTTTTGTTAGATTAAATTAAGTTTAGTCACAAATGGTAAATGGCCTGTATTTGTATAGCGCCTTCTTAGGGTTCTACAACCCCCCAAGGCGCTTCATAACACAATCAGTCATCCACCCATTCACACGCTGGTGGGGATGAGCTACATTGTAGCTACAGCTGCCCTGGGGCGCACTGACAGAGGCGGGGCCTGTCGTACACTGGCGCCACCGGTCCCTCCGACCACCACCAACAGGCAAGGCGGGTTAAGTGTTTTGCCCAAGGACACAACAACAGCGACAGACTGAGTGGGACGCGAACCTGCGACCTTCCAATTGCAAGGCGACCACTTAACTCCTCTGCCACCATCGCCCTAACTAACCAAAAGCTGCTTTGATTTGTGGCAAACAGCCTCCATCAGAACTACGTTATCAGGGTCAACCCTTTTTTTTGGTTGGATATGCTTATGGTGTGTCTGTGTCTGTGTGTGCACGCGAACATGCGTGTGCACTTCAGTGAGACCAGACAGGACATGGCAGATTAAAGGCCACCCTGTCTCACCCACTATTCAGGAATGCCTTCTTTGAATGACCTTGTAATGTTTTTGACGAATTCCTCTTTTAATCCACAAGGCCGCCTCGTCACCTCTCTCACACAAACACACAGGTGCCTTACATACTTTTCATATCAATATTGAATTTCACGATGTGGTAATCATAACACACACACACACACACACACACACGCACACACAAACACACACTCTTTCACATACACATTCTAATACAAAGCCACATCGTAGGCTGAAGATGTTTATTTATAGAGGTGTGAGCGCGGAGGGCTGGAGGGTTTTGGAGAGTGAGAACTTCCTTCTTTAAAAAGCTGCTTAAAAGATTTAGTTGCAAGTTTAGGGTGAAAATAAAGCTTGGGAACTGTTTTCTGTCCATGATATTGAGGGATAAGTGTGCGTGCGTGTGTGTGTGTGTGTGTGTGTGTGTGGGACTGCCAGCTGGAGCTAAGGTGCTGTGTGATACTCGATTGGCACGGCACCACGGTGTGAGTGACGGCATGCTGGTGTGTGTGAGTTCTGATACAGTTGGCCAGCCGGATGGAATTAGTGGGTGATGAGTGATATTTATTCTGTTGCTCCTTCCTTTTCCTCTACACCTCCCTCACAACTCTCCCCTCCTTCCTGGTCCTGATTATCGCCTCCCTCTCCTGCTTTCTCTCACCCCTTCCTGTTTCCACCCCTCTCTCTCTCTCTCCCTAGACAGCAGAGAGGAATCGGTCCTTGGCAGTATTCCGTTGCCCAGCTATGTCATCTCGCCCGTGGGATTGGAGGACCACATCAGCCGCAAGTATGCCTTTAAGGTATGCCTCCCTATGTTCACATACAGATGTTTCTCAGTTCCTATCGTGTGATTATTTCTGTTGTCATTTTGGGTTCAACTAGAAATGATTGCTGATCTGTTTATTAGATTTGGTCAAGTTCATGTACAAAAGTTACATAACCAGCATGAAACTATTGAAGTATATTTTTGTAATTTAGGAAGGAATAAACTTTACTGAATCCGTCGAAGACGAGCAATACCTAAAGTAAGTCATCACGTCTGAGGAATTCCAGATATGGATAACGGCTTTTATTCCCACTAGAACCACTTAAGATAAAAATAACCACTTGATGCTATTTAAAGCTGAAGAGTTTCCTCTGAAGGCCGATGTTGACTCCGCTCTGTGGCAGGTTTTCTGGTGGTTCACTTTCCCACCAATCATGACTCACATCCTCGCACAGAATTTCACTCCTTATTGGTCAGACGTCACATACGTACACCACACTTGTGTCTTTGAGGTCCTCGCAGCTCACAGCTTTTGTCACTTGTTGTTTTTAACAACTAAAGAGGATTTAATATCCTTGAACTCATTTTTAAAATGACAAATGATTCAGCACAGCGCTCACCACCTGTTATATCAGCGTCGGCTACAGCTGATGGTCTGTCAGCATCTCGTCTGGAATGACAGAGCTTCTTCATCCTCCAGGGGCACGAGTTTTCCATCTAAGCCAAACAAATGTAAAGGCTTACTGTAGGAATCAGCTGCGTCAAGATTTATGATTGTTCTTTTGTTTTCAGAAGGCTATCAAGCTAAAATTAAAACCTGTTAAATCCTCCATGTAAAATGTTTGCAGCTGTTTCTGGATGAGAAGACTGGCTGAATCACCTAAACCCACTTTCATGCAGCCTATATCATATAAAGTTAGATAAAAGGTGGAAAAAACATGTTATAAATGTAAAAAACCCCAATAATTAAAGACATTTCCTCTGTTCAACCTTCCCCCAGCAGCAACGACCTAAAAGCAGCTTATTTTTACTGTCTCGTGTAGTTTTAATTTGCTCCTTTCCTGCAGTGATATGAGAGTTTCTTCAGTACAAGGTTGGTATGGATACAACAACCAGCAGAGCATCCAAACACACCTCTCAGTAAAAGACTGTTCATCAGTCCGGCACTAAAACAAACCTTTAACTCCCCAAAAAGAGCAGTGAACTCCTCCATGTTTGAACAAAACCTCCTGTTGGACTAAAACCAATGTCCAGGTCTCTACAGGTCTGGACCAGAGTCAGCTGTAACCTCCCACCCCTCCATACCCCTTCTCCCTATTTACCAAATCCTCTTCCCTCTCTTGTTCCCATTGGCTGGCTGCCTGACTGGGACTTCCCTTCCTCCGTGTGAGTGCGTCCAGTGAAAGCCCTCCCCTTTAATAGGTACTCTACTGGTCTTATGTTCTCTCTGCCTCATGTAAACCTTGCATATCCTCGTTGTTTGCTGTCAGTGTGGCTTTAAACATGAGAGAATATACAGCAGCCGTGTATATTCTTGTGATTTATTTGATGCATGTCTTGAGAACAGTGTGTTTTGGTGGAGATGTTTTTTGCTCTGGCAGCGTCCTCGCTCTTGTTTTTAGTTTCTTCCTTCGTCTTGATTTTTCCCATCCTTTTTTCTGTTGACGTCTTGTTGTTTTTTTGTTTTTGCACTTTAGATTGCATTTGCCCTATCAGGTTTTAAGGTTATTGCTCGCCCATGTGTCTCTTTCATCTGTCAGATCTGCTTAACCAGCATGCAGTTTTTTTGATGGTGTAAAGAAAAACAAACTTTGCTGTTTGGAACGTATGTTTCACACAAAGTAAAAATATTCTTGTTTTGTGAAAATTGTGTGAAATCTAGTGGCAGGAAAAACAACCATATTGTCATCAAAATATTACACTGCTCAAAAAAGGGAACACTTAAACAACATAATGTAACTCCAAGTCAATCCCACTTGTGTAAAATCAAACAGTCCACTTACGAAGCAACACTGATTGACGATCAGTTCCACCTCCTGTTGTGCAAATGGAATAGACAACAGGTGGAAATTATAGGCAATTAGCAGGACATTCCCAATAAGGGAGTGGTTTTGCAGATGGTGACCAGAGACCACTTCTCAGTTCCCCTGCTTTCTGGCTGATGTTTTGGTCACTTTTGAATGCTGGCGGTGCTTTCACTCTAGTGGTAGCATGAGACGGAGTCTACAACCCACACAAGTGGCTCAGGTAGTGCAGCTCATGCAGGATGGCACATCAATGCAAGCTGTGGCAAGTAGGTTTGCTGTGTCTGTCAGCGTAGTGTCCAGAGCATGGAGACGCTACCAGGAGACAGGCCAGTACATCAGGAGACGTGGAGGAGGCCGTAGGAGGGCAACAACCCAGCAGCAGGACCGCTACCTCTGCCTTTGTGCAAGGAGGAACAGGAGGAGCACTACCAGATCCCTGCAATATGACATCTATCAGGCCACAAATGTGCATGTGTCTGCTCAAACGGTCAGAAACAGACTCCATGAGGGTGGTATGAGGGCCCGACGTCCACAGGAGGGGGTTGTGCTTACAGCCCAACACCGTGCAGGACGTTTGGCATTTCCCAGAGAACACCAAGATTGGCAAACTCACCACTGGCGCCCTGTGCTCTTCACACATGAAAGCAGGTTCACACTGAGCACATGACAGACGTGACAGAGTCTGGAGACGCCGTAGAGAACGTTCTGCTGCCTGCAACATCCTCCAGCATGACCGGTTTGGCAGTGGGTCAGTAATGGTGCGGGGTGGCATTTCTTTGGAGGCCCACACAGCCTCCATGTGCTCTCCAGAGGTAGCCCGACTGCCATTAGGTATCGAGATGAGCTCCTCAGACCCCTTGTGAGACCATATGCCGGTTGGCCCTGAGTTCCTCCTGATGCAAGATAATATAGACCTTATGAGAAGCAGACGTTCTGGAGTGAGCTAGATGATTTGATGCTTTAATGAACGTGTTGGTGAAGGGAACAGAGGTGACGAAGAACAGGTTTGGTATCCAGGATAGGGACAGATTGTGGTAAATACTTTCTTCCAGAAGAGGCAGGTGATTTAGGAGAGGAGCACACAGGTGGACTACATCTTGTGTAGATGTTGTAATTTGAAGATTAGTGACTGCAAGGTAGCGGTAGGTGAGTGTGGTGAGTCATCATTTGATGGTGGTCTGTAGGATGAAACCGATGATGAGGAAGAACAAAAGCAGAGCAGAAGATCAGGTGGTGGAAACTGAAAAAAGAAGAGTGTTGTGAGGGAGGAGTTGAGACAGGCTCTTGGTGGCCAGGAGCTGCTCTCAGATAAATGAGCAGATACAGCTAATGTGATTAGGGAGACAGGTATGAGGGTTCTTAGTGTGTCATCTGGAAGGAATAAAGTAGATAAGGAGACTTGGTAGTGGAATGAAAAAGTCCAGGAGCATTTACAGAGAAAGAATTTGGCTAAGAAGTGGGACACTGAGGACTGAGGAGAGTTGGCAGGAGGACAGGGAGATGCAGCACATAGTGAAGGTAGAGGTGGCTAAAGTCAAACAAAGGCTGTGTGATGATCTGTATGCTTGGTTGAACAGCAAGGAGAGAGAATGATTTGAACAGGTTGGAAAGGAGATAGAGAGGGAAAGCGTAGAGCTATTTGGGGTGATTATGGAATGGGATATAAATGTACTGACAGCTGCCAAGTGTGTGATGGGAAGATGGAAAGAGTACTTTGAAGAGCTGATGATTAAGGAAAATGAAAGAATGTAGAGTAGAGGTGGCTGTTCAGGATCAGGAAGATCTGAGATTAGTAAGGATGAAGTGAGGAAAGCTTTGAAGAGGATGAAGAGGAGAAAGGCAGTTGGTTCTGATGACATACCTCTGGAGGTTAGTGTATAGGAGAGGTGGCAGCAGGGATTTGGGGTTAGGGTTGTCCAACAAGATCTTGATAAGTCAGAAGATGCCTGATGAATAGAGGAAGAGTGTTCTGGTGTGCTTCAGCACCCCAAAAACAGGCTAGAAACGCAAATAAGCTATTTACGTATGATTCAATCAGTAGACTAATCGCTAAAATACCTGGCTCAACTATCATAATAATCGTTTGTGGCAGCCCAAGTTGGATAATAATTTAAAACATCTACCATTCTGACTGTTGTTCTGCACCATCCACATATGGTTTTTTAATGGATTTGGATATTAAATTGACACTAAATTGCAATGAGCATACATGCAGCTAAAACTAGCCGAGTGCATCCCAAATATTTCAACATTAGCATTTCTGTACAATATTATAGTCATTATGCTCTTTAGTAAACATTTAGTTTTGGGTAGTGCTGTGGCGTGGCATTAGCTTGTGTCCTTATTGGCATTTTTTGTACCAACATTACTTTTAATACTTTAAGTAATTTTGAAACCAGTACTTTTTGTACTCTTACTTGAGTAAAAAGCTTAAGTTGATACTTCAACATCTACACAAGTCTTTTTAAACCCTAGTACATACTTCTGTCTGAGTAATCAATGTGAATACTTTTGGCACCGCTGCAACCATCACAGCCCAGTGAGACACTGGCTTAGCTGTCCACCAGCATTGTGTTTATTTACACTGCACGTTTTCTCATAACCAAAAAGACAGAAGGCCATGGTTTGGCTCTTTTTGGGTGTCTTTCAGTTTAAATTTAGCTCCCACAGTAGCGTGTTCAGTACAAGGTGCCTTATCAGAAGCATTGTGGTGCACTGGCAGCTAAAGCTTATCTGTGAGAGCACAATGACTGTAAATAGCGCCTGGACAAAAGGAGAGAGTGTCTGTCAGAGCTTGTCCATAAGCTGTAGGCTGGTCATGTTGTAAGCTTTTGTGAGTGAGAGCACTGAGCGATATTTCCAGGCTGAAAGAGGAAAAACAGAGAAAAGGGCAGGAAGTGATTCAGAGTGGAAAATGTAAAGTAAAAATACCAAGAGGAAACATTGGGAGTGATGGTGTGAGAACAGAGGGATTTTTGTTTCAAACAGCAGGATTCATTAACCTGATGCTGAAACAGACGATCAGAATCCTCCCTAAAAGTGCCACCAACGCCCACACGAGCAGCCGAGACTGATGGAGCCGTGTGTGGTTCCAGAGCGTAGGTGTGCTGGTCATGCTCTCGGAGCTGAATAACCCTCTCCACATTCCTGTTAACGAAATGCTCAGACTCACAATTTTATTTTTGTCTGCTATGTCTTGATAGGACATTTTGATATGAATTCTTTGCTCTGAAAGATGTATGGGTTCTATAGGAAGTTAGGAACTAACTACTTTGGTTAAGTTCGTTGTACAAAATACCACCGTGGTCCTCTTCAGGCATGTGTTGCACTTTCAAGGAATAAAAGGGATGTTTGGTGATTTTTAATGGATTTATTGCTCTACAACACAGCATACAGCATGTTCAACAGCCTCTGTTTTTTTCTACAGAGCACACTTCTAAAAACTCTCCACTCCCCACCGGTTAAGGCCGTCTGGTGGTGCTAAAGCGCTTCTGCATGTCAAACTCAGTCATTAGCTTCTACATTAACCAAGAAAAAGGCACTTGCCAATAAAACTACATAAATCAATAATAAATTAACATAAAATATTTAGGGAGGAGGGAGTGTCTACATCCTACATTAGCAATACAAGTTCATTTTTGCCACCCATGTTTGGGAGGAAAAGTTGATTAAGGTGTATTTTCTGTTTCAGATTGTTGTTAAAATTAAATTTATGTCACATATGACAGTAAAAAACTTTGCATTTGGCTCTGAACCTTCCTGCACACATGTTTAAACATCTAACCAGCAGCTCAGTCTGGTGTCTCTCATCACGCCGCTGGTCCTGTTGTAGCGAGAAGAGGCCGTCTGTCAGAGCGCTGACGCTGAGTGAAGATGAGGGTTTGGACAGCTGTTTCTTGATGATACCATTTTGCTTTTGTCAAGAAATTCCAGGTATTTTTGGACACATTATACTTTTAAAGATTAGTAGTTTTGAACAGATCTGACCTGTTTTGATCTCACATCAGCTTCAGTTAAGTGTTTAATTCCCATCAGCTGAAACCAGCCTACTAGTGACTGTTTTTAAAACCTGTAAAGACTCTGAGAGTTGTGTAGTTTGTCACCAGCTTTAGTTGTGGATGTGAAATGCTTCTGTATCTGACAGCAGGCAGCTGCTTCACTTCCTTCATAAACACATATAATGAATGGTTTTGGGGGACGCTGGAATACAGAACAAGTGCAGAGTGTTCCCCCACCCCGGGTTACAGGTAGAGAGTCTCACCTGGGTGACCAGGCATGTAGGCGTTGGTTCCAAAAACCTACATTTGACATGTTGTGCATTTGCAAAATATCACCACCTGGTCTCATGCAAATCCAAAATGAGACCTGGTTCAGAGCTTTGTCATGTGTCTACAGCAGGAGTAGGGAACCCTGGTCCTGGAGAGCCGCTATCCAGCATGTTTTAGAGGTTTCCCTGCTTCAGCACACCTGATTTTAATCGGCAGGTGATTAACAGGCTTCTGCAGAGCCTAGTGAGTTGCTGTACAGGTGAATCAACTGTGTTGAAGCAGGGGAACCTCTAAAACATGATGGATAGTGGCTCTCCAGGACCAGGGTTCCCTACCTCTGGTCTACAGGGTATTCTGTGTTTCTGTTCACCTTCTCTCAGAGTGATTGACTCTTGGATGCTCCTGTGGTGTCTCCTAACCCTAACCCTAGCAGGACCATCACTGGTCCCTATGTAGGGAAGCAACAAGTGATTATTAAAGGGATACTTTGCAACTTTTTAATATTTTTAAATCATGTTCTTGAGCCAGTATGTGCTAAAATGACCCTTTACAGGGTCAAAAAAGGCCACCCAGCCCCTGTTACCCCCTGTGGCCAGAATATTCCACTTGCAACTTCACAGTTGCCGGTCCGGTCTGTTTGGACTTAGAAAAATTCAGCTTGACCTACCTGGATCTGCAGTCTGGCTCCAGCACGTTTCCAGCATGTTTTAGATCATGAACACAGCTGATTTGTTTAACTTTGTGATGAATAACTCCCGTAGAAACTAATTAAGGCTGAGAAGACATTTCAGCAGTTAGATGAAGGTGTTAAAAAGACGAACGCACAGCGAGGAGAGATAAGTTTCACTTTCGGTTTCACCAACGAACACTAGGGGGTGCTAAAACAGGCCAAAACTGACTAGTGTCCCTTTAATGTAACTGACTAATTGTTGCATACCAAACCCTTTTGCCAGTAGGGGTACATCACAAATTAAGAAAGTTTTCTGAACAGCCTCGAGACTGGACCATGTGTCAGAAATTAACTACATCTAACACTAGTTCTGATTTCATTTACCCGAAATTAGCAGTTTTGAGATCTTAATGGTGAAACTGGACAATCACCACTACACATTCAACTTTTTGACATAAATCTGAATCTTTAGACAAAAAAGTTGAATAAATGTATTTAACACAAGAAATCAGCACCATTGCTGATTTAAAAGTTGTTGTTTTTTTGAGAGAACACGTCACCACTTTGGAATGGACCTTAGCTAGAAAAGACAGTCGCCTGCCAACATCATCATCCTTGAGTCACTCCTCCTCAGCATGTCTCAGACGCCTCCTTCCACCGGTATTCCTGAACAGCATGAAAGAGACGATTTTCTTGCCAGGTTATTGAGTTCTGGTTGAGTCAAGGGAGCATCTCAGTCAACTCCCAGATCTTCAAATATTCAGCAGCGTCAGGGTCAAACACAGACTCTGAGTCAGAGACATACGTCTGGAGACGGTTTCTAAGTGTGTGAGCGTGTTGGAGCACCCAGACGGCAGAGCTTTCAGAGAGGAGCTGAACTGCCGTGTTGGTTGTGGACTTGTTGTGAAATCATTTGCTGAGGTTTATTCAGAGTTTACAGTAACACCAGTCAAACAGTGGGGGTGACCGTCTGTTTTATTCATGACTGTAGTCAGTGTGTATATTGAGCCGACGTGGATGAGAAGAACACATTGATTCTCCTCACCAAAGGAAACATACAACCCTTCAGCTTAAAGTCGACAGCCTGCATTCATTATTCAGAGAAGGGACCAGGCTAGGAGAGGTTTAGTGTTTAATTACTTTTCAATTACTCTTTTGTCTGCCAGTCCCAACTACTGAAGGAGATCGGGAAAAGGAAAAGTGGATTATTTATGAGGCTCATTGGAGAGCAGCACTTTCAAATGGGATGTGATAACTCCCTGTTCTTAAGAACGTCTTTAAACAAGGACACTAAACACTTTAAGGCTTTTAATTAAAGAGCGGATGTTACTGACATACTGCACTTTGAATTTCAGGCTTCCTTTATTTAATAGTGTGTAGTTGTTGCTCGGGCTAGCTAGGATGTTGAACGTATGTCATGTTAGGATCTGCAGCAGGAGTTTTTACATCATCAGTAGGCTTTAAACAGAAGCTTCCTGGTCTCGGCCACAAGGATTCTGTAAATCAAACATTTTTAATGATGAATCACATCTTTTACTGAAACATTCTGCTGGTCTCTACTCGCTGCACTGAGCTCTCTGGCTTTTTCCTCCTACACTACAACAGAATAGCCTTTTGAATGGAACTGCTCCTGAGGTTTCTTCAGTAAGAAGTCACTCGGGAAATATCTGAGAGCTCTGAGCTGGGATACAGCAGGATCTGGGACCACTCGGGGAAGTGGAAAAAGAAGAAAACACTGTTAAAACATTAATCATCTTGGGAAATTGTCAGTGAGTGTACAGTAAGGGTGCAGCAACAGCATTCCTTTTTAGACATTTGTGTCCACCTTGTCATCTTTATGATCCTCATTAAAGTTTGATAGAAACATCTAGCGTTTTACCGGTTAAAAGCACTTTTTTTTTCAAGAAACAGAATTTGCGGTTTTGTGTTAGGCATCATTTACACACTAGATTATTTTTTATCTTTTTTGCATCTTCTGAAGCTGGCTGAGGTCTTGTTGTTACAGATCACAAACCCCAGCACCTAACAGTCACATCAACAGACATTAAAGTAGTGGACATGTGACTATTCTTCGTTATATGTTGCAAACTCACTTATATTGTACTTTATCTTCTGTTACAAAAAACAACGACGACACTTTCTTCAAATCCAGCCATAAACACAGATTTTGGCCATTTTTAATTTTTAATTTGTGTCTTACCTGTTGTAGATGATCTACCTGAATAGCAGACATTGGAAAATTGGCGTTCATATCCTACATGACTTATTAGTTGATGCTCTGAGTCACATGTTCAACAACTGGCTCTGATGTCTGTGTTTAAACTGACAACAGAAAACAGCTTTAAGCAGTTTTACTGCAGAAATGAGCTAAAATGTGTTTAAAATGCAGTTGTACTGACAACCTTAGATTGTTAGTTTGTAGTTTGTTCCTCACTTTGAACTGAAATATGCCTAGACAGTTGTGAACAAATATATATATATATATATATATTTATTTGCAAAAAGTGTTTGTTCTTTTGTTTCTGCCAAACCTTATAGAATCAAAACAATAATAAACTGTAGTATGAATAAATAAATATAAAGATGATAAAAAGTGATTTTAAAAGGTTTGATGCAGAGATAGTTCTCTATGAATTTTCTGATGTGGCGTATTTAAAGTAAAACGAGCTAGCAACATCATTAGAGGCATTATGTTTAGTCGTTTTTAGAAAAGTGAAACATAACTGACTAATCATTTGGTCATTCTCTTATATAATCTCTCTCTCACTTTGGGAAAGTTGTAGTAGCAAAACGTTTCCAGATTTTTACCTTAAACTGACTCACAACTTTGTGGCGAGAGTCTAAGTAAAAATAACCAAAGTAAAATGTTTATGAGTTATTTTCTCTCTTGGGTATAAACTTGTTGTTTGTGTTGGACTGTAGCTGAGTGGTGTCTTCCTATCATGTGGTTTTCGCTCATCAGCTCTCTGCATTGGTTGGTGCTTGTGTTGACATTATTTCTGTTATTGGACAGCATGACTCTTCCCTGTCTGACCACTGGCGTCCATCATTGCCTCTCAGGTGGTTTCCGGGCATCACCTAACAGAGCCTCCCCTCTCCTCTTATAGGCTAGCCACACTGGCATGCGCTCGTACATTTACAAGCAGAGCTCTGTGATTGGCTCGCAGGCGGAGCACACTGGGATGAGGACGTATTACTTCAGTGCAGACACCCAGGAGGACATGAACACCTGGCTGAAGGCCATGAACCAGGCTGCACGGATGCAGAACCATTCTGAGACAGTCGTCAGGTATGCACGCACGCACGCACGCACGCACGCACGCACACACACACACACACACACAAACACTAATCTACATGTAAACACCAGTCATTGCTCTATATACATATGAAGCGTCATTAAACTCTCACCAATATCATAAAAGTGGATTAAAGATTTTTCAATGTTTTCAGGATTAATTATTGTAATCAATTTTCCAGAAATTATAATAAAAATACTGTGTTTAAAAACAGGTAATGAAACAGTAAATATGACTTGAATTGAATATATGTTAAATAAACAAATGTCCCCCATAAACCCTTTAGTGTTTTCATTTAGGCTGTATTAGGAATTTCACTGCATTTTAATGTCAACAAAGAAAGGCCAATCAGATTCTGATCACCTGAGTGGTTATTTTAGATTTCATGGATACCTGTCTTAAAATGTAACGGATACTGGAGCTTGGTTGGAGTAATGGCTCGTTTACAAAAAACTCCCTTGATACTTTTGGTTCTTTTAGGACATCTGGAAATGAATTTGGAGCTGTTTAATTGTTGAATGCATCAATCTTCTTGTTTGAGCATTAAAGTTTATTCAAAGATATCCAATATGTGCCGGTTGACATAAATCATTTTTGCTGTAGATATGCCACCAGATGAATTAAATCCTGAAAGAATGGCAAGATGCTAATTCCCAACGAGCCACCTTGGCAGCTCAAACATCATGATTTAGTAAGCTCACCAGGCTGCCGTGGATATTGTCCGGGCGTGCACCTCCCACACTCCACCCCTAAATCACCATAGGTGTGTGAATGGTGTCTGTGTGTCCCTGTGATTGGCTGGAGACCTGTGCCGATGTAGCCCCGCCTCTCACCTTGTGACTACTGAAGATAGACACCAGCTCCCTGAAACCCTAGTGAGGATGAAGTGGTTCGGATAATGGATGGATGGACAATTTTCAAATTTTTTAATCCATCTTGCTACTGGTAGGTAAAACTATAACTGATACTAATAAAACCTTAAGTGAAACTAAACTAAACCAGCAAGAAAATGGTAAAAAAAAAATTAAAGCTAAAAAATTAAATTAAATCTGAAGTTAAAACAAAATAAAAATAAAAATAATGAAAAAAGCTATTAACCTTGTGCCTGTTGGACAATTTTTACAGTGACAACTCTTCTTCTACTGCCATTCTGCTGTTTAGTGGTGCAGCGCCTATAGAAACAGCAAAAAACACAGTCTGAGAAAAGATGTACTCATTTCTCTATAACAGAAAAAATACTTTGCAGTTTCCTGCTTAGTAACCAAGTCAGTGTTAAACACATCTGGCAGGTTTTGGATTTTTAAACAATTTTAGAGATGAAATTTTTTTTTGTGAAAAAATAAAACCACTTTCCACTCCCTACGTGTGCCAGAACCAGATACTTTGGGTGTTTAGTAGTCTTAAGACGTGGTGGATTCCCTTTCTGTTTGATTTTGCTGTCCAGATCATTTGGTACACTCGATGCATGCAGCAGATTTCTTTTTGTACTGAGCTGCTTTAAACAAACATATGAAAGTGTTTTTGAGCTGAAAGCAGCTCTCTATTTTGTTTTTGGTGTGTTGACAGTGGGAGGTTGCACAGATCAAAAAACATCCCATAATGCACTGGCAGCCTTAGACACCCCCCACTTGCTCTGCTTCTTTTTCATTTCAGTGTTTTTGCAGAGAGAAATCCCTCTAGACGACACGAGCTGTTGGAGAATGACAGAAAGGAAACCAAGCTGCAGACAGCTTCCTGTTGGGAATTTTCTTAACTCCTTTTTAAACTCGCTCTCTTAAATTTGTGCATGTGTCAGAGCAACAACAGCAGGGTTTACTGGCATGTGGAACTTCTTTTTCACAAATATTTATTTTTAATGAATACTGGTTCCAGGAACGCTCTCCTCTTAAACTAAAATTTAACAAGAACAAATCAGCCTCGTGTGCTAATTTATACTGAATATACTCAGACACTGGCTGCTGGTGGGGAGAGTTTTGGCACCTAGGTGTTCCTGTTCTTTTTGTGTGCTTGATTTAGTGTCAGAGTATTTCTCAAGGCTGAGTGCTTCGTCCACAGGGGACTTCATTAATGAGTGTAAAATCAAGGCTTTGCTTGTCGTCTGCTTGGCTTTGAAAAGATCTATGGAGCGTGTTTAGACCCGTCTTTAAACTTGGATAGCTGAGGCTAGAAGTTTCACTTTCATGTAGCAGCCATCAGGTTAGGACTGGGTTCAGAACAATGGTGCAACACAATGTTCAAGTGATCAGAGATGGTTTTAAAGAACCACAATCATGGTGGCTGTAATTAATCATCTGATATCTTCACAGTGTTTATGTTTTCCTCTTTGCAGACCTGCTGACAGAATAGAGAAGTTGTTGCAACAGGCTGTTCCACAGACTAACCACATAAACCACCACAATAGCAAGATCCCCAACTCTGAGGCTACAAGACCAACCATCCACGAGGTTCTGCTGGAGCCAATTCACCGTGAGGCTGAAGAGCTCTGCAGCTTCCACAAAGACTCTCCTGGTACCATCACATTGGAGCAGCCCATAGGAAGCATGGTTCTGGAAATGGACACTCACTCCTCCCTTCCATCCAACCCTCCAACCACCGCCCTCCCACAGCCAGACCATGTGTCGGCTTCAGCTCCTGTGTCCAGGGTGCCATCCCGGGCTCCGTCGAGAGCCACCTCTACCTTACCTTCAAGTGTTTGCACCAGGAACGGCCTGATGTCCACACCCAGCCCCATCCTGGAGCCCAACGGCATCGCAGCAGGAACCTACCAAAGAGCGCCAGATCCACCAGCTGTGGACACACACAAGCATGTGCAAAGGAGAAGTGCTCTGGAGCAGGTGGAGCAGTGGGTCAAAGTTCAGAAGGCTGAGCACAGGGGGTAGGTCACTGTTACACACACGTACACACATGCGCACACACTTAGGATCTATTTAGGATATGAAATCTGATCAGAATTCTTTGTTTTAATTCATTCCTGTAGCACTCTGTTCCTGAGTGTGGTTGCAGGGGCTGGTTTCTATCAACATCATTTAACGGGTGGGAGTTGGGGTCACTGTGGACAGGTCTCCAGTCCATCACAGGGACACAGACAAACAACCAAATACACAATCATCAACAACACCTAGGAATGACTTAGAGGCTCCAATTTACCTAACAGCTGTGTTTTTGATCTGTGGGAGGAAACCCACACATGCACATTTTCCCTGAAACCTTCTGCAGTTGGATCATTTTGAGCGGAAAAAACATCAAATAAATTTTTAAAAACTCTTTTTTGCAAAAGGACATATTTCCAACCTGTACCAGAGGTGTTTTCTTCAGATAACACTCAGAATACTGGATATTTAAAAGAAAATGGGAATGGGAGTTAACTTGATAATAGAAGATGGAATAACATGGAATAACCTATGTAGAGAGTCATAAGGCTATTAACAGGCAGTTGTGGAAAGAATTTTTAGTGGAAGTTAAAGATTAGATATTTCCATACTCCTCTCATCATTTCTAATTTTCTATAAGATGATGTGGCACCATTTTGCTGGAGAAAATATGGGAAAATAGGGAACCACACAAATATTCTGGGACTGTCCAATTATTGAGGCATTTTTGAAAAATGTCAATGCAGAACTTGCGGTAATATTAGGGACAGAAGTCCCATCAAACCCTTTGTTTCATCTACTGGGGGTTATTTCATGTAAGGATTTTAACACGAATCAAAGATATATTAGAATTATAATAAAGCTATAACAGTAAGATAGAAAGGGTTAGGGTTAGGGTCACTTTACAAATGAGTATGGATCTTTTTAATCCTAGATGACATTGTGTTGAAGTGTATTTAGCAATCAGACATAATGGGCTCTATGCACGCTCCAACTTCCGCATTCCACATAAGACCGCACTCCTATGTCCGGTTGCCATAGTCGCCAGCGAAGCTGTGACATGGCTGAGAGTTTGGAGTTCACCCGGTGCTTCCTGGAGGTTAGTTGCTTATGGCTTTTTGGTCGGACGTGTTATTGGTAGAGGTTTTTTTAAAAAATCGAGAGAACCACTTTATTCTTTTTTTTCATCCAAACAAAGAGAAAATTCGCCTTACATCATTGATTGTAACTTTTGGTAACTCCAGTCAGCACCGGGTGAACTCCAAACTCTCAGCCATGTCACAGCTTCACCGACGACTATGACAACCGGAAATAGGAGTGCGGTCTTATGTGGAATGCGGAAGTTGGAGCGTGCATAGAGCCCATTGGATATGGAATCCATAATGTATCTAACTCTGTGTTGATTTATTTATTAAATTATTGCTATTTTAGCAGAATTTTTTTTTTTCATTAGATAAATGTCAGGGTATGTTGTATGTATAATGTTGAAAATTCTAAAATAAAAAGTAAAAAAAACTATTTTTTGCAAATGAGTCAAAAGCTGAAATTCAGAGTTAACTACACAAAATCTTAACCACTGTTAAAGTTATCAATTCTTAGGTTTTTTTTTTAAGAGATGAAAGGAGGAAAACCCAGTTATGTTGAACCTCTACCACCTTCTTCATTTCTTTATAGAGTTTATAACATACCTGTTTTTCTTTAAACCAGAACAATCTTCTTGTTTGTATTCCTAGCTGTGTTCGCCGTGGCTGCTGGATGTTGATCAGGCTCTAAACAACACTTCTTATTTTGTATTTTCTGTCTCAGAACTTTCATCTCGTCTAAGAACATATATCTCTCTTTGCTCTAATAATCAATAATTCTCCCTGTCGGTGTGTGTTTTAGGATCAAACTGGTGGACTTGTGAGTCAGACCTGTTTTATAGCAGAACATCTTCAGAAGTTTCTATGCACATAATTAAGTTCAGGCTATGTCATACTGATGTTGTTCATTTGATGAAAAGGTGATGCTGTAAAGAGATGTGTAATAATAACTCATAAACATCTGTAACTGCAGATGTAGCCATGAAACAGCTGAATACAGATGTTTACATTCTGCTTAATGTGTGCACGGTTCCGTTTAAATAACATGTTTCTGAATGTTTGTTTCTGACAGCCCGCCTTCCAGGGAGAACACGCTTCCACGCCGTACGCCACCAACCCAGCACAAGTACACATCCATAGACAACTATCAGACCCTGCCAAAAACTCCTCACCACAGCCCCCCTCCAGGTAGACTTGGTGAATATAAATATGCCCATGACCGCCTGAGTCACTTCCGCCTCACCCCAGAGATGGGGGGTCCAGGGTCCAACACTGTTTTGCAGCTGTATGAATGGCAGCAGCGCCAGAAGTTCCGTCATGGGAGTCCCACAGCACCGATTTACACCCCAGCTCCCGATTACCCGTTTGGTCCCCGCGCCCCGTCTACAGTACCACCCTCCTCCTCAGCTTCCAGGTCAGAGGGGCCTCCTCGCTGTGTGTCGGTGCCACCTTCAGCTGCAGATATACCTCCACCAGGTCCTCCGCCTGGCTCCAGCAGAACCCTGTCACCCACACGGAGGCCGCACACGCCTGCAGAACGGGTGACAGTGAGACCCATTGGAAGAATGTCAGTACTGGACATTCCCTTCTCTGTGTCCCCTCGTAGGACCAAATCTCAGATGTTGAAGGTAAACATGTAAATAGCTCTGCTACTGCTTTTACTAGGCAGCATAAGACACAAGATCTAAAACCATTGCTTTTCAACCATGCTTCAACAGAATTATTAAAAAAAATAAACTCATGGAACAGGCCTGGACAAAAATGATGGAACCCCTAGAAAAGACTGAAAATAATGAGACCAAAGGGACGTGTTAATTCAAGGTGTGTCCACTAATTAGCATCACAGGTGTCTACAATCTTGTAATCAGTCAGTGGGCCTATATATAGGCTCCATGTAGTCACTGTGTTGTTTGGTGACATGGTGTGTACCACACTCAACATGGACCAGGGGAAGTGAAGGAAAGAGTCGTTTCAAGAGATTAGAAAGAAAATGATAGACAAGCATGTTAAAGGTAAAGGCTATGAGACCATCTCCAAGCAGCTAGATGTTCCTGTGACTACAGCTGCACATATTATTCAGAAGATCCATGCTGTAGCCAACCTCCATGGACGTGGCCGCAGGAGGAAAATTGATGACAAATCAAAGAGACGGACAATCTGAATGGTAACAAAAGAGCCCAGAAAAACTTCTAAAGAGATCTAAGGTGAACTTCAAGCTGAAGGAACATCAGTGTCACCTGTCACCATCCGTCGTTGTTTGAGCCAAAGTGGACTACATGGGAGACGACCAAGGAGGACACCATTGTTGAAAACAAATCATAAAAAAGCCAGACTGGAATATTCCAAACTACATGTTGACAAGCCAGCAAGCTTCTGGGAGAATGTCCTATGGACAGATGAGACACAAATGGAACTTTTTGCCAAGCATCAGCTCTATGTTCACAGATGGAAAAATGAAGCATATCAAGAAAAAAACACTGTCCCTACTGTGGAACATGGAGGAGGCTCTGTTATGTTCTGGGGCTGCTTTGCCGCATCTGGCACAGGGTGTCTTGAATCTGTGCAGGGTACCATGAAATCTCAAGACTATCAAGGGATTCTAGAGAGAAATGTGCTGGCCAGTGTCAGAAAGCTTGGTCTCAGTCGCAGGTCATGGGTCTTGCAACAGGACAATGACCCTAAACACACAGCTAAAAACACCCAAGAATGGCTAAGAGGAAAACACTGGACTATTCTAAAGAGGCCTTCTATGAGCCCTGACCTCAATCCTATTGAGCATCTTTGGAAGGAGCTGAAACACGCCGTCTGGAAAAGGCGCCCTTCAAACCTGAGACAACTGGAGCTGTTTGCTCATGAGGAGTGGGCCAAAATACCTGCTGAGAGGCGCAGAAGTCTCACTGACAGTTACAGGACACGTTTGATTGCAGTGATTGCATCAAAAGGTTGTGCAACAAAATATTCAGTTAGGGGTTCCATCATTTTTGTCAAGGCCTGTTCCATGAGTTTATTTTTTTAAATAATTCCATTGAAGCTAGATTGAAAAGCAATGTTTGACTTTCATTGATTAAATTTCATAGAATTTTTATTTATTACTTTTGTCAGATTCAAGTTATTTCTGTGACCATTGTGGGTTTTTCTTTCATTTACCGAAGGGCACCAACAATTTTTTCCATGTCTGTATACACACACTGCCCGGCCAAAAAAAAAAAAAAAAGTCACCACCTGGATGTAACTAAGCAAATAGGTAGGAGCCTCCTATTGGATAATTACTGCATGGGCGATTATCTTTCAGCTGGCAACAAGTTATTTAACCCAACTGTTGCAATGAGTTGCTTCTCATTTCTTCAACAACCATGTGGAAAGACACATCTGGTGGTCGTGGAAAAGATGTTAGTCTGTGTGAGAAGGGTCACATCATTGGCATGCATCAAGCAGAGAAAACATCTAAGGAGATTGCAGAAACGACTAAAACTAGGTTCAGAACTGTCCAACGCATTATTAAAAACTGGTGTGATGAGTCCAGATGGACCCTGTTCCAGAGTGATGGGTGCATCAGGGTAAGAAGAGAGGCAGATGAAGTGATGCACCCATCATGCCTAGTGCCTACTGTACAAGCCTGTGGGGGCGGGGCTATGATCTGGGGTTGCTGCAGGTGGTCAGGTCTAGGTTCAGCAACAGGATGTGCTCCAAGAATGAGGTCAGCTGACTACCTGAATATCCTGAATGACCAGGTTATTCCATCAATGGATGTGTTCTTCCCTGATGGCACGGCCATATTCCAAGATGCCAATGCCAGGATTCATCGGGCTCAAATAGTGAAAGAGTGGTTCAGGGAGCATGAGACATCATTTTCACACATGGATTGGCCACCACAGAGTCCAGACCTGAACCCCATTGAGAATCTTTGGGATGTGCTGGAGAAGGCTTTGTGCAGCGGTCAGACTCTACCATCATCAATGCAAGACCTTGGTGACACATTAATGCAACACTGGATGGAAATAAATCTGGTGACTGCAGAAGCTTATCGAAACAATGCCACAGTGAATGTGTGCTGTAATCAAAGCTAAAGGTGGTCCAATGAAATATTAGTGTGTGACCTTTTTTTGGTGACGGCTTGCGTGTGTGTGTGTGTGTGTGTGTGTGTGTGTGTGTGTGTGTGTGTGTGTGTGTGTGTGTGTGTGTGTGTGTGTGTGTGTGTGTGTGTGTTATAAAGCACCCTCAAAGTTATTCTTGTATGCCAGTTCCACTGCCATGACTAACCACCATACAAGTACACAGTCAGGACCAGCATCAGTGCAGCTGGTTTTCATCATGCTAGAAAAGCTCCAACTCTAGCATCGGTTTATAAAGCACACATGATCACAACCTGGAGTTTCACAGGAGACAAAAATATCACCAGTAATTATTAGAGCCATAAAAAGGTTCATACAGTCAGAATGCACTCGACGTCAGTCACTGGGACAGTGCAGGGTGGGTGTTTGAACTGTTAAAAGGCAGATTTATCTTTAAGGCATTCAGAAAATATAATCATACATCTCATTATGATGTGTTGACTGATGTATAATCTACATTTAGAGTTTGTATAAACATTCTGACATTTATGAAATAAGATTCAAATGACCAGATGTTCATTTTTGTACACATACATTTTTCTCTCTTGTTCTTCTTTTCTAACGATTAAAAACATTATGCTAATTTATTCCCATACTCCCCCACACGCAGACTCATACACTTTCCTCACATCAGCTGTGTATTTTACATTGTTTATATTCTAGAAATGTGTATGATAAATTAGATATGTTGTTCTGATTATTGTTATATTACCTTATTTATGTTACAGGCTGCTACCATTGAGAGACGCTCGATGCCTCCATCTGGCTACATCACACACACAGTCAGTGCTCCCAGCCTTCATGGAAAAACGGTATGTTTACTAGTCCAAAGACAAAAATGTAAATATACACCAGAAACATTACAGAGCTGTAAAAACGTCTTTTGTCCCTTAAATGTTTCAGATCAGCAAACAAATGTTTATTTTAGACAAAGATAGCCTGAGTAAAACATGAATGCAGTTTTTAAATGATGATGCAACTTATAGAGTGAATGAATCTCTCCAAACAAACCTGGTCCTGAAGTAATTAACCCCTTCTTTAATTATGAATTATGGCCTGATTACTGCCAGACCTGTAGAATTAAAACAATCTCAAAAAGTACATCATGGCTTGTTCTAAAGAAATTCAACAACAAAAGAACCCAGAACAGCATCTAAAGCTCTGCAGGCCTCACTTGGTTCAGGTTAATGTCAGAGCAGGACCTAAACCTCTACTGACCAAAAAGACCCATCTCATTTACCTCTGGATCATCCCAAAGTCTTCTGGGTAAATATTCTATTGACTAATTAGACAAAAGCAGAACTTTCTATAAGGTGGGCATCCCATTCCAAACCAACACTAAAACATCACCATAGCAACAGTCAGACATGGTGGTGGTAGTGTGATGGTCTGGGGCTGCTCTGCTGCTTCAGGACCACTTGCTGTAACTGGTGGAACCATGAATTCTGCTCTATAGCAGAACATCCTGGAGAATATCCGACCTTAAACAGGCTGTTCCTGCTGGAAAACCTTCCAAGAGTGGGACAAAATCCCTCCACAGTGATGAGAGACTAATTAGTTATCACAGACACTGGATCTAGTTGTGTATCACTTGTTAGTGGGTTCAGGGGTCAGTTAGTTTCACACAGGACCAGGTTGGTGGAGGCTTTGTTCTCTAACTATTTGAAAACAGCGTTTTGTATTTACTGAGGGTATCTTTGTCTGACATGTGAACCTTTTAAAATACAAAACAGCAAATACTCTGTATAATTTATACAGGCTTTTGTAAACAGAACCATCAAACCTCATCATTTCCTTAAACCAGATATAAGAGGTTGTTGTTTTCCATCTATATTTTTGCTTTAACAGCTAGTCTTTCATCATGAGCCTCTCTGATGAGATGGTTGTTGGTTTATTCACCATTCGTGGGAGAAAGTCTGGTACCAGCCTGGATTAGTAGTTTAGCTGCAGTTGTGTTTGTCCAGATTAGCCACCAGTGTTGTTGTGTCATGCTGTAAATGCTAAGTTGTTTAGTAGTAAAGAGGATTTTTTAAGTGAGTGTTTAGATCTGAACATCCTGTGGTGTCTGTGACAGCCCGAGGAGCTCACTCTGCTCCTCATTCAGCTGCGCCGTCATCAGGCCAAGATGGCCTCAGCACGCCATCAAACGTTAGCCCAACTCAAGAGGCTCTGTGGTCCCAAAGAGTCCTACCACCAAAACCGCCTCCTCACTGCCACCGCTAGTACAAGCCCCCTGCTCAGCGCCGACTCCTCTCCTGAGCCCGTTCTCGGCCGTGTGGGCCTCTCACCTTCTCTCAGTACTCAGGTGGGGGTTCCAGTGGGACGTCAGGAGCTGGTACAGGCTGCCACTAAATAATGTGAAGGGCTTAATAACATTAAAATCATAATGCTGCTATTTTCTCACTTATTTTTATACCTTAAGAAGAAGGTCAACTATTTAAAAATGGCTCATGCTGGTATTTGTGGATAATTGAGAATATTTAGTAGAAGGCATATATAGTTTATTGTGTCTAGTACAACAATTTAGATATCAAATATGAAAAACGTTTATACTAAATGTAAATTCAAGGCCTTACCGTTTCCTGAAGGATTACATATACCATCACTTTTAATACCTGAGTTTTAAACCGAGGTCAGTTTATTCTGATCAATGTTTAATTTGGTCAAATCTAGAAATTATTCACATTTAACATGATTTCTCCCTTACATCATGATTAATGACTCTCAGCTACCACCACAGGCCTTTTTAACTCAGTCTCTGTTAAACTGACTGAGTTTTCAGCATTTTTTGTGATTGTTGATAAGATACAGCCGCCATCTTGAATTGGACTGTCTCCTAAAGTTAAGCAGCCATTGATGTTCATCCAGTCATTTTTTCTGAGTATTCAGTTAACCCCAACCAGTGGCTCAGTAAATATTTTAAGAGACAGACAAGGTAGACAATTGACGCAAATGTTTAAGGTAAAGAGCTCAAACGAGCTCTTAAGTACTGTCAAACCAAATTTATATAAAACTGACTGACCTATGATCTTTTATGTTTTCAAAAGTCAGTTACCAAAGCAGAATCTAAACTATAAAGTAAATCTTAAGGTTGAGGTGCATGTTATTGTTCTGTACTCTCTCATAACTTGGAGAACTTCCTCCAGTCTGATCCAGTTGCAGGGCTAGGGTCAGCAGTGGTGGCCTCTACCAGGATGCTCCTTTGTTTTGGTGTCAGTGAGCGCTGGCCTGGCTGTCCAGAACCATCCATCTCTTTCTCATCTGCTCCTCCTGGCTGATTTGTTTCCATATTCTACTGATCCTGCTCATAGCATGTTGTGTTTCATCTCATGCTTTAGCTAACCAGCAGGCTGTAGATGTCTTGGTCAGTTTGGTCCTCTGGTGCGTGTCTCCTTTCAGGCTGTGTTGAAGCTTGCTTTTTCATGTCGTTGACATGAATTCAGCACTGAGATGTTTCAGGATCTGGGCCTGGTTTGTGCTGGTCTTTTGTCTGTTGCAGTAGATGTGTTTAACAGGATAAAGCAAGTGGATGGGTTTGTGTGAGTTTTGTCTCGATGCATGTCCAGGTCGTACACTTTAGTCTCAGATGTCACCACATTTGAGCAGACAAGCTGTGGCTGATGCTTCTCTAGAGGATTTAAGCTGACACAAAGTGGTAATTTACTCTCTTCCTGTTCCACCTTCTAGGCAGATGACACCTATCACCATCTGAAGAAGGACTTGGAGTATCTGGATCTAAAGGTGAGAGAAAACTTGTTGTTATGCTCACATTTCTTTGGTGTTTCCTCTTGTTTGAGCCCAACTCTAAACAGTCAAACCACGACTGCTGCAAAAGAAGAGATGTTCAGGTTTTTGTGCGAGACCGTGCATTCTCAAAGTACTTACAAGTGATCTTCTAACTCTCCACTGCTTTTAGACGTTTCTAACCAGAGCAGTTGCCGTAATGTGACTGCGGCTCTGTGTCTCTTGTGATTTTTGACTCCCAGATCAGAGCTCTAGAGCCGCTGATCCTCGCAGTTCACAGTTTACTACTGCACTGCACTGCTGGGCCTCTCAGGCCTATAATGAACGTAAGCTCTATGTGTGAGTGTGTGTGTGCGTGCGTGTGTGTGAGTGTGTGTGTGGGTGGGTGTTTACCTGTGCATCTCTGCCTGTGCATGTCCGTACAATGAGGAGACTCGTGGTGTCTGTGAGAGCGTGTGAGTTTGTGTTCTAGGACCATCCCATCGCTGCACAGCACTGCATTCTCAGCTTGACCAGCATCAAATCCCTCATCTCCATATGACCTTTGACCTACCTGACCTCCCATCACCCTCCTTACATGCTGCGCTGTATTACTGGGCATGGGATGGCTCGGCAGTGCATGTGTTGTGGCTGTGGCGCGGTGGTTGAAAAGCCAGCTGCTTCTACCATCATCTCTGAAACACTGCACCTCCTTAAAGCTCATCAACAGAGAGCTTTAATCGGTCGACCTGGTTTTGTTTTGTCTTGTTAAACTCCGAGGAACCCCAGTAATAGTGAGCTCTATGTTCCTTGATTTTACCCCCTCAACAATCAAAACAACAGTTTTAAATGGAGCAACCATAAAAGGCGAGTCATTTTGTGCAGGGCTTCAAAGTCTCCATAGCCACTGTCTCGTTTATGGCAAGAACTGATTTCTTGTATGCCACAAGTCACTCATATTGTCACGTTCTCAAATGCAGAACGTTCCAGACAGTCTGCCTCTGCTTTGTAATAGTTTACAGCTGCTCTCTGTGTTCTGTACCTCCTTTGTTTCAGCGCCAGTGTAATATGGAATCACACACGACTAACATCTGGACTCATTTATGTTGCACTTTTAGGTAGCTGGAGGTCAGACTCTAAAGGAGTCAGGGAAACCTGTCAAAGTGGCAGAAAGTGATGTGGATGTAAGTATGACATAATCATTTTAAGGGTGTTTTTCTGGTAAAATAACACAAACTCATTTTAATTCCACTGTCCTGTAGCATGTTTACATTTTCTAAATGCATAGAAAATGTTTGATTTTTTGCTGCTCTAGAACAAACGGGTGGAGTGAACAAGGCCTGTTGATGATCTAATGGTTGATCAGTCTGATCAGAGAAATGTGACAATCTAAGCCAAATTTGACTGGTTTGTTCTAACTGAGGCATTAAAAGCAGAAATCTGGATTTTTTGCTTTGAGGATGCTGCCTAGAGGTAGAAAAATGTATTTCACCTTTAAACATGTCTCCCTACTTCCCAGATTACAGCTGGAAGCAACGCATCCCGTTCATGAAAGTGCACCTCTTGCATGTTTGTTTGCGTCATCACCTAAACAGACTTCACTTTATTATTTACTTACAGGACAACATCTTGTTTTGCACATTTATAAACTCACATCTCTCGTCTGCTGATGCTTTTATGTGCTCTGCTGAAAGTGAAGCCAACGCGAAAATGACAAAATTGCAGTCCCCTCCTCATCCACTAGGAGCTGGATCCAGAAAGGAGCAAGATCCCATTAACTTCCATGTTAAAAATGCAAACTTCACAACAGAAATTAACATGGAGGCGGCAGTAGCTCAGGAGGTAGAGCGGGTTGTCCAGTAATCCGAAGGTATGATTCCGGCTCCCATCAGAGAATACTACTGTTGTGTCCTTGGGCAAGACACTTAACCCACCTTGCCTGCTGGTGGTGGTCGGAGGGACCGGTGGCGCCTGTGTTGGGCAGTCTCACTTTCGTCAGTGCGCCGCAGGGCAGCTGTGGCTACATTGTAGCTCATCCCCACCCGTGTGTGAATGTGTGGATGACTGATTGTGTTGTGAAGCGCCTTGGGGGGTTGTAGAACCCTAAGAAGGCGCTATACAAATACAGGCCATTTACCATGTTTACAGCTTGGTACAAAAAAATAATTTTAGGTTTAATCGGTCAAGTTTACCGTCATGATAACTATGAGGGGTTGAGTCTTTACATAACTCATCCGGTTAGATGAAATTAAAACTTGTAATTATGAATAATTAGGGGCGTGTCCATTTGATTAACAGGTAGCAGATGAGCGGAAAGCGCTAGCAATTTTCCCCCCTGCTTGCTCCAGGGAAGGGCTCAGCCTCACGTTAGAAGTGTTACAGCCTAGAAGGCAGAGGGTCGCAGAGTCACTCATCCGTGGTTTTCTAGCTAGAAGCGCATGCAAACCTCCTTCGCTTAGCTCAATTAGCTCATAGCTACATCAGCTCAGAGTTTGTTGGGTGTCAATCATCTGCCCCCACCCTCACAGCCCCACTCTCAGCTCCATTTTTGAATTTTGAATTTTTGATGTGGCATCAGGGAGCGTTAGGTCGTTTATAAGAGCTCAGACCGTGGTGGGAATGTTGCGCAATCATGTCCGTTTTATAAAAGATTATGCGATGGCGGCATAAAGGGCGTATGGGGGCGGTCTCTGCACTGTCGCGGACTTCCGTGTATCTTGGACATAACTTGCTTTTTATTGCGATCGAAGCTGCGCAGGTGTGTGTCCTCCACCATCCCTGTGAGCTGTCAGATGATCTGAGCTGCAGATCTAACGGAGAAAAGCTCCCGGAGCACCGCAACACTCCAAATGATTATCTCAGCTGATTCTGTTTACAAAAGTGAAACTTAAGCGCGTGTTTACTTTCATTTTCAATATAGTTCCTGGTCGGAGCTCGGCATTAATTCATCACATGGACATGGTCATGACACCTCCCTCTGTTGCACCAATGCTTAATGTGCGTTTATAAGACCGGCGAAGCCGCAATATTACCGCAATATTACTATCAAGCGTGGCGGCACGAATGCCGCAAAATTCCTGCAACGTGATGCCGCCATGGCGCGTTCATAAGAAACACGTTGCGGTAATATTACGCTGATTTGCCAGCATGGTGTGTCTTATAAAAAGGTATTGAGAGTGACGAGATGCATGATGCAGCCAAGCTGGCAGTGGTGGGAACCCCCTACTGGGCTTCAATTCAGCTCTAAACCTACGAGTGGTGGCGTGGAGGGTTTGTCCATTATTTATACAGTCATTGATATATCCACGTGTTGCCTTGCCTAACATTCAAAACAACTAAAGTAGAGTATAAAATGAAGCGATTTGGTTAACTGAACAGCCCTTTGTTACCTGGTTGGACACACATATGACTCAGCCATCTGGCCTAAAAAAGACTCAGCAGTGCAGGTTTATGGAACCAGACACTGCTTTACTAAAATGATTGTTTTTAGAGAAACATGATATTTTATTATAGTTATTTTAGGAATGCATGATTTTTATAGAACTTCACTTTAACATTACTAATATTCAATAAAGTAACGGAACTATATCGGATTAGCTCAACATTAGCACCTTAAATGGGACATGTTCAAAATTCACCTTTTGCAACCTTGTGTGTTGCCATGTGGGTCTTTACCGCCTCTATAAACATTCTAAACGTAAAAAAAAACCTGTCCATCTGTTTTCGGTCAGTGTTTGGTTTCAAGAATAATTTGCCCAAAACAAGCCATTTCAAAAAGTTCCCGTTAGTGACATCACAAATTTAGAATAGAATCAGATAAGTGGCTCTACTTTGAGCCCTTCCTGGATATCAGAGCTTCTCAGCTTATAGCAGCCTGAGCGAGGGATAGGTGGGCGTGGCCAGCTCCAGCTTGTTTTCTTAAAGTGACAGAGCCCTAAAACGGCTCATTCTGGAATGTACTGAAACTTGTCCTTCAGGCGTGAGGGGGATCAAGGGACACACTTTTGAAGATGACAAAGTACACATTCTGGACAGAGAAGATAGATGGTTTGAGAGAGGCGTAACGGAGGCCTCAGGGTTCACCTCTCCAGCACCTACAATGCAGCTTTACACCTAATTCCAAAACAGTTTGAGTCTAGGTCACGCCCTCCTGCATCTGATCAAAGCAACCATTCCCACACAATAGAGCCTAACAACACCAACGACTCATCAGGAGGTAGGGAGGAGGGGTGTTCATAGGTAGTTTCTGCTCGTTAAGCAACAACAGACAGCTACAGTTTATAAGCTCGACCCTCCCATATTCCAGTCAGAATTAACAAAGCTCCTCGGATGAGAAGCAAAGCGTCTTCAAGAAACCAAAGAAGTCCAGTTGCCTTCATTCGAACCCCTTTAGAAAACTGTAGTCTGCAGCTCTGACTGTTGTGATGCAGTTAGAGAGAAAAACAAAATGAATGAAGACCAAAATAAAATGTGGATTGTGAGGATGTGTGTTTGGGTTTTTAGCTTCACGGGATCCAGGGACTCTTAATGAGCTGATTCCTACTCATTTGGATAATCCAGAGAATTCCCTGCAGCTTTTTTCAGTCTTCCTGTTTAAAGTTTCCCTGAGGGTTTAACTCCAATGAAGCTGCTAAAACTATGTCTGCGATAAAGGTCCAAAAGCAGCGTCGCCATGGAAACCATGTGATAAATAATGGATCGGATTAAATGCTGTGTTACTAAGAGGGTTACACATTATTTTCATTTGTAGATGTTTCACACCTCTGCATGTGTGTGTGTGTGTCTCACACTTTTAAAAAAGCCTTTGAAGAACACTGTTCACACCCAGAACCACGTCCCTCGACACACTCGCTGCAGGAACAGCCACACAGACTAATTTTAATTAAGTAAATGGACCACTTAACCATCAAAGGTCACTGCACAGACTCACACCATCTCTGATTAATACTTGAGAGGTGATTTATCTGTAGCTGCACATGGGTGTTTGTCCTCACAACTCCCTCCGTCTCCCCCTGCAGGTGAAGTTAAGTCGGTTATGTGAGCAGGACAAGATCCTTAAAGACCTGGAGGCGAGGATCAGCTCCCTGAAGGACGACAAGGTGAACTCTCCATCAGACAGACGCATTTATTTCACAGTCTGATGAATTTGCAGGAAGAAATGTTTAGAAGGATGAAGTTGTAGTGGTGCAGCAGACAAATCAAGAATTCTGACATTTAGAGTCAGCGTAACCAGAGTAAGTGGTGATACAGACGTTCCATACCACTTCTTTTAAATTAACACTTGCAGACTGTTCTAGGGAACTAAGTGGGACAGTGGTGTCCAATCCTAGTCCTGCAGGTCCTGCTTGTTTCATATGTTATTCTGACCCAATACACCTGTTGGCTGATAGACACATTCTAGAAACCTGTTAATCACCCACAAACTTCAATCAGGTCAGAGAAACTTTTAAAACATTCAGGAGAAAGCGTGATGAGACATAAGATGGACAGTAGACACATGCTGCCCTCTGGAGGTAACATGCTGAACAAACTCATTTATAAACATCTCTTTTTATATAATGTTCCTGTTTTATCCCCCATTGCACCCGGTTGCTTTAGGACAAGCTGGAGAGAGTTTTGGACATGTCCCACCAGCAGATGGAACAGTACCAGGAGCAGCCCACTCACGTCCACAAGATCGCCTATCAGCAGAGGCTGCTGCAGGAGGACCTGGTGTCTGTCAGGGCCCAAATGTCCCGACTCTCCACGGTATCTATCTGTGATTCTGTTCAAAGTACCTTCTCATCACACAGATGTAGAAAACTTTATAAAACATGAATGTTTTCATTAAAATGTCCTGCCTCAGCATCTCAGACATGTATCAGGAATCTGGAGGTCTACATGTGCCAGCATGTTTTTACTTTGCATAAAGGATAGCTAGTGGTCCAGAGTACCTATTAAATCAGAGTTGCCCCTAGGCATGAAAGTAAACTGGTTGAATAATAGATTATGCACCTTGATGCGTGTGGTCAATTCTCATCTGGAAATAAGATGAAATTATAAGACTGAGGTGGGCATAAAGCCTACAGCGTTCAGCACCAAGAGCAGAGGGGGACAGGCAGCCCCATGCATCAAGCCCCCCCCCCAAAAAAAAAAAAAACTTAAATAAATTAACTTTCTTCTGAGACCTGTCTCCATTTCCTCCTGATCCAACAGTTTAGTCGAAAAAGTGTTATGGTGCACATTGATCTCTGACACAGGTGTGTGTGTGTGTGTGTGTGTGTGTGTGTGTGTGTGTGTGTGTGTGTGTGTGTGTGTGTGTGTGTGTGTGTGTGTGTGTGTGTGTGTTGCTATGCAGGAAATGGCACATGCCTGGGAGGAGTACAACAGGCTGGAGGCATCAGTGGAGCAGCTGAGGACAGTCCTTCAGGCACACATGACCCACAGCGACACCCCTCAGGTGAGACCTGCCTATTTGACAGAAATAATCTAAAACAAGTAAAGAAGTGACTTCCAACATTTGTTTTACTGAACTTTTATGCAGCCAGAAAAGACTGAGATGAAGCGAGAGCTGTGGAGGATTGAGGACGTCATGGCTGGACTCAGTGCCAGCAAAGCCAATTACAGGATAACTATTGACTCCATTCAGAACCCAGGTGGGACTCACACGTTTACTCAGCAGCTCCTTCATTGTTATCCTGAGATTTAACAGTTTCTTGTCCATTATTTACAGCAGTAATGTTTTTTCACTCTAAAGTTACTTTACTTTGATTTTCCTGGATTCACACACCCGTGTAGACAGGAAACTAGTGCCTTCGCTGTCAGAGCCAGCAGTGCCTTCCCACAGCTCAGAGGTCCAGCCACCTCCTCGCAGCTCTACTTCCAGCATCCTCTCCCACACTTTGCCTGCCAGCACTGTGCCAAACTGGGTGAGTGTCACCTCACTGCTGGAGCTCATCACAGGTTCATCAGAGCTTATCTGATCCTGAATCCTCCCTGAATCTGCTGCTGAACAGATGGAGGACAACGCTCCACCCAGACCACCTCTGCCTCGTCTCTATGACTACGAGGAGATACCACCGGTGGTGCCCCCCCTCCCCAAGGAGGCCTCAGTCATTCGTCACACATCAGTGCGAGGGCTCAAGCGCCAATCCGACGGCAGGAGGAGGGACAGGGAAAGTGGGCCGTATGTAGCCAATGGAGACTGTAAGGTATAGTTTTCCTGTCTGGAGAAACCTGGTGTCTCTGCAGGGTTAATGTAGAGATTCAGTGTTTGTTTAAACATCAGCTACCTGTTTGTCCTCCAGGCTGACCTGAGGTCCTACCTGAGTGAACCAGAACTGCCAGGAAGCAGCCACCAGAACACAGGGTCTGATGCTGACTACCAGTATTACCCAAGTAAAGGTATCTGAGGGGACATGTGCAGCATGTGACACTGGAAACAGTTAGCTGTAAATAGCCTCTGTTGTAAATCAATAGGCTCAGAAAAATAACTTTTAACTCTGAGTATAAAAATAAAAATATTTCATGACACAAAAAAATACTCAAATGATCTGATATTAAAGTGTTCATGATTTAGAGCTGTTTTTGTAAATCATATTTCAGTCTAAATGAAAAGAAAACTACTGACCAAGCATTAAACACAAGTCTTAATACCTGCTGGATTCTCATACACTGTTTGGTCTAATAACTAGGACTGCCCTAGAAGTGTTTGTACATAAAAGGTTATCCAAAAATTCCAAAAGTAACTTATGTTTTAGCTAAAGTAACTCGGGTTGTAGGTAAAGTAACTCAGGTTGTAGGTAAAGTAACTCATGTTGTAGGTAAAGTAACTCATGTTGTAGGTAAAGTAATGCAGGTTTTAGGTAAAGTAACTCATGTTTTGGCTAAGTAACTCAGGTTGTAGGTAAAGTAACTCATGTTGTAGGTAAAGTAACTCAGGTTGTAGGTAAAGTAACTCAGGTTGTAGGTAAAGTAACTCGGGTTGTAGGTAAAGTAACTCATGTTGTAGGTAAAGTAACTCATGTTGTAGGTAAAGTAACTCAGGTTTTAGATAAAGTAACTCAAGTTTTGGCTAAGTAACTCAGGTTTAGGTAAAGTAACTCAAGTTTTAGGTAAAGTAACTCAAGTTTTAGGTAAAGTAACTCATGTTGTAAGTAAAGTAACTCAGGTTTAGGTAAAGTAACTCATGTTGTAGGTAAAGTAACTCATGTTGTAGGCAAAGTAACTCAAGTTTTAGGTAAAGTAACTCAGGTTGTAGGTAAAGTAACTCAGGTTTTAGGTAAAGTAACTCATGTTTTGGCTAAGTAACTCAGGTTGTAGGTAAAGTAACTCATGTTGTAGGTAAAGTAACTCAGGTTGTAGGTAAAGTACCTCATGTTGTAGGTAAAGTAACTCAGGTTGTAGGTAAAGTAACTCGGGTTGTAGGTAAAGTAACTCATGTTGTAGGTAAAGTAACTCAAGTTTTAGGTAAAGTAACTCAAGTTTTAGGTAAAGTAACTCATGTTGTAGTAAAGTAACTCAGGTTTAGGTAAAGTAACTCATGTTGTAGGTAAAGTAACTCATGTTGTAGGTAAAGTAACTCAAGTTTTAGGTAAAGTAACTCAGGTTGTAGGTAAAGTAACTCAGGTTTTAGGTAAAGTAACTCAAGTTTTAGGTAAAGTAACTCAAGTTTTAGGTAAAGTAACTCATGTTGTAGGTAAAGTAACTCAGGATTAGGTAAAGTAACTCAGGTTGTAGGTAAAGTAACTCAGGTTGTAGGTAAAGTAACTCGGGTTGTAGGTAAAGTAACTCGGGTTTCAGGTAAAGTAACTCATGTTTTGGCTAAGTAACTCAGGTTTAGGTAAAGTAACTCATGTTTTAGGTAAAGTAACTCATGTTTTGGCTAAGTAACTCAGGTTGTAGGTAAAGTAACTCATGTTGTAGGTAAAGTAACTCAGGTTGTAGGTAAAGTAACTCATGTTGTAGGTAAAGTAACTCAGGTTGTAGGTAAAGTAACTCGGGTTGTAGGTAAAGTAACTCGGGTTTTAGGTAAAGTAACTCATGTTTTGGCTAAGTAACTCAGGTTTAGGTAAAGTAACTCATGTTTTGGCTAAGTAACTCAGGTTTAGGTAAAGTAACTCATGTTTTAGGTAAAGTAACTCATGTT